>OW240916.1:108057234-108202895 GCA_933207985.1 Pelobates cultripes
CTGCCCCACAAACACTCTCCCCATACACACACTGCCCCACAAACACTGTCCCCATACACACACTGCCCCACAAACACTGTCCCCATACACACACACTGCCCCACAAACACTGTCCCCATACACACACTGCCCCAAAAACACATACAGTGCCCCCATACATACACTGCCCCCTAACACACACACTACAACCCTGACATACACTGCCGCACTCACACACTTCACCCTTAACACACACCACTGCTCCTATACCCTATATCCCAGCAGACCCCAGGTAAGTTGTCAAACTGTTCTTAAACGGTATGACTACTTACTCTGGGGTGGAATCCTGGCACTACTGACACCATAACTACTACACTGAGCTGTAGTGGTTATTGTGCCTGGATTATTTAATTAAATAATCTACAAGTGCCCCTCCCGAGATCAGGCTCTGGATCCGCCACTGGTGTGTTATGTATTGGGTGCACGGTTTCACCCTCTCCTGGTACAGCCAGCATTCTGGACATCTCCTCCCCCCTCCATCCATCCATCCTTTGTTCCATGCTGCTGCCCCCCTCCTCCCTCAGGTTCCATGCTCCACTGGAGCTAGCCGACCCACCCTGGCCCGTGACATCAGAGCGCCGGCAGCGGGATGACGTCAGAACGTGTGGTCTGCGGGCGGGTAGGCGGTCGGCCTCCAGTCCCTGGTCTCTGTCCTTGCTCCTGGTCCTGATGGGTCCCATAGGGGCGGCAGCCGATCACTGTTAGAGGACTGCGGGCTGCAACAGCAACAGGTGATCATCGCTGGGGTAGCGGCTTGGGAGGGAGAGCGAGAGAGAGACGCGCCCCCAGGCTGTGTGTGTACAGTTATAATCCTAGCTGGCATGGATGGAGCTCACAGTGTGCATCTATACTCTCATCACAGCCAGGCAGGCATGCTGTGTGCTGTAGGAGAGAGCATGGGATGAAGGGATCAGATACACACAGACTGCTGGATATGTGTACAGTCATCCACTAGGACTACATTGACATACATTCATTGACTAAAACTACTGCTCTGGGTTTGCACAAGAATTATGCTTGTATACAGGGTGGCCAAAAAGTAGGAATACAGTATAGTTTTCCAGTACTGCTTTAGAATCCACTTTAGAATTCTTTTATCTGCCTTCCACTGATTGCAACATTCCACACTTCTTTACAACTGCCATACTGATATTTACATGCCTGAAATGTTACTGCCACTATGTTGTGTGTCAGTATGTATGTGTATCCATGTAATCTGTTGTGATTAATTTCATTGATTCAGCTGGATACCTACATTGTTATCACTTAAACACATTAGATACAAATTTCACATGAAGGGAAAAAAAAAACAGAAAAGAAATTCAATTTGTTTAAAATGAAAAAGAATTCAACACTGATTATCAATAAACGTATATCTTCCTCAAATGTGTGTACCTGCATTTCGGCCACCCTGTATATTATGTATATGTTGAATAATCTGCAGTTTTCCATTCTCGTACCAGTTTTGCTGAAGCAAAACAAGTTATGTGGAGCTTTTTTGTTTTTGTTTTTTTGTTTTCGTTTGTGGGATCTGAGGAAGACATAAGTTTATTGATAATCAGTGTTGAATTCTTTTTCATTTTAAACAAAGTGAATTTTTTTTTTTTTTTCTCTTCATGTGACATTTTTTATCTAATGTGTTTAAGTGATAACAATGTTTACAGACACTGAGATTGCAGCTCTGGAAGTAATTACAGTATTAACATTACAAAAACAGCTGATCTGCTAGTCAGAACATTATGCTCTCCTAAGAGTGCAACATAATATTGTTTATATTAAAAAAACTGTCTTTCAACTCTTAATCCAGCTACATATTGCAGATGTGTTTTAAACACTTCTTTTGAATACTTTGTTTTGCATTTGGTTTTAACCTGAATTCCCTGTGGCAGTGTTAAATACATGTGGCATTTCTAGATTATCACTGAGCAAATTTTGGTTCCTAAAATACATTTTTGGCCTGTGGCTGTTCGAAACAAGAATATTTGTAGTTTTTGCAGTTGTTTCATGGGCTTATGCCACTCCTATTTTTCAGTTTTATTTAGTATAACATTTTTAATCTATAAATACACTTGGGCTGTCACTGAAAATAAATTAAGGGGATTTACAAACCATTATAGGATTATTTTAAATCCAACTCCTGATGCTACTTTAGAATAAATTAATTTATCTTAGTTTGTTGACAGACATAACCCTTGTGTCCTCCCTTTGATTTTTATTTCCTAGATATATTAAAGCGTTAATACATGTTTTTTTTTTTTTGCATATTGCTTTTCTTTTAAATTAAACTTTTTTTTTTTTTTTAATAATTTATTAGTAAACTTATTATGTTTAGTATTAGGATTTATATTTGTATTTGGAGTGTGGAAGGACCATCATCCCATGTACCATATTAATTTTATTTAGTAACAGGTTTGATTAATAATATGTGCTATGCCCACATTAATACATTATGATCATAGGATCATATTAAAGCGACTCTTTGCATATTTTGCAATGGCCCCTGATGGAGGTATTGGCACTTGGTGTAATGTGGCCTAGAGCTTGCAGTGGAGCAGAGTTATACTTACTTGATGCTGCCTCATAGGGCCATCTTCGAGCCTTAGCTTCTGAGGCCTAATTTGCTGGGAGCCCATATTGGGACTTGACGTTCGCACTTCATGACGGTACAACACTTAGGTCTATGAAGGATCTCGGGCAAGCCTCCATAGAGATTCTCGCGATAAACACAACATTGCGTTGTTCCTACAGTCGCTGCTAATGATGGCTCCGGTATATGAAAACACTTGATGGTGGTAGCTTTGCCTTTTGTCAATTTGAGAATATACCATAAGACAAAGTAGTTCCTACTTTGTCTTATAAAATCTTTTGACTGTGTTGGACATTTGAGCATTTATGAGCATTTTATAAAGATTTTATCTTAATGAAATGTTTTTTTTTTTTGGTGGGTTTTTTTTGGTAACTTTTTAAAATGTTCACTTGAAAACAGAATTGGAAGAGTGTCCTGTTCCCAACAATTTAATTTGTGTTAGCTACTAGGTTTTACATAATTTAAACGTGGAATTGTACACTTTCTGCATTAATTATAAATGTACTTATAAAGCAACGTCATAGTCACAATATAAGTGTTAACAAGAACACAATAAGAACCGATACAGGATTCTTTACTAAATTCTAGATTAGAAAAAATTAGTAATGACCATCTAGAATAATTCACAAGACACAATCTTACATTTATTGGTGTCACATGCTTTATTTGACACATTAAAATTCACTGGAAATAAGCCCATAGGATGCTAAAGTTTTCTACATATAGTGTAGGGAGGCACCATGTTGTGTAACCACTTTGTATCCGTCTATGGAGAGTGCCTGACCGTTAACATATTGTATGTAACTTGTTTCATATATATATATATATATATATATATATATATATATATATATATATATATATATATATATATATATATATATTAGTGCAGAAGGGTTGCACTTACCTAAACATGCATAGGGTGCTACTGGGACTGATTTATATAGTGTGCAAAAACAAGTATACTTTGTGTTAATCTCCAAAATATGCTAATCCGCATCTCCTCATAGAGATACGTTGCCTCAATGCATCTTCTTGGGGCGTGTTTGGTGTCTGCATAGCAGAAACCAAAAATCCCTTTAGTGGCATTCTGAAGGAGAAATGTAAACAGTGCTTTCTCTGTGTTTACATTGCTGATCCTGTATGGCAGGCTCATTATGCCTAGAGTATATATTCAAATGAAAAGGCGGTTTGGAATTTCATACCAATAAATATTCCAAATGCAAAATTGCGTCTGAAAATGGAAAACAATCTTTTTGGGGCTTCATGAAATGTTATAGTGTACTTTTTGGAATGAATTCCAACTTTTTATATATGTACTGTTCCTGAAAACCAATCCTTGGTTTTCGTTGCTGGTTGCATAGTGTAATAGAACATATTATTGAAACACAGCATGTTATTTTACAGGAAGAAAAACATTTTTGAAAACCATGCTGGAAACAATTGGTGAGTTACATATAAATGTTGAATTAAAAACCTGTTCCTTCTTTTTTTTTTTTTTTTTTTTCATCTGTGCTTTAAATTCATGCCGTGGGGGGTGGCGCAAGCAGAAGAGGATCAGAATATTTATTGTTGGTTGTATAGGAGTAGCAGTGTGTTCAGGCACGAAGGGTAATAACTCTTTCCCCTTCTTAAAGTTGTTGAGTAGCACTCAGAGTGGGGATTATTATGAAGAGGAACACGACACAAATGAAGAGTGAAACAAGTAAGGGGGTATGAGAAGAGAGGAGTAAAGTGAGGGAAGGGGGTATGAGAGGTGTGGAACAAGGGGCAAATGGGGGAGAGTCATGAGGAACACGTAGGGAAGGGAGAAATATAGGGAGACGCTGACATGTAAAGGAGATGCTGATGGAGAGGAGGAAGGGGGTAGATGGGGTTGGAATCTCAGTGCGTAAAGGCACTTGCATTCAAGCACAATAACCTTTCACTCAAATACACTTGCATGCACTCACGGCCATTCAGTAAAAATACATCACTACTTTTACATGCTAACACCTGTGTTTAGCATGCTCTCCGTAATCTTTAATTTACTGCACTTCCAGCATATCAGGAAAATCCCTTACCTCCACTTTTACTTTTTACCTCCACCCACACCACTCCCAAATAATTACATGAGTAGCTCCAGTCGCTTACCACCAGCTACTTACACCAATTCAGCTTCCAAATCACGTGCACCCAACCTCCCTGCCCTCTCATTTCTCCACATAACCTACACTCAGTATCATGACACATTTACATACAACATATCTGCTTCCACCCAGTCACTTATTGCCATTCGGCCAGCCACATGCTTCAAACTGTGTCATATTCTCATACCCTTTGAGTGCCCTAGCGCCACCATTACCTCGCCTCCCAGGTATACCCATTCACAGACTCAGTCAGATAACATGTCACGAATACCCGTCCATCATGTCATTTTCATCATCCAATCAAACTCCAAACTAGTGGTGTTCATCCATTCAATCACATAAGCTAAACTTAAACCTAGATCAGATCAAATTAGAAATACATTTTTGTCTTTGATTGTGCCTAGAACACAATTTATATGAGCCTTGAGACAAGTGCACTCCAGTGATGGGTCAAAGGGCAGGCCAAGACAGAAATGACATGGTCCAGGGGTAGGCAGCACTCCATGTGGACTCCATCTCCCCTGATGCTTTGTCTGCATTGTGGAAAATGTAGTTCACAACATCTGGTGTGCCAAAGGTTGCCTACCCCTGACATAGGCCATTGTATAGTCTTTAAAGGAATGTAATTGGACCATGACATGCAGGGAATTAGAATGTGAAAATGCCAAGGAATATTTTGCACAGCTGTAGTGGTTTATGAAAAGAAAAAAGGCGAAAATTCTCATCTTTCCCTGAGGCAAAGTGAAAGGGTTTCAGTTCAAGAGTGATATGTACACAGTGGGGTTTAAATTTTGTCCCATTATTGGTAGATATCTTTGTGAATATAAATATGTTATCGTGCTGACTACTCTGCGTTTATTGCTTTAAAAAATTCACAACAAATGTAAACCCAATCCTGAATGTAAAGTGCATGTGAATCTCAAATTCTGGCAATGATGCAATGTTTGTTTGTTTGTTTTTTCTTTGCATTATAGATACCCACCGTGCCTTGCAGGCAGTAGAACGTCTGCATGCAAAGGTTCGGGAAAGAGGGGATGTAGCCAATGAGGAAAAACTGGGTTTGCTGAAGTCTGTTCTTCAGAGCCCACTTTTCAGCCAGATTCTGAATCTCCAGAATTCATTGCACCAAATGCGAGAGCCGGTAAGAGCAAATGCATTGTATTCGATTTTTATATATAATTGTTTAGAGTGGAGCATGGCTTTATTTATTTATCAGATATTCTGAATTTATTCTTATTTTTTGAGTTTACATTTCTTTAGGGTCAAGTGCATGTTTTAAATAAGACAAATAGCCGTTTCTATATCTCAGTAGAAAGTGTTATAATTTATCAAAAAAACCCCAATATTTTCAGTAGAGCAGTGCAAAAGATAAGTGCACACACACATGCAGAGTAACCAATCTGAAATTCTGAGGAAATTTAATAAAATCTGATAGACCTTTTTTAGCAGAAGAGCATACATTAAACCATGGTTTTGTAGTTTTTTGGAATGCTTGATCATTTGACCCCCATCTCCCTGGTCTGTATTCTCATGTCCACACATACATGAAATGTTCAAAAAAAGGCTTTTAGTGGACAGAGCCCTGCTTATTTCAGCTGAATTGTGGATTTCAATTGTAAAGTTAATGTGAAGACACTAGAATATTCATTGATCATTCTACTCCAATGAGTAACATGAAACGTTTTATTTCTTAGATAGAAAGGTTTACTTACTAGCATCAAATTATATTGAATTACAGATTGAATTGCAAAATTCAGGCAAATTGTGCAAAGTTTGGAAAAAGTCTTCAAGTCTACTATAGCAACAACTTAGTTATTCAAACATAAATTGTGGAAATCACATTTTTTCACTATAGTGAAAATTGTCACGAATTTAAAGTGGATTCAAAGTTTCTTGCAAATATAAGAGAAAAATAAGAAAACTGGAAAATTCTCCAAGTTAGCTATGCTTCTGGTTCTTGATTTAAAGTGGTCATGGTGTCTGGATTCTGTATCTGAAGCGTTTCACTATGACCCTTGGGTGCCAGAATTGTAACTTCAACTCTGGTGGCATCATAGGGGCATCATTTCTATGCAATTATTATTATTATTTTGTTTTTGCATAGTGTGCTAGTCATTACCTGACACCGATGATGCTGATACTCTCAGCCAATGAATGGCAGCTGAATTGGCAGTTCTCTTGAAACCATGAGCAGAGGAGCCTTGGGGATCGGCAGGGACTCGGTTAATTGGCAAACAGTTACCAAACAGTTTGCCATATTGCTGCAGAACTTTGTCAGGGTATTCCTGGCACCATAACCATTACAAAGGGCGGTAATGGTTATGCTGCTTGGAGTAAACCCTTTAAATGTGTGATTTAATCTAAATTCCTCACAACCTTCACTTTAGTGAATAACCCTGACAGTTTTAAATTCACTACAATTTTTTGTGAATACATGTTAAGTCACCATCTATATAAAAGACAGCAGAAGTAAAATACCAAGAATATGCAAATAGCAGTACTCTGGAAAGCATGTGTAAGTAGTAAGCTGCATTCCTGTTATAGTACAGACTCCTATTTTACAAGATAGCACACAAGAGATAAAATGGTTCTGTCATGATATAAGACCTGTAGGGGTGCTCTATTTTGCGAACTACAATGACTGACATGTTCACAAATGTTTTTGCTTTGTTTTTTTGGTTTTTTTTGTTTGCGCGTCAACCTAGGAGGTTGGTAGAGATCTGTGAAAACAAGGTGATTTGTAAATCTGTAATGAACAGCTTGAGTTTAGATCTAGAAGTATTTTAATTGCTCTGTGTGGGTTGTGGCAATAGTTGGCATTCCTAAACTATTGCAATCTCTTAACCCTCTCCAAGTTTTACTCAAATCAGCTAATTCATTGCTTAAAAATGAGTACACACATTAGTCAGGTGTTGATACAGCCAGCTTACATTTTTATTTGAAATGCTAAGCTAAATATCTTCTATTGTTTGTACGCTGTTGTCCCAGATATTCGTATTACTTAGATCCTAAAGGCATTTATATACTGATATTTTTTGTGCCCATGATGGAAGAAAAATGTATTAAGAATATTGCTAAAAAAAAATTAACTGCAGTTTAATTTTTTTACATTTTTTTTTTTTGGGTTCTAGACACATTTTATATTTTGTAATTTTTTTTTTTCATTCTCCTTCTCTTCCTCATTCACACGAAATACTATTTTCTTATTAAATTGATTTTTTTCCCTTATACTGTGACCAATTTTTAACATTTTAACTTTTTTTCAAAATAGATTGTTGTGATTTTTGTCTCATATTTATGTTACTGTGTTTTAAATGTAGGCATTTTGTTTTATGGCACTTCTTTATGAGGTAAAATGTAAAAATGTAAAGGTGCACTACTGATATTCAACCTCAGTTTGTAAAGTGTTATAGTCATAACACAAAAAATACAATATTCAGCTGCTTCTGCATGTATCAAGGGTTTGAGTTTTCATTCATAAGAGTTTATGGCATACATAGGTTAACAGACAATAGTCCTTTTATCCACAAAAGGACAAGAAACAGTTGCTTATTCAGCATGCAAATTGCAGTCAGATACTATTTGACCTAAGGAAGGCCAAGATCTTAAACTCCTTTCCAAGATATTGGCCAACAGCGTATCACTGCTGCTCCCAAGTATTAGTCCATGCCAACCAGTCGCGCTTCATTCCGGGCTGCAAGATCCGAGATAACCCCACCAGGGCCCTGAATATGATCAGTGAAGCAAGAGGCAGTGAACTGGGTTCTACTCTTGTTGACAGACGCAGAAAAAGAGTGGACTCTGAGGGAGCTGGGCATCAGACCAAAGTTTTTCTCATGGGTTTCTGCACTATATTCCCATCCAACAGCACGGTTATGAATCAACTGCGTCCTGCCTGACCCATTCCAGATCTCTATCTGAGTCGGCAGGGCTGCCCACAATCCCCACTTCTTTTTCATTATCCCTTTAGCCCGTCCTCATCTAGACTAGGCGAAAATAAAATCTTCACGGCCTGAAGTTTGGTAGGTCCTACCATAAGGTACTGGTAAATGCGGATGACCTGCTGTTTTATAATCAGGATCTGAAAGTGTCCCTAAAAGAAGCAATCACAGAATTCAACAAATATGAATTGATCTCTAGCCTCCAACTCAATTACTCCAAGTCAGAGATTTTGGATATGACCTAAACTCCATCGCTGCAAAGGACTCGTATCAAACAATACTCGTTCTGCTGGTCTATGGCACAAATGCGAAATATGGCTAATGAAGGATTTCTCCAACCTATTCACAAATAATTTTGTGGCGCGGCTTCTCTCATTTGAAGGAGGAATTGGTGAAAAGGAGCTCCTACTATATATCTTGGCTAGGCCAAGTTAACGCGGTCATGATGACACTGCCATCGAGACTGCTGTTTCTCTTCCAGACCGTTATAAATATTCACCTGGAGGGGGAGATCCTCAAAAATCACATACAGTCAATTGACATTCTCTAAATTGAGAAGGGGGTTTCGTATTTTGAAAACTATTGTACGGCGACACGCTTTACCAGGATCATTAGTTGGATGATTGCAGACAATCGAAAGCTTTGGGTGGCATTGGAGTCTAATAGTATCCGGATTGATTTGTGAGCTCTACCATGGAAAAGGAGAGAGGGATAGCGCAGAGTCGAGAACTAGCTGCTGCCAACGCCTTCATGAAGGCGATGATTAGACTGTGGCACCGCTATAGTACTAAGTATTAGCTAACCACAGAACAGGGGTTACTGCTTTCCCTGAGAGGAAACCTGGACTTTCCAGTTGGTACACATGGCACCATTCAGGGTATGTTATCCCATTTTCCATTCTCCAGCAGATTTCTTCGCTCAATGGTGAGAACACAAACACAAATGATGTCTCTTTGATTCCTCAAAAACCTAGCCTTGCAATAACCTTGACTGCGTTTGAATCATTGTGTCTTCAAGATTCCATGTCTATCCCACTTCACCCGGAATATCTTGCTGATAAATAGGATGCAGTTAGACAGGTAGAGGGTAGATACTTACTGGCTGCCCCCTGCAACAACAGAAAGGGACTTTATCCACTGAGGAGTGGGATAAAATGACACCTCTTTACATAAATTATATTTCAGGTGATATCTAACCACCGAGAAATATGTTGATAATACCGACGTTATTAAATGTGGAAAAGGGGTTGTCGTACCTGTGGGTGCCATGCGACAGCCACGGATATCCCAGTCCCACGCCTCTCTCACTGTGGAGCACACCGCATTCTTGGAAACTTCCAGCTGGAGTTCTCTTCACGGGACTGCAGACAGCTCTGCACTATCTGCAAGATTGCCAGATTTCCATTGCAACCTCACCACCTACAAGCGTCCTTTGAAATTACAGGACCCTGTGGGTGTTACACTTCATACTCCCCTTTTAGTGATGTCGTATTTGTTGGTCGTCTTGCACAGGTCATACCCTTTTGTGTGTCCTGGTGCAGGGTGATTATGGTGTCAAGTAGTATTCTTTCTAGCCCTATATAAGTTCCCACCTTGCTAAGAATCATTGCCCTGTTGTGGTTCTTGTTAGCTTGAGAGTACATTTATTATTCTGTTTTTCCTGTTGCTGAACTGGTTCTACATTGTGACTATTCTGACTCTCTGTATCCCTTTGACCTTTGCTTGTTTTCTAGACATGTGCAATTCATTTCATTCCGAATGTAAATTTGGAAAAATGTTGGCAGTTTGGACATTCAGATGCTTCCGAATTGTCGATGCTTCCAAAAGTGCTGAACCGAACCGAATTGCCGAAGGCCGAATTTCGGAAGTGCCGAAGTGCTTCAGATTTCATAAAAGTGGCAAAAAAGAGAGGGAGGGGAAATTTTATAGAAATATTGACAGGAATCTAACCCTACACCAACCCTACCCCTAACTCTAGATGTGTAAGTAGTTGTGGTGGGTAGGGTTGGGGTTGGGAGTAGGGTTAGAGGTAGAGGTTAGGGAATTGCTGAAGTCTCGAATTTCGGAAGTACCAAACTGAATTTTTGCATGCACATCCCTATTGTTTTCTCATTCTTGTGTACCTATGTATTCCTTTTTTACTACGATTTTCTTTCTTTTTTTTTTTTTTATGCATACGTTAAGTCTGGTCACTCTAAGGTCCGGTGTATATATCCTGTTCTTCCTTGTATTTTGGATAATATCCTTCTCCCTGTGTGTAGGGGTTACCCCAATCCTGACATTATGACAGGGCCATGGACCCTACAGGTTTAGGACAGCAGCTAGCCAATAATGAAACACGTATGGAACAAATGGACCAATTTGCACAAGCGTTGCACACCATACTGACTAGGACAGCATGTCTCCAGCAGGAACCACAAACTGGTTCTGCTAGTAACCAGATTCCTCCCAAATCTGCTCAAGCTGCAGGGCCTGGCCCTTTTATACATCTCACACCTCCACCTACATATGGGGGTGACCCAGCCCATTGCAGGGGTTTTCTTCATCAGGTAGTGGTTCATTTCGAGTTGTCGCCCAGAATGTTTTTTTTTTCAGAAAGGGATAAGATTGCATTCATCATGAACTTTCTGATTGATAAGGCACTTGATTAGATTAACCCTTAGTGGGAAAATGATGATCCTTTGGTATATAACTTCTGAATTTATCACGTCATTTAAGAGGGTATTTGATCCCTCAGGGAAAGAAGTGCCAGGAAAGCTCTCATGAAGATTAAGCAGGGTAATAGGTCAGTCGCTGATTATGCTTTTCAATTCCGTACGTTATCTTCAGAGGTATCGTGGAATAAGAGTTCCCTCAATGCTCCTTTTACAGAGGGTCTGTCTGATACCTTGTTGGATGAGTTAACAGCTAGGGATCTACCTGATTATTTAGAGGAGTTGATTTCCTACACATCCCATATAGATAGTATAATAAGGGAGTTTAGACAAACCAGGAATGCTATCAGACTGGCCCCTAGATTTATCAATCCTGCGGTACTTGCTTTACCCGCACCTCCTCCTGCACCAGAACCTATGCAATTAGGTTATCGGAGGAGGAAAAATCATATCGACGTAGAGAAGTCTTATGTCTCTGCTGTGGTAAAAAAGGACACCTCAGAAAAGATTGCCCTACAAGGCTGGAAAACTCACACACCTAAGTCCTAGTGGGGGACTGGCCTTGGGTGTAAACACTTTGTCCCCTATCACACCTCACACTCGTTTCCTTCTACCGATAACCTTGAAATGGGGTTCTTGCACTACTCGGACTCAGGCATTATTAGACTCTGGTGCTGCCGAGAGTTTAATTGATTTAGCTTTCACCACCAAGCTAAACTTAAAAAAAAAAAAAAAAAAGAGACACCCTTGGCCGTTGAGGCCATAGATGGTATACCACTTCTAGTACCTGGAATCACTCACAAGACAGAGATCTTATCAATGACAGATTCTTACACCACAAGAAAATATTGTTACAGGTCATTACTTCTCTTTCTGCTCCTATATTGTTAGGATAAATTCCATATGGTTTAACCCCTTAAGTACCAAACTTCTGGAATAAAAGGGAATCATGACATGTCACACATGTAATGTGTCCTTAAGGGGTTAAACTCCAATTTTGAAGTCTGTCATTTTTAATATCATATAGTATTTATGCCTATAACGGTTTCTAAAAGGTGCTATATAGTTATTTTACCCATCAACCATAGTAAATTTACCCTTTTTAATGAAGACTGCATGGTATCCCTACCCAAGTAGTGCCTGATTGTGATAGTCAATTAAAATCCAGCAATATGACCTTCTGTGTCCTGCGAACCAATAACCCAATGATTGATGCCACCCTAAGGGTGTGTTGCGACCTTCGATACCCGCGGCAACTTCCACGTCCCCTGATGCCCATCACACATAATCCAGACCTGGGAGGTGGTCTGATACTGAGGCACCTACATAATTTCTCCCACTCAGACTGGATGTATATACGCCAACTCTGCAATGGCACCCATCTCAAAACCCTGACTGAAATTCTCACGACCCCCTCCCAACTGACCTAGATACACTCAACTACTAGCTACTGAGGACGTACCATGCGGATTTCCCCAGCAAAGACCTTCAACACAGAGATCTTACGCAATTCGAGACGATATGCACATCACGACGACACATAGGTGGGGGGATCTCCATACTCTGTGCCTGGGCTGCCCAACAGGTAGTTCCCCAAATGTTGTAGAACTACAACTCTCATGATGTTGTTGGGGGCTGGCAGATAGCTGTTACTTACCTTCCTGCAGCTCCTGTCAGCTCCCTCCTCCTCCACTGTAAGTCTCGCGGTGTGTTGCCACGGTAACCCGTGGCAACGCTCTGACCCCGCGGCTCTGGCGAGACTTACAGTGGAGCTGACCGGACCAGAGGAGAAGGGAGCTGACAGGAGCTGCAGGAAAGGTAAGTAACAGCTCTCTGCCAGCCCCCCTCCTACACAGCCCATCCACTGGACCACCAGGGAATGAGACCCCCCCCTCCCTGGCCAGCTAACAAGCAGGGAGGGTGGATGAAAATAAAAATTAAATAATAAAAAAAAAATATTACAATAAAAAAATGTAAATTTTATATTTAAAAAGTAAATAATAAAATAAATAATACTAAAATAAAAAATAAAAATTTAAAATAATAAAAATGCCCTCCCCTACCCAGTTCACACACAAACACACACTCATACAAACACACCCTCTGTATTGTATACACACACACACACTGGATTATATACACACTCATACAAACACACCCTCTGTATTGTATACACACACACACTGGATTATATACACACTCATACAAACACACACACTGCATTATATACACACACACTCTGCATTCACACAAACACGCACACTCTGCATTATATAATGCAGAGTGTGTGTTTGTATGAATGTCCGTATATAATGCAGAGTGTGTGTTTGTATGAGTGTGTGTGTGTGTGTGTGTATAATGCAGAGTGTGTGTTTGTATGAGAGTGTGTGTTTGTATGAGTGTGTGTGTATAATGCAGAGTGTGTTTGTATGAGTGTGTGTGTGTGTATATAATTATAAAAATCACAGAATTTCATAGCCCCAAGTTTTACCCTCGACTTATCCACGAGGCATAGCATATTTCACAATTGTTGGTCACAAAACTGCACTCGATTTATACATGAGATCGACTTCTACACGAGTATATACGGTACTTATTTATTGGCAAACTCAAAAGTGGTTTTGGGAAAAAATGGCGGGGTGAAACTCACTCTTTGCACCATAACCTCAACAGTGATTATATTACTTCTATTGCTCCCTTATAAACTGGTATGATTGCAACACTTCTGAATTAGACTATTTGTGTAACATAGCTTCATTTTGCATTTGACATTTTATCCCATTTTACAGGATTGCAGATAATCTCGGCACATTAGAAAAGATATGACACCATTGTAAATAAAACAAATACTCAATTTCATGAATGAAATGTGAATGGTTTCCCTCTTTCTCTCCCCATGTTAATGTGCAAATATTTTTGGATGTGGTGACCAATAATCAGTTTTTTACAGTTGCCTATCCTGTGTTTAAACACATCAATTTGTTTGATCCGTGATGGTATGTTTTGCATAAAGAATGCGAATGGCGACTTTATGTGCTGACACTGCTGTTTTGCATTCTAATACACCTAGATATCAAGGAGTGCACGATTTTTTGCAGACAAGTTTATTGAAAAATAAGACCATGCCATTTCAGCAATTCTCGTTAAAACATTCCATATGTACATCAATTTTCTTTTATGTAATATGTATATCCATTCCTGTAAGGCTCGAGGAAATAAAAATAAATTACTGCCTGTACAGTTTACAATTTCCGAAATAGAGTACTTGGTTGGTTCCTGAATAAAAAATCAACAGGATATGCTGACATTGTAGACTAATGAAAGTCTTCTAAAAATAAGACGTTTCATGTTTTTCAAATATTTTCATTTTTAAACTACATTTAGCAAATTCTGTGGCATTGCTTGCTGTATAGGGAATGTTGCTTAGTGAGAAAAGAAAATTCAGCTATGTACCATTACATGCATCCTGATATGACCTGTTCATTATGCTTCATATCTATGTGGTTTTCAGAGACATGGCTTCATTTTTTCAATTGCATTCCTCTTTTTCTCTCCAATTTCAGACTAGTGTGACTCCCTCTGTATCTTCTGTAAGTGAGTTTTCTCCATACGGATCCAGCTCTATTGCAACAGTGCAGAATGAGTCCTATGCGTTGTCTCAGCAAAATGGAAGTCCGCTTGACTCTCCTCAAATGTCAAGAAGACCAGTATCTCCTGAGATCAATGGCAAACCTGACAGTGAGGAATTTTACCAAATCATCAAACAAATGGCACAAGTATGTGTTCACTACGTTGATAGAACATTATTTCACAAATGCAGAACAGTATAGTTTTGGAGGACCTTTAGAAAGGTTACTCAGATTAAAACATATCGTCCACGATAACTTTGTCATATGCTGGAATTTATTAAATGGGCAATCATTCAAGTGGTCTGGGTGCGCTGTCCATGCCCACCTTAGTTCTGCAATGTAAAACATTCAATTTTTAGAGAAATTGCAATGTTTACATTGCAGTTATACTTGTAGACAGGCACTAGAGGCCCTTCCTGGAGTTTCACAGAGTTTGAGTCAGTAAAACAACGCTGGACGTCCTCTCGCTTTGCATGAGGACGTCCAGCATCCGAAAAAAAGCCTTATAGGTAAGCATTGATTCAATAGTGTCCTATGGAGATGGCCTGATGCGCATTAGATCCCCCAATCTGATGATTTCGGAGGAGTTCAAATGAATAAAGGGTTATTTAACTCTTTACATCGCTGGGGGGAGAGGGGAGGCGGAGGCTGAAGAACACTAGTGTAGTGTATTCCTAAGACTAACGTGTTCCTTTAAACGGTGAACTACAATTCACTGAATAAAGCTTTAGTTAACAATGGCCAAACTCTGCTTATGACTTACATGTACCATGTGAATATAGATATAAATATATGAATATGAAGCAAAGATCTCTGTAGTGACTAGCATTGTAGTACTAAAAACGTCAATTTAAAATGTTACAGCAGAACTGTCGCTGCTGTAGAAATTACACTATTTAATAAGACACAGAAAATCCATAGCTAGGAATGGTAAGTGTGTGTTGGTGCACTTTCCTTGCTGTTGTAATAATTTAATGTTTCTTACTATTGTGTCAGCTGGTTCAAGTACACATTAGTGTAACTATATACTCCTTAAAGAAATTTATGCTGAATGTATTTCATATGGAATATTCTGATTTTCCAAATTATCCAGTTTAACATATTGTTCATTGCAGGGTCGGCTGATTGAAACACTGAATCTGATTAAACCCTCCATTGGCAGTTTAGGGTTTAGTGTGGTGGGCCTAAAGAGTGAAAATCGAGGGGAACTTGGAATATTTGTACAAGAGATTCAAGAAGGCAGCGTGGCACATAGGTAAGATGAACTTTCACAATGGGCAGATACATATTTCCATCAATGACAACACACACACAAAGACTTGGTGATCAATTGCTGAGTTGGTAGTGTGCACCAAAAAGTTGATAAAAGATCTAGTTTTGTATTCACTGAAATTATCAGTGAAAGGATCATTCTTTCAGCTATTCTACATAGGATGAATAAGGTTGTTAAAGGGTAGCTTGAACACTTTAAAAATTATAGGGAAAACTAGAACTGTTCCACTGGTATTGCATCCTATTGGATTTTTTCTTAGGTCAATTATTTGTTGACATTAAGTCTTTATGAAACTAATAATTACGACCACCTGAGACAGGGGACAGGGGGTGGAATGTACTTTTGTAACATAAACCATATCACTCAATTCAAACAGTAACGATAAAAGATTGAATTGCATTATAACTTCTTTACCACAGACCAACAACAAAACATGTAAGGTTGATCCTGTTCTGGTGTTTGTGATGATTGTAATATTGTTATAGAGTACTCAGTAACTGATAAAGGACCATCTTGTTCGTAAAGCCAGCTGCATGTCAATTTTGTCATTGTCATTGTTTTCTTATTGAAGAACTTTCTACTTTATTTTTTTAATTATTTTATTTTGTCAGTAATCAAAAGCATAGGGGGTACAGAAAAGAGAGAAGGGGGGGATACATTGACACATATTTTAGACCTTTATCGTTTGTTCCTGTACAGTAGAGAATGCATAATGTTTACATAGCGTGGTATAAAATATTTTACTAGGATGGATACATAGAGATTTCTCTCATTTTCAAGTATGTCCTGGTTATAACTTGTACACAGAAAAGTAAATGGGCGTAGGTAACAGGGGGGTACATTGTCTTTCCCTTTGCATCTAAGTACCGCGTCAACTGTCCTGTTTCTGCCTGTTACTCCAAGGTTTCCCTTGCTTAGTGGGTGCCATCCCTTTAATCCCAGGTCCTGGACCCCTACAGGTGTCACGGTGGTACAGGCTGCTGTTGGTTTGGTTGTGCCTGCCTCCTAGTGTGCTCTTTTGGCTGGTGGTGCGTGTTTTTTTTTTGTTTGTTTTTAAAAGGGTTAACATAGGTCACCCATGGCTGCCACTGTTCATCAAAGGTTTTACGGCTTTCTACTGTATTTGCTGAAAGCCTTTCATACAAGTAGTTTTGGCGGACCTTGGTTTTGAGTTCAATGAATGTAGGACATGTGTTCTGTTTCCATTCCTGGACCAGAAGGTTCCTGTTTGCTAGTAGTGTCAGGGAAATAGAAGAAGAAAGAGATATATGGCCGGCGTTCTGGGATATTCTTCACCTTTAGGGTCTGGAGTAGTCTCTCTACATTTTCTCATAGGGGTTGTATGGTTGGGCATTCCCACCAGATGTGGGTCATATGTCCCTCTGTTGAGCCACACCTCCAACAGGTACCCGGCACTGAGGGGTATGCTCTGTGCAGTCTGCTTGGTGTTAAATACCACCTGTATAAAAAAAATTGTGTGCTTCTATGTGTTTGTAGCACTTTGTAATGCCTTGCAGGGCATTGAGTGCTCTCTGCCATTCCTCTCTAGGTGTCTCATATTTGAGTTCCTTGGACCACTGTGTCATATAGCTGTGTAGCTTGTCTGGGATGTTCTCTACCAGCGCGGTGTAGCATTTTGATAGGGATTTGGGCCTTGTCGGGGTCATCTTTACACCTCGCGACAATGTCTTGGTACATTTCTGTGTTTGCTCATTGTTGTGGGTTTGTGTTGTTCCATGCGTTGTGAGGATGCGTCTAATTTGGAAATAGTGAAAAATGTGGTTGTCTTGTATAGAGTATTTGCGTTTTAGGGAAGCGTAGCATTTGTCCTTTGTGGTATAGTTCTCCTAGTGTGGTTATCCCAGCGTCTTGCCACGGTTTGGCTGATATCCATGGGGATAATTGTTTTATCGTCGTTATTGGTGTTCGGGGGTGGAATTGTTTGTGTCCCGATTTCATTTTTTAGAACGTGTCTCATATCTGTATCCCTAGGAGTCTCGTAGGCTAGAAATTATATGTTGCGTGTATAAGGTGTGGTGGTGTCCACAGGACATCCATGGGGGAAGCGCCTGAGACATAGTTGTGTTTTATATCTACCCATTGTAACATTCCTCTTGGGGAGTGTAGTTTGATGATAGACTCTAGCAAGGCTGCTTTGTGGTATAGTAGTATGTTGGGCATACCTAGTCCTCCATGTTTTGGTTGGGTTTGTATCATGGTCATGGCTAGTCTGTGTTTGCATCATGTTTGTATCAGGGTATTGTGGTTCTGTTTAATGATCTCTGTTAGGGTGGAGGAGATGCTCACTCCCAAGTAAGTGATGGCCGACTGTTTCCAGTCGAAGGTGTAGCGATTACGTAGGGTCTCCTCGTCTTTGGTTCAAAGTCTTATCGGTAGTGCCTGCGTTTTACTTTTATTCGGCTTATAGTAGGAGATGCTGCCATATTCTGACAATAGATTTAATAAAACTGGCAAAGTTTCTGTTGGGTCTCCCAAAGTGAGCAAGATGTCATCAGCGCACATCGATAAGCAGCATAGCTTGTTCTTAATTTCTATCCCGCTGATGTTTGGGTTGCTCCTTATTTTGTATGCTAGGGGCTCAAGGAAAAGTATAAAGATGAGAGGGGGCACGCTCCCATTAGTTATTGGGAGCGGTGTTGATAGGAACCCCTCATTTACTACTCTGGCTGAGGGACTATTGTATAGAGCCAGCACCCCATTCATAAAATCCCCAGTAGTCAAATTCCAGGAGTACCTGCCTCATGTATTCCCAATTTAGGCAGTCGAAGGCCTTCTCTGCATCTAGTGTGAGAAGAAGGCCTGTCTGGTTATGGGCCTCCATGTGAGAAAGTATATTTAGGATTTTTCTTGTGTTGCCTGCCTACTTCTCACAAACCCGACTGATTGTTGTGTATTATTCTAGGTAGGATGTTGTTCAGTCTGTTTGCTAGGATTTTTGCATATATCTTGATATCTCAATTTAGCAGGGAGATTGGTCTGAAATTCTGGTATAAGGTGGGTGGCTTGCGTGGCTTCGAAAACGTCGATATGTATGCCAGTAGCATTTATGGTGGGAGTGTGCTTTGTTGGTAGCACTGGTTGAATAAGGCGTTAAGGTGTGGGCTAGTGTTTCAGTGAATGTTTGGAAATATTTGTTTGTAAAACTGTCTGGCCCTGGGGATTTATGGGCAGGCAAGCTCTTGATGATTTGGATTATTTCTTCAATGTCAAATGGTTTAGTGAGTTGTTCAATTTCTGAGGGGAGTAAACTGGGCAGGCAAACGGTGTCCAGTTTTGACCTGTTTTGGACTGGATGTATGTTATTCTAGTGTTGGTTAGTCGTGTTTTGAGTTTGGAAGCTAGGACCGCTCCAGCCCTGCTGCCTTGTGCAAAAAACTTGTGTTTTAATTTACGGAGTAGGTAGGTGTTTTCTATTGTTCCATGTCTCTGAGTTGGTTTTGAAGGGGGAAAATCTTTTTTTTCTGTGTTGTTGAGGTGGGGTCTGTTTTTTGTTGTGTGTGTGTGTGTGTGTGTGTGTGTGTGTGTGTGTGTGTGTGATCCGCCAGTTCCTAGATAATTCTTGTGTATTTTTCTTCTTTTTGTCTTTTGGTGTGACTTGCTGCTCCAGTGAGGTTGACCCCCTGAACTTGTGTGCTTGCCATATGTTTTCTATATTAGTCTGGGGGTACACTTGTGTGAAAGTAACGTGTAAGTTCCGTTTTGATCTTGGCAACAATTTTGGGGTCAAGTAGTAGCATGTCATTTAAGCGCCAAGTTCCGCCTCCATGGTGTGTTTGTTTTTTTGTGATTGATAGTCTTATGGGGGCATGATCCGACCATGTCATTGTTCCTATCTTTGCGTCATAAATTTGTGTTATCAATGTGGTTGGTATGAGGAATCTGTCAATTCTTGTGTATGTATTATGTTCCGGGAAATGGAATGTGTAGTCTACTTCTCCTGGGTGAAGGATGCGCCATGGGTCTACATAGGCATGCTCGGTGATTTGTGTTGCCCAGTTTTGGGTTCATGGTTGCCTGATTCTTGGTCATCCTGGGGTGACGTTTACCATGTGAGGACGAGTCTAGAGAGCTGTTTAGGAGGAAGTTTGTGTCTCCGCCTATAATCACTGACCCTAGTCCGTGTAGTATGGTCATTGCGAATATTTTCTCTAGGAAGCCTAGCTTATTTTCGCGTGTGCCATATATGTTAATGGAGGTGTAGTTTTCATTATTTAGGACACATTGTAGTAATAGGACTCTGCCTTCTTTGTCACCCAATTTTTTTGACAAGAGAGAATGACACATCTTTGCTTATCAGGATAGATACACCTCTTCATTTCGCTTTATAACAGGAGTGCAAATTGTGTGGGAATTGTAGGAAATTAATTTTGGGTCTGTTGTTCCACATACAATGGGTTTCTCTGAAAAATACCACTTGGGCCTTTTGTTTTTTAGCTTCTGCTAGTGCTAGTCGTCTTTTGTGTGGGGAGTTAGAATGTTTAGAGTCATTATAGATGTTTAGAGGGGTTGCATGTTTTCTCGATTTACTAGAGGTTCTTGATTATGTTTGTTGTCTGTTGTGGCCATTGTGCTATCCATTGTTGTGTTGGATACGGTGCACCATACCCCACCCGACCAACCTTTCACCACCCATCTCTCCCCCAGGTTGCCTCTGGTGTATTTTGTATTCGGTCGGTTCTAAATGACCCCAGTTCTCGGTTTGGTTGGGTCTAGACCCTTAGGTCCCCATATTCTAGAGTCCCTACCCTGCGCTTTCATTTAATCCAAAATGCCTGAAAATTGAAATAATAATAATAGGACAAACCTTTCAGCTATAATAAATGAGGTTTAAAAACACATGGTCTTGCTTATTTGGCTTTGTCTAATCAGCTATGTTTTTGCAAGATTCAAGTAATTAGCTAGCAAGAAAACTCATCAGCAAGATTTTCAGCTGCTTTCTCTCTGGAACATGGTCAGACCTTAGGGTCACAGGTTTGTGTTTAAGCATAGTGAGGTCGGCCTGTCATCCTTACAAGCTTGACAAAACAAGCACCTCTGAATTGGGTAATATGAATATTTGTGCCAGGGGAGGGCTGGCTACAGATTAATAAAATAATTCACAATCAGTATTGTGAATAAAGAACTAATTTATACTTAAGCTACTATGCATACAGAACTTCCCCAGGTTTATAAAAATCCAAAGGGATAAAACTGATGCAAGTACTTAGTGGATATGCCCCCAATGTGCAGATTAGCACTGATACGATAATGTCACAAAATAAGAATATTGTAAGAGTTCTTATACTATATAGATTACAAATATTATAACTAAAATTCTAAACAGTAACAAATTCATGTATACTGGGAATATTCTCATATATCCATTTCTGGTCTGCAGTGCCCTGTATTTTTACCACTTGGTTTGGCTCCTCACTTTGTCCATGTGCTGTCAGTCATAAGAACCGGGATGCAGATCTAAAAGTCCACTTGACATTTGACCTGTGGTGCATTTGCAAATAAATATTGAACATGTTGTACTAATATCACAAGAGCAAGAATACATTAATAAAATAATGGAGTTACATAATATTTTTTTAACATTGCACTATCCTCTCTATATATAGTGGCTTGGGGGGGGGGAGGGGGAAGGGGGTCAATTACCTAATTTCATACATTGCTAGCTTCCCCTTATGCCCAAAGAAAACTGTTTTAGAAGAAGAATTATTCCTTCTTATTTTAGTATTGCATGCACTAAAAAACAAAGATGTATTTCTCTTTTTGGTGATTTTAGGGATGGAAGGTTAAAGGAAGCAGATCAGATCTTATCCATTAATGGACAGCCACTTGATCAGACCATAACACATCATCAGGCTATTGCCATTTTGCAGAGAGCAAAAGATCATGTACAACTTGCGGTTGCCAGAGGACCCCTGCCTCAGCTTGTTAGTCCTGGAATATCACGCTCGGCATCCGATGCCAGCACACTGTCTGCCCTTTCGAGCCCTGTAAGTACTCAGTTCCTATAACCTTTTATTACCAGTGACTCTATACAGCATTAATTTCTGTTTTTTATATCTAAACATCTTTTTGTTTTAGTATAGAGTCACGTAGCAGGTCATCCCAACGCTTGGCCTGCTAAGTCAATTTTCAGCTTCAAAAGATTGCATCTCTGTGTAAATCTCTAACTTTGGCAGTTAGGTTACTGTATTTTATATCTGACATGTGAGAGAGGAGCCAGCCTTATAGCTCATACATTATTGTGCCACAACCAAGCATCACATGGTGTGATAGCAGTTTTTGTACAGTGAGAGCAGTCAGATACACAAGTTGATCTAAGCCAGGCTTCCTCAAACTGGCCCTCCAGATGTTGCTGAACTACAACTCCCATGATTCTATGAATGGAATAGGTAGACAGAGAATCATGGGAGAACTGCCATTGCACATGGTTACACATGGAAATAAGATGCAAGGGGAGCAGAAAGTCTTGAGAATGTGTAGGTGTAATTGTTTGCTCCATACCACTCCAATAAATGCCTGTATAGTGTTTCTTGTGGTGAGGAAACGAGAAATGTTCACCAGAAGAAATAGAACAACCCGTCGTGTCTTGTTTTTCAACTTCACTAAGGAAAAGTGCTTAGATGTTCATTCACAATATTATTAATATACAAGTTATCTGAATGCGTACGCTGCTCCATTATTGCCTATTTTAATTATATTAGAAAAAAACATGTTGCTACATTTTTAAAAAGAATGCAAACAATTGCTTCTTCTACTTTTAGTAAAATAAATCTGTAATTAAAAAAGAGCAGTTGATAAAGGTACCCCGAAAGGTTAGATGAATATGGAAATAAAGATTTATGTTAATTTCATAATTCCAAATCATTTAATGTTTTGTTTTTACCAGATACACTGGCAGCATGTGGAAACCATAGAACTGGTGAATGATGGGTCAGGTCTTGGTTTTGGAATTGTTGGAGGAAAAACAACTGGAGTTATTGTCAAGACTATTTTACCTGGAGGTGTAGCAGACCAGGTTAATGCATCTTTAAAGATTGTGTGTGTGTATATATATATGTCTAAAAATAAAAATTACGTCTGATACTGGCAAATAAAAATTAAGCTCTCGGAAGTCAGGATTGGTCTGTTGGGAGAACTTGGTCTCGACTATGTATTCCTGAATTAAGGAGACCAGTATTGGTAATGAGCAATTGATGTTCATTAATATTAATATTCCCATAAAAATCTTGTAAGCTCTCGTCTAAATAATCTAGTGCATTAGTTTTTGTTTTTTTCTTATTTTGTGTGTTTTTACGATATGGGCAGCTTTCAGCACATACAGTTGCAAGAAAAAGTATGTGAACCCTTTGGAATGATATCGATTTCTGCACAAATTGGTCATAAAATGTTATCTGATCATTATCTAAGTCACAACAATAGATCATCACAGTCTGCTTAAACTAATAACACACAAAGAATGAAATGTTGCCATGTTTTTATTGAACACACCATGTAAACATTCACAGTGCAGGTGGAAAAAGCATGTGAACCCTTGGATTTAATAATTGGTTGAACCTCCTTTGGCAGCAATAACTTCAACCAAACGTTTCCTGTAGTTGCAGATCAGATGTGCACAACGGTCAGGAGTAATTCTTGACCATTCCTCTTTACAGAACTGTTTCAGTTCAGCAATATTCATGGGATGTCTGGTGTGAATCGCTTTCTTGAGGTCATGCCACAGCATCTCAATCGGGTTGAGGTCAGGACTCTGACTGGGCCACTTCAGAAGGCTTATTTTCTTCTGTTTAAGCCATTCTGTTGTTGATTTACTTCTATGCTTTGGGTCATTGTCCTGTTGCAACACCCATCTTCTGTTGAGCTTCAGCTGGTAGACAGATGGCCTTAAGTTCTCCTGCAAAATGTCTTGATAAACTTGGGAATTCATTTTTCCTTTGATGATAGCAATCCGTCCAGGCCCTGCCGCAGCAAAGCAGCCCCAAACCATGATGCCCCCACCACCATACGTCACAGTTGGGATGAGGTTTTGATGTTGGTGTTCTGTGCCTCTTTTTCGCCACACATAGTGTCGTGTGTTTCTTCCAAACAACTCAACTTTGGTTTCATCTGTCCACAGAATATTTTGCCAGTACTGCTGTGGAACATCTAGGTGCTCTTGTGCAAACTGTAAATGTGCAGCAATGTTTTGTTTGGACAGCAGTGGCTTCCTCTGTGGTATCCTCCCATGAAATCCATTCTTGTTTAGTGTTTTACGTATTGTAGTTTCGCTAACAGGGATGTTAGCATTTGCCAGTGACTTTTGTAAGTCTTCACCTCATTGAGCAGTCTGTGCTGTGCTCTTGCAGTCATCTTTACAGGACGGCCACTCCTAGGGAGAGTAGCAGCAGTGCTGAACTTTCTCCATTTATAGACAATTTTTCTTACCGTGGCCTGATGAACAGCAAGGCTTTTGGAGATACTTTTATAACCCTTTCCAGCTTTATGCAAGTCAACAATTCTTAATCGTAGGTCTTCTGAGTGCTCTTGTGTGAGGCATCATTCACATTAGGTAATGCTTCTTGTGAAAAGCAAACCCAGAACTGGTGTGTGTTTTTTATAGGACAGAGCAGCTGTAACCAACACCTCCAATCTCATCTCATTGATTGGACTCCAGTTGGATGACATCTCACTTCAATTAGCTCTTGAAGATCTCATTAGTCTAGGGGTTCACATACTTTTTCCACCTGCACTGTGAATGTTTACATGGTGTGTTCAATAAAAACATGGCAACATTTCATTCTTTGTGTGTTACTAGTTTAAGCAGACTGTGATTGTCTATTGTTGTGACTTAGATGATGATCAGATCACATTTTATGACCAATTTCTGCAGAAATCCATATCATTCCAAAGGGTTCACATACTTTTTCTTGCAACTGAACAATACTTGTGTAAGCTCGTTTTATGAGCTTTAATATGAATCAAAGTTGTCAAAGGATCTTGAATGTCACTTGAAGTGATACTGTTATATAAAATATAACAATATACAATTTGTTGACATTTAATTGACTTGAGCTGAAATGTGTACATAGAATTAAATACTGGGTGTTTAGAAACCGGTTTTTAATAGTAAAACAAACTTGTTTCAAGCAAGTCTAATAAAACCTATTATTGAGAACCTATTATTATTATTGTTATATTGTAATCGCTCTATTTTTAGAACAATCCTTTTCACCACTACATTTTATAAATAGAAATTAAAGTATAATGTAAATGTACACTGACAACCGTGTTTACGTTTTCAGCATGGCAGACTGCGCAGTGGAGATCACATCTTAAAAATTGGTGCAACAGACCTTGCTGGGATGAGTAGTGAACAAGTAGCACAGGTCTTGAGACAGTGTGGGAATAGAGTGAAGCTGGTGATTGCAAGAGGCTCGGTAGACAATCTCTCTGCAGGAGTTTCTACTACAGTTCAGATGCCTCCATCACTACCAACTCTCACAGAAATTCAGGTCAGTTTGATGCTTGCTTCAAATTCAAGAGTGATTACAGTGCACCTTAATCATGTGAAGGCCATTAATCTTAACCCCTTAAGGACACATGACATGTATGACATGTCATGATTCCATTTTATTCCAGACGTTTGGTCCTTAAGGGGTTAAAGGAACACTCCCAGCACCATAAACACGACAGTGCATGATAGTGGCTGTGGTCTTAGAAGTGTTCCTTTAACAGACTATTTATGTTTGTAGTGCTAGGACACTCCTGACACCATAACCACTACAACACATAATGGTTATGTTGTTTGATGTGTTCCTTTAAAGGACCACTCTAGGCACCCAGACCACTTCAGCTTAATGAAATGGTCTGGGTGCCAGGTCCAGCTTGGGTTAACCCATTTTTTTTTTTTTATAAACATAGGAGTTTCAGAGAAACTGCTATGTTTATAAATGGGTTAATCCAGCCCTCAAATCCTCTAGTGGCTGTCTCAGTGACAGCTGCTAGAGGCGCTTGCGTGATTCTCACTGTGAAAATCAGCGGAGGAGAAGAGCTCCCCGCCCAGCCCTGTAGAAAGGTAAGTTTTAACCCCTTTCCTCTCCCCAGAGCCGGGCGGGAGGGGGTCCCTGAGGGTGGGGGCACCCTCAGGGCACTATAGTGCCAGGAAAACGAGTGTGTTTTCCTGGCACTATAGTGGTCCTTTAACTTACATTTTAAGAATAAACACTTTAGCATCCATGGGAAATATGTATTTGTGTTGACTAGGCACATGCATTGCTTTGAAATGTGTTAACCTTCTTTCTTTTTATTTACAAGGTGAATGAAGGCATAATCAAATACCCAGATGATGACACTTTTGATGTGAAGCTAACAAAAAATGCTCAGGGTTTGGGAATAACTATTGCTGGATACGTTGGTGATAAAAGCTCAGGTACATTCCCACTATATGTACAATTGGTGACCACCAGAATTCTAGCTGTATTAATATATTTTACAACTGGTGGTAGGTCTTATCTGCATGAGCAATATGAAATTTTAGATTTTCTGCAGTTAGACATTTGCAGATCATTGAAATTATTTTTTCTTAATAGAAGATGTAACGGATGGTATTCGGTTAATGCTAATATTTCTCTGTAACAAGATCTGTATTGAAGTGGAGTTTTTCAGTGAGTGCAATGCAATCCTGTCACCGGAGTGATATGTAACACATCCACTAAAAATGAAAATGCTTTGGATCAAAAAATAAATATATAATATAACATATATTTTATTGTATTTTTCCTCTTCTTCTTACTTACTATAACAGGCTGCTACCAGTGATGCCATCTTTTCTTTCCCACTCCTAAAAGCCTTTCTTTTGTCATGCGTTGCACCACTATTGTATCCATGCTTGCTGTGTCCATGTGAAAAACCACTGGCTTTTACAGCTAATTAAAAGCTAATAAACTGTATTACTTTGAACCTAACTTTTAATTGTACTGAATTTTTAAAATAAATTTGATGTTTGTATCTGGCAATTTGTAATTCGAAAAAGAAAATCATAGGTTCACTTTAATAGTTGTAACATTAGATGTTTGTGCTATTGTCAGAACCATCTGGAATTTTTGTGAAAAGCATTACCAAAGGCAGTGCGGTAGAGCATGATGGGAGGATCCATGTTGGAGACCAGATCATAGCTGTGAGTAGACAAATGGAAATGTCCTTATTTTATTTTGGAGTGCAGTATGGCTTTCTCATTCACTGCTTCTGTTCTTCTTTTGCCTGTTGAAGTTATAATTTTTTTTAGATTATAATAGTTTTTGTCTGCATAGTAAATGGTTTTGCTAAAGTGCTGGTATCTCAAATCGTAGTATTGGGGAAAGCACCCCATCTAATATACAAGTATATAGCCTTCTAAGGCTGCAAAGGGTTTTGTTACCTGCAGATTTGTTTTTACATACAGGTGAATACTGATGCCCATTATTCCTTGTTGTGTATTTAAAGGACCACTGTAAACGAGTATGTTTTCCTGGCACTATAGTGCCCTGAGGGTGCCCCCATCCTCAGGGTCCCCCTCCCGCCCGGCTATGGGGAGAGGAAAGGGTTAACACTTACCTTTTTTCCAGCGCCGGGCGGGGAGCTCTCCTCCACTCCGCCTCCTCTCCTCCCCTTCGGCTAAATGCGCACGCACGGCAGGAGCTGCGCGCGCATTCAGCCGGTCTCATAGGAAGGCATTTACAATGCTTTCCTATGGACGCTTGCGTCTTCTCACTGTGATTTTTCACAGTGAGAATCACGCAAGCGCCTCTAGCGGCTGTCAATGAGACAGCCACTAGAGGATTTGGAGGCTGGATTAACCCTATTATAAACATAGCAGTTTCTCTGAAACTGCTATGTTTAAAAGAAGAAAAAAAAAGGGTTAATCCTAGAGGGACCTGGCACCCAGACCACTTCATTAAGCTGAAGTGGTCTGGGTGCCTAGAATGGTCCTTTAAGATCCTTTGTCAGTTAAGGGGTGCCAATAAAGGGATCTTCATACACATCAAGAAGTGACACCTTGTGTTCTTCTATACCCAGTGCTGGTATGGCTCATGCATTTACACTCCATTTTAATTATATCTCCTGCTGGTGGAGCAAAGGGAGCTCTGGAACCCTCATTCAGTTTTAAACTAATCAAACCTAGTTTGTACTGAACTGTAGGATGCCATCAAGCTTGTTTGTTTTTTTAAGGGAAGAAATGTATGTGGTTCTTTGTACCTTCTGAGATAAAACAAACCATCTGGCAATGTTTTCACCTCCAAGTTGTGGCTCCATGCCTGGCACGCCTGCCTTGTGGTTTCTGTTCCTCTCTGCTGTTCAGTGCAAAGTAGGTATAGCTAAGGGGCTACTGATGCTCTCAGCCTATAAGTGAGTGCCAATTGAGAAAAATGGTATGTACCAATTATTTCATTTGGTGCCCATTGAGTCATTTTCTTTCTGTCATCTTGAGTTGTTATATAAGAGGAGTGTTTATTCTAAAGATTGAGTTATTGCACACTCCCTTTACAAGTTCTTTAATGCAACTATGTAAAAATCATACTTTTGGATTGGCTGTATTGCCAAATATTCTGTTTGTTTGTGCTATAAAGTCATTCAAAGTCATCTGGTCATCATACTGCAAAATAGAATGTACTTTTAATATATATCCATAGGTTGATGGAACAAATCTTCAAGGTTATACAAATCAGCAAGCAGTGGAGGTTCTTCGTCACACTGGGCAATCTGTCCAGCTAACTTTAATCCGGAGAGTACGCAGGCAGGAATTTGGCATTCAGTCAAATGAGGAGACTGCCAAACCAACTGAGAATGCATTGCAAAGTGCAGAAGATGGCAAAGGTAATTTGCACAGTTCAAATAAATGATCATTGACATTTAAGTCTGGATTTAAAAAAAAAAAAAAAAAAAATAAGAATAAAAAAATGTGACGGTGAGATACTTTTTGAAAATCATTTTTTGTTTTTTTTTTGTTAAAAAAATTGCAAAAGATCTTTGCATCTGAAAAACGTTTGTTTTCTATCTGCACAGGCGATTACTCATCATTTTAATGAGATTGTTGCTATATATCCTCTTATTAAGCTATGCACTAATGATTGGTTTGTTTGTTTTTTATTGCTTAGTTAATCAATAAATTACATGCACATCTCTATTGAATGTTAGTTACTAAATATGCTCAGTTCGTCTCCAGGGTAGTATTGTGCAGCTTTGATATTTTTACAGCTCATTTCTCTATTTGGAAAGATCATTACAGGTGTAACTGCTGCAGTAGGTTGTTACAAAAGCTAAAAATATATTTATCCATTTTTCAGACAATCTTTTATTTTATTTTTTTGTTGTTATAGGAGTTTCCTTTGCAAATGTATAAGTACATTCTGACCTTGCTATGCAGGTTTAGACTATGCTGTTATCATTGTGCATTGTTTAAAGAAACACTGTAGCTTTAGGACTACAAACCTGTATTCCTAATGCTTTTTTGTCCATGTAAAACTCTGCTACCGACCCGGAAGCATATCTATTGGCCGTCTGGAAGACAGCGTCTAGAAGAGAAGTTAATCCTACAATGTAATCACGGCAGGTTCTCAGAATCTGCAATGCTTTACTTGTCAGGGTTAAACAAACTGGGACACTATATCAAGACCTGTTCAATGAGATGAAGTGGTCTGGATTCCGAAGTGTACCTTTTAGGAATTATCTGTTAATAGCACAATACATTTTCCTTAAATTGATAGCTCCAGTAAATCCATTTTTGATCTCTGTTTGTGGTTTTACAAATATATATATTTGTGCTCAGGACAATAATGCCATATTTGTATTGATACCTTATCATACCTGTAGAGGTATACAATATTCGTTTGACGTGTGTATCGCCAGACCTGTAAATAAAGTGGGCAAAAAGATGTATGCCAAAAAAATAGATCGACTGAAGCGTCGATCTATTTTATGGGAATTTGAATAAAAGTTAATTTTTATTGGAAAATCCGTGAGTGCAGCCATTCTACTTGATTATATGGATGTCCAAGCTCTGGTTGTGCACCCGGTTTGGAAAAACTAGGAGCCTGTGTGCAAGGTACAGTTTGATTTTTTTATATATATATATATATATATATATATATATATATATATATATATATATATATATATATATATATATATATTTGTGCTCAGGACAATAAAGCCGTATTTGAATTGATACCTTATCATACCTGTAGAGGTATACAATATTCGGTTGAGGTGTGCTGAAACCGAGGTATCGGTAGACCTGTAAATAATGTGGGCAAAAAGATGTATGCCAAAATAATTGATTCAATCAACAATTGCCTTATTACAACATAGAACATCACAATGCTAAATGTTGGAATGCCTGTCTAATTTCCTCCGTGTAGCGACCGGGTTACTGACAGGTTGCCCTGAAGTGACGTCACTCGAAACTGCGCAATGCCTAGGAGGAGTCTAGTGCCGATGGGGAGTATTTATCTCAGCTCTAGCCCCTCCCACAACTCCAGGCTCCACCTTTATATATTTATATATATATATATATATATATATATATATATATGTATATATGTGTAAGGCCTTGGCCTGTAGTTGTCGGTGGGGCTTGAATTCCCTTAAAAAGGCTGCCAACCCTCTCCCACCTTACCGTGGATAGTTTGGCGACTCACTTCCGGTTGGACCGCCATCTTGGTTTTCTTACCGGCCTTCCATGATGGTTCTGCCCGTGGGTCCTCGCTTTCCGCGTTTATTCAGGAGAAGATCCTATTCGAGAGGTCCTGCTGCCGGGTGCTGGTGGGGTCCACGAGACCAATCTGTAAAGTAAATTTCCCTGACGGGTGCCTCTTAGCACGCCGTCGGGTCAGTAGCTTAGTGTGTCCCCCCCTATTCTATTGCCACGCATCTGCAAGCACAGACCCCTCGCACATAAGCTACCCCCCCATACACGCCAGATTCACGTGTACGTTTGGTTACCTTGTAATATGACGGCTTGTCACACTGTACGGGTGCGTTCAGCAAGTTCTCACACACGTTGTGCGCATAAAGTCACACTATTCAGGCCACGTTTGGCGATTTCTGTTCGGTTTTCTAGAGCACTATTAATAGCTTCACTTTAATTTCCTCTTAGTCTGCATTCGTTTATACGATTTCGGGTTGTTTGAGTCATATCGCCACCTGGTGGCCTGTTTGTGTAATGTCATGTCTAATAATATGATTGTTTCAACTAGTATTGCTGTCTGAAGTAAGGTTCGGCTAATTCCAGCAATTCGTTTAAACTATTTCAGGTTGTTTGTCATATCGCCACCTGGTGGCCTGATTATGTAATGTCATGTCCCTGGTTTTAAGTCATATGCCCCTGTTGGTTTGTAGGTTATTACAGATTCCAAGTGAAGGTATTTATGCGTGGCTATTCTAAATATATGGTTTTCAGCTGGTTAATTTATCTGTTAGCTGACATTTGTCATGAGGTTCCCACTAATTCATTGCTGGATATTAAGCTTGAGTTTTGTGACATGATTGCTCAAATATTTGGCCTTATTAGGTTGATAAAGTGGTTTTAGGTTGTACTCATTGAAAGTTTATTTTCATAGGCATTAACATCTCGCTTTCTTTAGGTGCCTTGGTCATACAGGACGGTTGCTTTGCAAGCACTGCAATTCCGTCACCTACCTCTGTCATATTTTCATTGCTCATCTATAGGTTCCGGTACGCACGGATACTCCCCTTTTCATTTTTACTAGGTTGCAGCACGTATCTACTGCCACCCTCTCGCTCCTATTCTTCTGCATATAATTTCATCCTGACTCAAACTTTATCAGGCACGTTTTCACAACCCCATACTTTTCTATTTTAGGGTGGTACTGGCTTTTGAGATTTAGGTTGTCCAACTAGGTTTTGTTTTTTCGGTCTTAATCCATACGTTAGTGGTCCCGCGAGGCCAAGACCCATCCTCATACTCTGCGGTATACGTCCCTCGGCCCAAATCATAGGTAGCCGCCTCGCATTGTCACACAGAGAGGGCCTCCCATGTCACGCCCATTCTAACTTATGCTTTAGTTCCCACCGAGAGGCCAACACCCCGCCACAACGTTCGGTGGCCTCTAATATCCCCTCAGGCCAACGCATAGTTAGCGCCTCTCAAACCACTTGGCAATTAATAGGGACTCATCTGTCACGTTAAGTTAGCTTAATTCTTTGCTGCTTGGCTTCTAGCTAGCCTGCCAGTACCTGGTCCCTTCGTCTCACTTATAATAATTAAGTTACATATGTATTTTTCGTTATGTATCAAGTCCCGCCGGGACTGGTGGTTCTTGTTCAGGTAGGTTGTTACACGTTTTCTTCTCTTTATTCCCAGGCTCATGCGAAATCCATGTGTCCAAATAAAGTTTTTCTAAAACCTCACCACACTTGCATCAACGTCATGTTATTGTTTACACTTTTACAATACCATCCCTCTCGGCATTCGGTTAAATTTATCCGCAAAAGGCTGTCTGAAGGGTTCCATGGGGGTTTAGTACAGTTTTTGACAAATGGGACACTAGACTGCAATAATTTGCGACCGATTTAACAGACCCAGAGTTGGGGTGTACAGTTATATGGACAGAACTAGATCAAGGGTTTGTGGGGTTTTTTGGTTCCCCTCCTTTTCACATTGGAGAGAACCAAGCACATAGGGGTGTCACAGGGAACACTTCACTTAAACCCTGACCAATCCCTGACTTATCCATTATTCCCAGCCTTCATTCCCTCATACCCTCCGACGAACTTTCCTTACAATATGCCGCTATCACCTGTGCCATTTGGCCCATCCTGGTGACTGGTACAGGTGCATGGCTCTAAAAACTGACATTGTCAATGTTTTTAAATTACTTCCCATTCACCCTTCACTATGGCATCTGCACTGCATTTAAGTGTTAAGGGCTTTATTATTTCTCACGACTCACTTTTAGCGCATGAGCAGCCCCAGACATCTGTGCTACTTGGCTGATACTTTGTGTTGGTTATGGCTTAATATGTACAGATGTCCGTCCGTTATTGCTACCTGGACAATTTACCCATGATTGAGAACAAGGCACTCCCCCCTAGCAGCCTTACACACATGTTGGCTTTTGAGTCCCTGGCTACCCCCGTCTTCCCTCACAAGCCCTTAGGTCCTGATACCACCACACAATTTTGGGGATCCTACTAGACTCAATCCACATACGAGCTAGCCTTCCCCAGGACATAGTTTGAGCGCACCCCATCAGGCATTGAACACTACTTGAGCACATGACCAATACGATAATAAACGGCCATATATCTTGCATGCCATGGGTTCTAACGTCCCAATGAATTTACCGTTAGGAATATGACTACCACTGAATACCTTGGAACGACTGATATCCAGACACCGTAGATCATTAGGTCCTAACGCTGCATCAGTCTATAACTATCCCTATGGCACATACGGTCACAATACCCCTATTATCTACTCTAAACAATGGTGCCCTGCAAAGTTCTGGATACTTATTGCACCACTTTCCAGATACAATCACTCCAACCATTATCAGAACTTCACGGCTCCATCCTTACAGCATCTTAAATCATGCTTCATGTTCACTTACTGTTAACTAGGCTTGGCCTAAATGCAAACCTTTCCTCAGGACACTCCTTTCGCATAGGGGCAGCATCCTCAGCTTCCTCTAACCACATTCCAGCTCATATCGTCGGGGCTATGGGACTCTGGAAATCCTCCGCCTATACTCTTTACATTCCAAATCCAGTTAAAGAGTTAATACAAGCTTTTCATGACTTGTCCGAATAAACGATGGTTGTTATATGATTAATTTTGTATGGTATTCTTCTTTTTGACCACTTTTATTACAGGCCTACTGCTCTGTCGGTTCCGGCACACCACAACCGACTGTTGTCATTTGAATATGTCTATTGGTTATAATATGCTATGTTACACTATCATCACGGCTAGATTGTCCCGACTACAAATGTAAGACTTTGGCCTGTAGTTGTGGGAAGGGCTTGAATTCCCTTAGAAGGGCTGCCAACCCTCTCCCACTTTACCGTGGATAGTTTGGCGAGTCACCCCTCCCTCTATTCTTATCACCCTCTTAGGTGGGCCCACTTTAATTATAAGCCTACTGCTCTGTCGGTACCGGCACACCACAACCGACTGTTGTTATTTGAATATGTCTATTGGTTATAATATGCTATGTTACACTATCATCATGGCTAGATTGCCCCGACTACAAATATATATATATATATATATATATATATATATATATATATATATATATATGTGTGTGTGTATAATATATACAGTAAGAGTAAAACATGTTTGATCACCTGCTGATTTTGAATGTTTGCCCACTGACTATCATTTTAATGGTGGGTGTATTTTAACAGATCCAAAAAAACTCATGTCAAAAAAGTTATAAATTGATTTGCATGTCAATGAGTGAAATAAGTATTTGACCCCTTCATATTAGTACTTGGTGGCAAAACCCTTGTTGGCAATCACATAGGCCAGACGTTTCTTGTAATTGGCCACCAGGTTTGCACACATCTCAGGAGGGATTTTGTCCCACTCCTCTTTGCAGATCCTCTCCAAGTCATTAAGGTTTCGAGGCTGACGTTTGGCAACTCAAACCTTCAACTCCCTCCACAGATTTTCTATGGGATTAAGGTCTGGAGACTGACTAGGCCACTCCAGGGCCTTAATGTGCTTCTTCTTGAGCCACTCATTTGTTGCCTTGGCTTTGTGTTTTGGGTCATTGTCATGCTGGAATACCTATCCACGACCCATTTTTAATGCTTTGGCCGAGGGAAGGAGGTTCTCACCCAAGATGTGATGGTACATGGCTCCGTCCATTGTTCCTTTGATGTGGTGCAGTTGTCCTGTCCTCTTAGCAGAAAAACACCCTCCAACCATAATGTTTCCACCTCCATGTTTGACAGTGGGGGTGGTGTTCTTGGAGTCATAGGCAGCATTCCTCCTCCAAACACGCTGAGTTGATGCCAGAGAGCTTGATTTTGGTCTCCTCTGACCACAACACTTTCATCCAGTTCTTTTCTGAATCATTCAGATGTTCATTGGAAAACTTGAGACAAGCCTGTACATATGCTTTCTTGAGCAGGGGGACCTTGAGGCGCAGCAGGATTTCAGTCCTCACGGCGTAGTGTTACCAATTGTTTTCTTGGTGACTGTGATCCCAGCTTGAGATCATCAAGAAGATCCTTCTGTGTAGTTCTAGGCTAATTTCCCACTGTTCTTATGATCATTGAAACTTCAGGAGGGGAGATCTTGCATGGAGCACCAGCCCGAGGGAGACTGACAGTTATTTTGTGTTTCTTCCATTTGCGAATAATCGCACCAACTGTTGTCACCTTCTCACCAAGCTGCTTGGTGATGGTCTTGTAGCCCATTCCAGCCTTGTGTTGGTCTACAATCTTGTCCCTGACCTCTTTGGTCTTGGCCATGGTGGAGAGTTTGGAATCTGATTGATTGCTTCTGTGGACAGGTGTCTTCTATACAGGTAACGAGCTGAGATTAGGAGCACTAAGAGAGTGCTACTAATCTCAGATCGTTACCTATATAAAAGCACATGGTTAGCCAGAAATCTTGCTGACTGATAGGGGATCAAATACTTATTTCACTCATTGACATGCAAATCAATTTATAACTTTTTTGACATGTGTTTTTTAAATTATAGACTGATCACTTTTTTTTGTCAGTGGGCAAATGTTCAAAATCTGCAGAGGATTGAATACTTTTTTGACTCACTGTATATGTGTGAATTTCAAATTTAAGCACAAAATAGCTGAACCAGAAAAACTTTCAAGCCAGCTGTTTATCCATTTCAGCTCCTTGAGCCTTAAATTTGAAACTCTGTTTAATTCAAGCTCTGTGCAATACATTTTCTCATGAAACAGTGTTCTTTTGTTATGATTATGTTTATCTGTATGGATCAAAAACTGGTTAATTATATAAGGAAGCACTCTTGTTTGTGTTTCTCTCTCAGAAATCTCCCTGAATATTGAGCCATTAAACGCAACAATTTGTATGAACGTAATGCAAACTGCAACAGTCGGAAAGAGCTCACAAACAGGTACTGGTGTTCAACGCACACTGCATGCACTGTGTGTGGTAAAGACGTGCGGTATCAATCTGTTAGCGGTGCTGTGGGCCAGCTGTCCTTTAGATCCTGCTTCCCGCTCTACTGTTATGTGACAGTATCAGTTTATTTAAAGAAGAAAAGATCTACTGACACACCTCTAAGTTTGGAGCTCTTTCAAAAACCTGCATATGCTGTTGTTATTTCTTTGTTATGCAGAAAAAAGTGACAATATGGGTAACAGTGATTTGTGTTTGTCACACCAAGTGATGCTTTGAATACAAAATATGCTCAATAAAAATAGCTGTAGATAGTATCAAAGGTGCTTTAAGCAGTAATTGAGTGCAATGGCAAACAGTTACATTAGCACCATATCATATTTACATAGGAGGGATGGGTTTAATCATTGTATAGGAAGAAACAACATTTCTTTCTACTACTTGTTATGGGGCATGTGAACACAAAAGCTTTTTAAGTTCAATATGATGTTTTTGAGGAAGTTTGTGCTTGTTATGGACTTCAAACCTACAAGTAAAAATCGAAATCACAGTCAGAATCCCATAATAATTTAATCATAAACCATCTTCTCATAGTCAGTATTTTGTATCCTCGTGGGTGTTTTATTTGTCCTTTACATGTCTAATTTTTTTCTATATCTTGATTGTCATGTTTTATTTTGAAATTTTTTTGTATGTTTCTAGCCTCCATTTTATATTAACATAACCTTGTGTCTTAGAAGATGAGTGTGACGTCGACATGGAGAATGGTGAAGCCAAAAAGAACAAGTGGCAAAGAATTATGGGTGGTGACTATGAGATTGTGGTATGTTTATTTTCTGTTTTATTGTTTTATCAAATGGATTGCACAGTATATGTGAAAACTATATAATAGAACTTAAAGGATCAATATAGTGTCAGGAAAACAAAGCGGTTTTCCTGACACTATAGTGCCCTGAGGGTGCCCCCACCCTCAGGGTCCCCCTCCCGTAGCGCTGAAGGGGTTAAAACCCCTTCAGCAGCTTACCTTATTCCAGCGCTGGTGACCTCTCTTCCCCCGCCAACGTCAGCTCCCCCGTCTGACGTCAGCGAAGCCGAATGCGCATGCGCGGCAAGTGCCGCCCGTGTATTCAAAGTGTCCATAGGAAACCATTTCTCAATGCTTTCCTATTGACGCTCTGCGCGATGGAGGCATAATATGTGCAGATGCGCCTCTAGTGGTTGTCCAGAAGACTGCCAATAGAGGCTGGCTTAACCCCAAATGTAAACAACAGTTTCTCTGAAACTGCTATGTTTGCATCTGAAGGGTTAAAACCTCAGGGACCTGGCACCCAGACCACTTCATTGCGCTGCAGTGGTCTGGGTGACTATAATGTCCCTTTAATTATAAGGCATACTTCAAAATGTTACTTAAAAGATCATCCATGATACATATTAATTGAATGCATTGACAGCTGGCTCCAAATTGCAAGTAAGAGCAATATATAAGAGAATACTCCAGCACATTTCCCAATGTTCAGCTGTTCCAGCAGTGTAAAGGAAACCTGATTCAGACCCGATCAGTAGGATCTTTAGGAATGCAAAGCTATATTCCCTCTGTCCCTAGCGAATAAAGATTTAACAACCCACCCTTTTTTTCTTCACTTACCCGGTTCCAGCGCAGAGGTTCTTCCTCACTGGTTCACTGGCTGACTCCTCTGACGTCACAGCAATGGGGGTACCTAATGTGCATGCTATGCGCATATTTGACCTTCCTTATGTTATTCCTTAGGCATTGAAGCAATATTTTGCTATGGCGATTTAAAAAGATGCTGGACAACCTCAGGCAAAGTTAAATTCTGTGAAACTGCAGGAACGCCTCTAGTGCCTATCTGTAGACAGCTGCTAGAGGCAGTCTTAAGTGACCACTATAGTGCCAGGAAAACAAACTCCTTTTCCAGCCACTATAGTGCCCTGAGTGGGCCTCCACCCTCATGGCCCCCCTCCCGCTGGGCTGAACGGGGTTAAACATTCACCTTTCTCTAGCGCCGGGCTCCCTCTCCTCCTCCTTCCGACGCCATCGGCTGAATGCGCATGCGCGGCAAGAGCCGCGCGCGCATTCAGCCAGTCCATAGGAATGCATTCTCAATGCTTTCCTATGGACACTGGCATCTTCTCACTGTGAAAATCACAGTGAGAAGCGCGGAAGCACCTCTAACGGCTGTCAATGAGACAGCCACTAGAGGCTGGATTAACCCATATGAAAACATAGCAGTTTCTCTGAAACTGCTATGTTTACAGCAGGCAGGGTTAATCCTAGATGGACCTGGAACCCAGATCACTTCATTAAGCTGAAGTGGTCTGGGTGCCTATAGTGGTCCTTTAACACTGCAATATAAACATTGTTTCTCCAAAACTGCAATGTTTTCAGCTGCAGAGTCAGGAGGACAGGGGCACTGCACCCAGACTAGGGCCTATAGTGTCCCTTTAAGAAAACAAATTTAACTGTGAGGAATCTTTGCAAAAAGTATCCTTTCACTTTCCAGCATTTGCTTTCATTTTGGTTCTGAACTTTGCACAGTATTGCTTTTGCTTTCAACACAGTCACAGTTGAAAGCTAGCTTAACCATTTTATTATTATTATTGCCATTCATAAAGTGCCAACAGATTCCGTAGCGCTTTACAATATAAGAGGGGGGATTTTGTCTAAATAGGACAATTCCCAAAAAACTTACTGGAAAAACTTACAGGACCCTGCTCAAACGAGCTTACAGTCTATAGCAGCGGTTCCCAAACTGTGTGCCAATGCGACAGGCGCACAGGGGCACCGCAAAATATTTCCCCATTGCCATTATCATATGATCATAGCACCAGGAACCATGCTTCGCTCTCCCCTACCGGCTCTACAGGACCAGAGGGAAAATCAGAGATCTCCCTCACCGGCTCTCTAGCACTGTAATGCTGCAGCCGGCAGGAGAGGGAGAGTGGACCGGGGGGAGATCTAACCTGCAGCTCCACCGGGATCTCCACTCGCGAGCTTGGAGCTTTGCCGCGGTTGCCAAGGCAACGTTCCGAATCTCAGGAGAGTGAACTCTAGCCTCAGGAGCTGCTAGAGTTCACTCTCACCACTTAGTACTGTCAGCTCTCCCAGGCAAAAGTAAGCAGGGAGGGGGGATATGAAAATAATTTTTAATAAAAAAATTATATATTTATGAAATTGCCCTCCTACCCCCATAGACCCACAATAGCTCCGCCGATACACACACATTGCCCCCCATACACACTGCTCCCCCATACACACACACACACTACCCACCCATACACAAACACTGCCCCGTAACATACACACACACACACACACTACCCACCCATACACAAACACTGCCCCCGTAACACACACATTACCCCCCCATACACACACATTACATCCCATACACACAGAAACATTACCCCCAATACACACACTCTGTACCACCTCCCCCCACACACACACACACACACTACATTCTTTACAAACGCAATGCAACCTTCATGCACACACACTGCAACCCTCACGCACACACTCCACCACTCACACACACAGATATTGCACCCCTCACACACTACTGCCCCTATCCCATATTACAGCCCCTATCCAGGCAGATCCCAGGTAAGTTGTCAAACTGTTCTTACACAGTTTGACTACTTATCCTGGGATGGAACTACGTCACTACTGGCACCATAACACTACAAAGTGCTGTAGTGGTTATTGTGCCTGGACTGTTTCTTTAAATAATCTACCAGTGCCCCTCCCAAGATTAGGTTCTGGATCTGCGCCTGAACGGCAAGCATTTCTGCTCAAACAGTTGCCCAGTTTATGCCGCAGTGCTGTACATATATACAACCTAGAAAATAGTTTTGACTTAGGGCGCCTTGGAAAAATATTGAAATATTAAGGGCGCCTTGAACCTAAAACGTTTGGGAACCACTGATCTATAGGATTACTATGCATATAATGCTGCTGAGGTTTGAAGTTATCAAGTTAAAACCAGGTTTAATTTCTATCTTTCTCATGAATTACACTATCAAGATAGTCTGCAATCTCAATGACAAAATAGAACTGACATCACAGTAGTAATGATAAAAGGTGACATGTGAGGCATCAACCTGTGCTTCAAACGAACATGAACATATGCCTTTGTCCCTTTAAGCATGGCTCAATATTCCCACTTCCCCATTAGCCATTGGCAAGTAAAAATTCAGCCTTGTCACATAGAAATCTTGCAGTGGCAAATAACTTTTGGACCTTGCTAGTAGCTTAGAACTTGCAATTTTGAGCCCTACTTTAAGCATGTTCAAACTGGACATTTATCTATAGTGGACATGGATATTTGATATGGCATCAATTTCAGTATGTTGTATTAGCATAATGGCACATATGTAAACTCAGATTGTTTTACTTAATCATACAGGAACTATTTATGCAAGTTTGTGTCATCAAATATGGCCACTTGTGTATAGTGTTAGATTTGCTCATGTGCATTGTTAAGTTTGATAGTGTTTTTTGGTGTTCATTAATTTGTCTAAAACTATTGTCAATGGTTTATCAAGGTTTTTTTTGGCTGAATTTGATATGTTAAAGATAACATAAAGCATAAAGCTAATTTTTTTCCAAGCTCTTGATACCAAAACTGTGACTTGTTAATGACACATCAGCAGCCATTAAAACGTACACGATAATAAATTCATAGATCAAGTCCAAAGTTTGCTATTATAGTCCTAAACTGATGGAAGAGGCCAGTCTTTGGTATAGCTTTGCTGAGTGGAGTTTGCTGTTCATATTAATTAAGATTACAAAATTATTTATGATCATTGCAATTCATCTCACCCAAGTAAATTGGTGGACACCTACCTGTTGAATGTAGTGGTTGTATTATTTATTAATACATTTAAAAAAAAAAAAAAAACACCCACTCAAACTGACACTGCTCTCAGATGCACACATGCATATATACATGCACATAAATACTACACACAAATCTAACCATGATCTCAGTCTATCATACGGTTCGTCTTCTGTCATCGTTCCCTTTTCTAGGTTTATTTAATTCACCTTACCCCATATGTTTCCCTTTTTGCCCCCATCTCCTTTCTTACTCAGTTTCCCTCCATTCATCGTCAGAAACAATTCCAGCACAAAAACTCCAAAACAGCTAGAATAACTTAAGTACCAAAATTAAAACAACTCCATTGCATTATTTCATAACAAAAGCCTGTACGGAACTATCAGGGTTTTTAAATCAAGATATTCAGCTGTTTTCTTATTCTGCAATAATCAACCAAACAATTTTACTAAAGTGTGGGAAAAGTCTTAAAAGGAGTCGGTTACAAAATTTGACATAAGACACAATTCAAACCTCCACTAACATGCTAACTTTAAGATGGATATTTATGAGACATCAAACCTTTGTCAGTGATTGCCTGGATTGTCTGTTTTATCCATATTTTGTAGTTCTGCTATAAAAGACAAGATTTTGGGGTGAGGTATTCTTATTTAGAAAATGAAATATTCATTTTTAACATCAAAACACAAATATATTTCTTTTCCGCCTCTCTTCGACCTGCAATTCAAAATCTAATGAAAAATATATAGACCACATTTAAAATGTCACTGTGATTGAGATAGTGCTTAATACATTGTTGCAATTCTTGTCTTACTCAGGTGGCACAAGTGAGCAAGTTCAGTGAAAGTAGTGGATTAGGTATCAGTCTGGAAGCTTCGGGTAGTCACCATTTCCTAAGGTCCATATTACCAGAAGGTCCAGTGGGTCGAAGTGGGATGCTATATAGTGGCGACGAACTGCTAGAAGTAAGATTTTACCTTTTATGTATACAATATTGATTGAGAATATGCAGAGAAACATTAAAATAGGGGCTGTTGGAGCTTAAGCTGCAGGCCAATACAGTACAATAGGTTCAAGCTGCCCAAAGTGGTTTTTTTTTTTTGCTCTGAAATGCTAAAGACATATGGTGTTAATGATGAGAGACAGTGTTCATAAGACCCATTACTTGACATGTAAATACTTATACGTTTCTGCCCACATATCTACTAGACCCTTTGCACAAAGGATGAGTCTCTCTCTGCCCTAGGCCCATTTCTCATATGCCCTCTGCAACCCATGACCTATATCAGGGCTCGGAAATTTCCACTGGCAAGGGAAAATTCAGCCCTCGTGAATAGAAAGTTCACCTAGCTAGTAGTATAGGACTAAGCCCTAACCTATATGATGGATTCCTTGTGCCCAATGCCTATTGCTTTGCAGTAACTCCTTGTACTTCTTGCTCTTCCAGTGGATTCCTCTGTGCCTTAGCTTGTTTGTGAAGACTTAGTCCTTGTGCTTCACATTCCCACTTAAAAATGCATATTAGAAAGGTTTTATATATGACTCCCCAGTATAGCTACAGCAGAGGTCAGGCACATGCTCTTATAAGCACAAGATACCAGAAACGCAAACTAAAATTTCAGTATTAGGCCCACAGTAATTTTCAGCTCTAAGCCCATGAAGTCCATAATCCAGCGCTATTATGTCATTACAATAAGTTATTTTTGTAATTTTGATTTGTCTATGTTGTTTTCTTTGATAGGTAAATGACCTATCTCTACTTGGTCAAACCCACAAAGATGTAGTAAATATCCTGAAGGAATTGCCCATCAGTGTAACCATGGTCTGCTGTCGTCCAGTTCAACCTCCCGATAGTCCTTTTGAAGGAGAAGACCAATGTATATCTGAAAATGATATTGACCTAATCGAAAAGGTAATGCCTTTGTCATCCTTTCATTTGATGCTATAATTTATGCCATCCAAAGATTAAATTTTCTTAGTCAATGAGCTAATAGTGACAAATCCAAAATTAAATTTTACAAGCAGCTGTGCAATTAACAATATAATGACGACTTTATTAATATGTCATCCATATTTTTGCCATGTGTTGTTCCCATAACTGTGATATGTGTATGTTTGGTATTCCGGTGTGCTTAGTTATCTTTTATAATTTATACTTTATATTTCAGGATCAGGACCTGTCTGGTGCTACATCTACGGCTCTCTGGAATATTCAAGATCCAATATTGCCTTTAACTCACAGCCTTGATAATGATTTACAGGTAACACATTCATCTCTGTCATCAACTAAAAATAAATAGAAAATACTTAAATTAGCATTTTCCAGACTCCGAAATGTGTAACATAACTCATCTTATAGAGCCAGATTGGAGTTATTAATTTTTACAAAATATTAAAACTCCATTTATGGCCCTGGGTGGTATGTAGAAGTATTTGTGGTTTATACATGTGATTTAACAGTACATTGTGGAAATCAAAATGGTAAAAAATGATTAGTATTATGTCAGAAAGAGCAAATGTTAAACGATTTTCCTATAGAAAATAATAAGCGTTTTTATTAATGCTGTGTGATGAGATATGTATAATATTAGTATTTTGACAGTTTTTGTTTTATTTTAGGGTCATATTGACTTTGGAACAGTTGGTTCCTCTGAGACTGATGACTTTAACATGTCCATGGGAGATGATAGCCCTTGTACGGAGGATTTGCAAGGATCTCCCCTGGCAATGTGGGAAACTGATGTACAGTACATAGAACTGGAAAAGGGATCTCTTGGGCTTGGTTTCAGTATTTTAGATTACCAGGTAAGCACCATGCTGTCACATTTAGTAATTTGTCAAAACATCTATAATTATAATTATGTTTTAACTATCACGTTTCAGCTCACAAGATATAATTAGCCAAATTAACACACAATAGAAATAAACATGGAAGTAGGTTAATGCAGCACCTATGGAACCAGTTAAATCTCAGGATTCCTGATGCTGCTACTTGGCCTTTCTTCGTCCTGAGATCAATCCAATTATTATTATTGAGTTAATATCTATTTTACAACTAGAGATTTAACTCCATGAATGTGTAACAAAAATAATTTGAATCTACATATGTGAGAAAAATAAGTAATGTTTAAAGTGATAGCCATCACTATTAATAGTAATGTCTGAAATAGAACACACTTAATAGTTTCTCTGTGTGCTAACATAGATTTACACTAATGTAACATATGAAAACAACAATTGTTTAACCTTATAATTTTTAAATGTAAAGTCTTATTAAATGCATCTCCATGTTACACCCAATCTATGACTCATTGTGGGGACTTCTTTTTATAAATGTATCATTTTATTTTTTTTGTTCACATAATAGCTTTACATTGCTTATTAACAGAGTCATAGAGAAAAGCATACAGATCCTGCACAATCTCTATCTTAATAACAATGCAAAACTTACGAGTAATAATAGCGTTCTCGTGTTCCTTTAGGATCCCATTGACCCGGCAAGCACTGTGATAGTAATCCGCTCACTAGTTCCTGGAGGTGTTGCTGAGCAAGATGGCAGGCTTCTTCCTGGAGACCGTCTCATGTTTGTCAATGATATTAATCTGGAGCATGCTAGTCTGGAGGAGGCAGTTCAAGCCTTGAAAGGAGTGACAGCAGGAAAAGTTACCATCGGGGTTGCAAAGCCTTTACCTGTAAGGAGTTCATATTATGAATGTTAACTAAAAATGCTAGTGAAATGCATGTTTTTCTTTTTAGTATTTGAATATAATCATTTTAATTAAAATTTCAAAAGCTAATTATGGTGGGAATGCCATTAACCATATGATTACTCTTCAAGACTTAATGTCCAGTGTATAGATTATTATCAGTAATAAGCTTGTAACCAATAAGTTAATTGCATTTGAGGATTGCATATTTATGCTTTAAAAGGAATTCAAATAACACATCAGACTCTCAATTATCATAAATACTGTGTATATGTGTTGTACACGTATTTTCAATGAATTTAATATTCTATAGGGATTATGGATTATACGTTATATAGAGCATTATTGTCCATTGTTTTAGTTTTTGTATTACTTTATAGAAGAGTGTGATATGCATTGTGCCTTGACTATTATAATGTTAAAATATATATTTCTGAAATATTTGAAGAACAACAAAATCAGGAATATGATCTTTTTGTGAAGCATCCATAATGACTTTGTAAGAGACTACAATAAGGCTGTGTCCTTTTTTGGATGTGTCCTTTACTGGGGATGCTTAACACTATGCAAGCATCATCGCTGCATGTTAGTAATTGCGGTTGTGCTTGATGCATTTTTATAGACATCCCTAGGCATTCACCTAAATGGTGAATTTGGCATCCCTGCTCTAGAGTCTATATTCTGACAGTAGTAATCGATGCTCATATTAGTCCTGATTTCTTAAAAGGACACTAAAGTCACCAGCACAACTACAGCTTATTATGTTGTTCTTGTGTCTATAGCCTGTCCCTACAAGATTTTTGCTGTAAACACTGCCTTTTCAGAGAATATACAGTGTTTATATTACAGCCTAGGAACATCTCTAGTGGCCACTCCTCAGACGGCCACTACAGGTGCTTACTGGCTCAGTGCTGCACAGACGTTCGGCGTCTCCACTCTCTGCATGGGGACACTGAATTTTTCCCATAGAGATGCACTGATTCAATTAATCTCTATGAGAAGATGGTGGTTGGCCAGGGCAGCATTTGAAACTGCCCCCCCCCGCCCTCCTCCTTGCCTGAGATCAGCAGAATTGACAACCTCAGTCAATCCAATGCTTTCCTATGGTGAAGCATTGTGATTGGCTGAGATAATCAATTCTGATTAATTTAGCCGAGAAGGCAGATGGGGGGCGGAGTCAGCACCAGCAGACCTGCACAGCTCTCAAAATAAGGTGGGTTTTTACTATATTTAAGGGGGGGGAGAGGGTCGGAGGGCTAGTGTTTATAACACTATAGGGTCAGGATGTTTGTGTACCTGATCTTATAGTGTTCCTTTAATATTATTAATTTAAGTAAAAAAGGTAAGACTATTTCAAAGTAAAGTAGATTTAAGATATGTTGATTTTGTTGGATAACTTGTAAATATTTTTGAATGCCCTAAGACAAGTTACACACTGCTCATCTTTTAAGCACTCGACTGCTTAGCAATGCTGCCATGTAGAGGTTTATTGAGTGTAGCTGATATTGTTGCTGTGAAGCCTTGCTTACCTCTCCACTTGCTTGCATTCTCCATCTGTGCTGTTGTTTAATGCAGTCCAACTGGGACCTCATTGTTTTCTGCAGCTGTCACCAGAAGAGGGTTATATTTCTACTAAGGACGACTCTCTTTTCTACACTGCCCAATCATATGATGAGGATGTTCCCACTGATGCTCCCCTTTTCCATGCTGAGCTAGCTCTGGTTAGTGGCAGGAAATTCTTAAAACTCTTGTAGACAAAAATGGTTTAATGGCTGTTTTTTGTTTTTGTTTAGTTTTTTACTGCTACTATTAAAATATATTTAATTCCGTATGATTTGAATCTTCCACGTGACAAAACAAGATAATCCATATATGTCAATGATTCTCCAACTATAGTTATCATATTAATGCTGAACATTGATGCCAATTGGATTTCTATTAACACAAGCAGTGATCACAACTGTTTGTTTGATTTGTATTTCAGCTATAGAGTGATTATTCAGAGTTGGCATTGACACTCCTGTATCTCACTATATTAAAATGTGTTTCCACAGATTAAAATAATCATAATTATGAAAGATGCTGTTTGGCTTGAATTAGTGTATATATGTATTTTTTTTTTTCTTATTCTAATCCTGTTCGCTATTTTTTTTTTTTTCACTTCAAAATTGTGTTTTCCATTTTCTGTTGTATAAGTGTATGGTCTATTTAGTTATGGGCTTTTCTTTCTTTGAACATCAGAATGAAGCCTTGGCTGCACATTTCGCAACTTGATTGAAGGATGGGGTCAGCCATCAGTCAGGTTACGAGAAATGACTGGAGAAAAAACACACGGACTGAAAAGAGAACCTTTGCATACACTTAGACCACACATGCATATTGTTTAATGCATATAATTACTCATTTGAAAAAATATGCATTTACTAAAAATGTGTTCAAATATTTTGTAAACCGTTAAAAAACAAACAAACTGCATTTCATTTGCTGCTGGTTTCCACAGCTACTGGGTTCCACAGCTAATAAAAATGCATTATTTTTTTGTTCAGAACTTATGTACCTTGTTAATGCTGGACATTGTCCAATGATATGCTTTAGAAGCACTGAGGACAAAGCTCCCACAGGGATTGTGGTTTAATTGAGATCACACTTTACGATTCTATTGGTTCAAGTGTCATTTTTAAGTATTCACCTTTATGTGACCATTCATATAAAGACTTACCATATAACGCTATTATCGACTGAAATTCCAAGTCATTAGCAGCGGGTCCTATAAGTCCTGCAAGTTGCAAGGTGAGGCCTCCATGAATGAGATTTTCTGTTCCAGCATATCCCAAGTTCTCAAACGCATTGAGATCTGGGGAATTTGGAGGTCAAGGCAATGCCTTCAACTCTTTGTCATGTTTGCCAAATCATATCGGAACAATTTTTGTAGGTGTGGCAAGGTGCATTATCCTGCTTAAAGAGGCCACTACCATTAGATAACCATAAAGGTGTGTATGTGGTCTGCAACAATCTCTAGGTGTGTGGGATGTGTCAAAGTAAAAAAAGTTCAACAATTTGAGCTGCAGTTTTTCTTCTGTGTGATCGGGCAAGCCTTCACTCCCCACGTGCATCAATGAGCCTTGCGTGCCCATGACCCTGACACCGGTTGTTCTTCCTTGCACCACTTTGGTAGATACTATAAAACACATACACCCCACAAGACTTGCCATTTTGGAAATGCTCTGATCTAGCTGTCACTCAAATCTTTTCACATGCTCATTTTCCATGCTTTCAACATATGAAATTCAAGAATGGACTGTTCTCTTGCTGTCGAATATGAACCACCTGTTGACAGGTGCCATTGTAACAATATAAACGTTGTTCATTTCACCAATCAGTGGTTTTAATTTTGTGGCTGATAAGTTTAGAGATTAACTGCCACCAGCCTAAGCACCAATTTCTTTGAGCATGATATGAGATAATCCAGATATGGAATATACCTTCTTGATCTCAATTTGATGAGTGACTGTGACCCCTCTCACACCCTCCACCCTTCCCAGCACCTAGGAATGTCTTAGGTGAAGAATCAGAACTAATTTAGGTTTTATTATGAGGGAGTTAGAGAGTTAAGGTATCTAAAGCATCGTACGCTTTGACAATCTATGTGTAACTGACCCAGTTGTGACACAAACTGGCCCAGTTTATGTTGACACAAAACATATATTGTCAGCCAGGAAGAAAGTATTCCAGCTGGCTGATTGATTGGTGACCCTATGCAGAGAAGAATTTTTTTTTTATTTCTGCAAAGAAACCTTTTTAAAAATAACAGTTGCAAAGCAACTTCAGATATATCCTTTAAGCACCACACATTCTAATTGTACTTTAGAGGTATTATAGAAAAAAGCCCAAACGATTGGATGGTCCATACATTTGCACAGAGAGAAGCTAAAAGATGTGAACTAATTTAGCAAAATTTCTTCTGAACTAAAAGACAGATCTGATATCTAAATAATTTTTTTATTGTCTCCATTAATCATTTGCTTATTGACTTTTCCTACTTTTGCAGGTGGAAACGTCAGAAACTGACCTGACCGGTGATTCTGCTATGGAATCCAGATTTCATCTAGAAGATAATTCTTTTCAGGTTTCTATGTTAGCTCTACATGGAAGTGCTTGTAATAAAGATCTTAGTGATGAGCTATCTATGTCCACTCCCCAGGTGAGCAAGTGGCACTTTTTCCATGTAATATCAATGGATAATTAAAGATCAAAGCAGAACACATTATGCTAAGAAAAGACTTGCCTTTAATGTTAGGTGATAAGACAGATATGTAACAGCCAGCTATGTCCATTCATTTTGGTTGAAGAAACAGCCCAAATACCCAAAGCACTTTAGTTTGCAGACGTGCTTTATTTGTGTATTGTGTCCTTTTTTTTTTTTTTTATGTCTTCATTTGACAAAAAGAGCAGATTTCTATAGAAATTGGCACTTTTAAATTAGCCTTGTTACACCTCCCTGCCTTTAAAGAAGCAAATAGGTCCTGTTACTTCCTGGTTTGTTTAGTTCAGTGGAGCTAAACTCAAGAGGCAATTGACCAGAGCACGTGCCTTGCAAATACTTCTCCCTGAGCTGCACTGGGAAGTCTTTGAATAGACAGCCACATAAAGTCTGAGCTGGGAAGAAGTGGCGGACTTGGAAAGGCTCTATATGAGAGATCTAAAGCTTTTGCAAGCTGTTTTTAGATGTAACCCCAATGAAAAATGCACAATTAAAGGACCACTATAGTGCCAGGAAAACAAACTAGTTTTCCTGGCACTATAGTATTAATAGGTCCTCATGGCCCCCATCCCGCCGGGCTGAAGGGTAAGGAAGGGGTTAAATCACTTACCTTTCTCCAGCGCAGGGCTCCCTCGGCGCTGGGGACTCTCCTCCTCCTTCGGACGTCATCGGCTGAATGCGCATGCGCGGCAAGTGCCTCACGCGCATTCAGTCAGTCCAATTCTCAATGCTTTCCTATGGACGCTGGCGTCTTCTCACTGTGAAAATCACAGTGAGAAGCGCCTCTAGCGGCTAGAGGCTGGATTAACCCTATTGAAAACATAGCAGTTTCTCCGAAACTGCTATGTTTACAGCAGGAAGGGTTAAACCTAGATGGACCTGGCACCCAGACCACTTCATTGAGGTGAAGTGGTCTGGGTGCCTATAGCGGTCCTTTAAGTTCATGCATGTTTGTATAATGGTATATCTATTAAATAGTGATTTTCTTTTGTTTATTTTGTATAAGGGCAGTTGATTGTTCCTTTAAATTTAGTATTTGCTGAAATCAATTGGCATATATTGTTTTCACTTTGAATTACTTATTCCCTTTCATAAGGTACAGGGTAATGACTAAGCTTTTGCTGCCAGGACAGTGCCATTTTGTTTTCTTTTTAATCAAACCTCTCAGAGCGGCTTTACAGAAAAAAACTAATGGCACTCAAAGACCTTTTACATTTTAAAGGAACACTATAGTGTTAGGAATACAAACCTGTATTTCTAACCCTACAGTTTTTATTTGGTCTCAGTGGGGAATCTCCTCCTCCTTGGCAAAGATCGAGGATCTCAGACAATCAAATGCTGTCCCATAGAAAAGCATTGGGAGGCCAGTTCACATGCATAGTATAATGCCACACTTCACCAGCCAGTTGTCCAGTGTGAGTGCTTCTAGTTAACAGCCACTAGAGGTATTTAAACCCTGCAATGTAGACATTTCCTTTCTTGCAGTCCTTTCATTTAGTGTTAAACCATTTTTAATGTAAAACGAGATTCCCCAGATACAGTGGGCTGCTTTGATTTGATTCACAGCATCAGCTGATCGCTTTCAGCATATCATAGTGTCCATTACTGGTATGAATTGGTATGGCTAGAACAAAGTCTCTGCCTTAACTATACCGCCTGTAGGAGCCAGGCTATGGGCAGCCAGGAACCCTCATTCAGTGTTATACTCCTAGTAAACAATTTAACACTAAATGACAGTGCCAGAGATCTACAGGCACTATAACCTATTCAATAAGATGAATTGGTTTTTGCACATACCATGTCCCTTGAAAGACCTATTAATGTATAATAACTATATCAGGAAGTACTACTTTACTGAGAGGGTAGTGGATGCATGGACTAGCCTTCCAGCTGAAATGGTAGAGGTTAACACAGTAAAGGAGTTTAAGCATGCGTGGGATAGGCATAAGGCTATCCTAACTATAAGATAAGGCCAGGGACTAATGAAAGTATTTAGAAAATTGGGCAGACTAGATGGGCCGAATGGTTCTTATCTGCCGTCACATTCTATGTTTCTATGTAACTAAGAAAGCAACATCAAAGACTAGTTACTAATTAGTGAGCACATAAAACACAGCCAGATATTTCAGATGATGATCTGCACTAGGGATGTGTTTAGCTAGTAAAATTACTCTTCAAGAAATGTTGATGTAGTAAAAAAGTAGAGTTAGCACTTTTTCATCAACATATGTGTAAGGTGAAATAAAAACTTTTTATAATGAATAGCCTGAGGCTGAAAGCAGTACAATGTTGAGCTTGTGCCTTAAGTCTGTACGATAGATCAATTCTTGGTGGTTGATGTACAATAAAAACAAACAAACAAAAAAAACACAGTTAAATATTTGGTTGATATGCACCAAATTTCCGCAGCCACATCCAAAGCGAATATCAAAACTCGCAGGAGAGCCTGTGAAAAATGTGCAGGAAAAATAAAATATTTAATCAAAAGACAAGTATTTAGTGAAGTCTCAGTATAAGAAGTAACAATTTATTGCATGAAATATAAAAAATAAAAACATATCACAGGATAACACTGTTAATATTGGCACTAATGTTTATGCGCTGTCAAAGAAGCGCAAAAACCATTCTATGACCACTTCTGGCCCTCCTCTGAAACCTCCTTTATCTCTTCCATCTGTGGTTCAGTATCTAGATTGAGCATACTCCTATCTATAACAAACACCTGTGAGGGTTCCACATGGAGCTGAGACACAACCAGGGAATTAAAATGCTAAATATTCAAAGTGTATAACAAATGTTCTAATGCCACCATCTGGTTTCTTTATTCCTTTTTTTTTTCAGTGCATTACATTGTTACTTTTTATACTGAGACATACATTTTAAATCATTATTATTGGAATGCCATTTTTGTTTTTTCACTAAACAGTGGGCTTTGATTATATACCTTTTCCACATGGTTTAACATACCTTTGTTAGTGTTTTAGTTGATGGGATATAGGAGGGACTGGTGCCAACACAAAAAATGAATTTGTTTTGATTGTTTGTAAAAATAATACAGGTTTCCCTCTGAGACATAAGCAAGGACAAGGTCAAAGGATTATGATTGTTCCTGCTGTCAAAACCCCATAGTGTAGACTGGTGTTAATGCCACTTTGCATGTGATGAGTCAGCCTATAGCAGCTACTTGACATTGACAAAGAACTCTGACATAGTCCTTTCAGCTTGGCAGTTAGAAGTAGAGAACTCCATTGCTCATTCTCACCATGCAGAGGATTTGAGGAAACAGAAGGATGGCCAGCTAATCTAAACAAAGTCTTTGCTCTAGTCTAGGGCATTTGATTTTGATGTGAAAGTTTAAAGAATATGTATTTAGGGTCTGTATGTTTATAGTATTTAAAATGAACTTAAACAAGTTATTCCACCATTATAATAAATATAAAAAAGTGTGGATTCTTATTTTTTTTTTTTCCTCAGAGAAAAATCCCACTTTTTTTTTCTTCTTCTAAATGCAGCATTTCTACATTTAAAGGACCACTATAGTGCCCTGAGGGTGCCCCCACCCTCAGGGTCCCACTCTCGCCAGGCTCTATGGGGAGGAAGGGGGTTAAACACTTAACTTTTTCCGAGCCTGGCGCTGGGACTCTCCTCCCTCTTCTGACGTCACCAGCTGAATGTGCATGCGCGGCAAGAGCCGCGCACGCATTCAGCCAGTCTAGGAAAGCATTCTCAATGCTTTCCTATGGATGCTGGCGTCTTCTCACTGTGAAAATCGCAGTGAGAAGCGCGGAAACGCCTCTAGCGGCTGTCAATGAGACAGCCACAAGAGGCTGGATTAACCCATAGGTAAACATAGCAGTTTCTCTGAAATTGCTATGTTTACAGCAGACAGGGTTAATCCTAGATGGACCAGGCACCCAGACAACTTCATTAAGCTGAAGTGGTCTGGGTGCCTATAGTGGTCCTTTAAGGTAGCCATTCAATTTTGTTGAATTACAGCATAAGCACAACACATTCTACTAGGTACTAATAAGATACTGATTAGGTGGTCACTGGAGCCGAGGGCACAAGCAGCTCTTCACTGATTGGGATAACCGCCAACACATTTGAATATCACTCAACAACATTAGGATGAAATAAAGCAACCTACAGAAAGAATGGCAAGTAACATCTAAGGGTGAAGGCACTGCAAGATCGGTTGAAATCATGCAAAGTTAGAAAAGACCTTAACTTAATGAGAAGCAATAACGAGCAAGGTTCATGAATTAATCCACAGACAAAGTAATCTTGGAAGTAAACTTGCTTCCTTCTGCTCTGACAATGCTCTACAACTCTGATGACTGGTTTTCCTAGCACAGTGGTTCTCAACGTTAGTCCTCAGGACCCCCTACCAGTCCAGGGTTTAGGGATTACCTGGGTGTGTCTAAGGTGTTTAGAAAAAGAAAAAAAAAACACCTTCGAGTCTAAGGTGTTTTTTTCCCCTTTTTCTAAACACCTGAGACACACCCAGGTAATCCCCAAATCCTGGACTGGTAGGGGGTCCTGAGGACTGGGTTCAGAACCCCTGTCCTAGCAGGACAGTACTCCATGCCACACAGCCCGGTCAATCAAGATGTGGATAGAGGGCAACCAGGTCAAAACCCTGTCATGACCAGTTCAACCTGGAGACATGAACCCCATTGAAAACCTATGAATTGTGGGAAAGAGGAAGATATCAAACAGCCGAGCTGCTTGAATTTTTGTGCCAGGAGTTGCATAACGTCCCCAAACAGCAATGTGAAAGACTTGTGGAAAGTAGGGTTATTCCACAAAAATTGAAATCTGACCTGTTCCAAATTTATAATGTTAGTATTGAGTTTGAAAAAGAATATGAACTCATTTTATTTGCATTTCTCCATCTTTTTACACAAATTTTTTTTTGTGTGACTATTTGTAAATTTTCTGCAAGTAAATGCTCAAAATGATAATATTTTTTATTTTCATTTGGGAGAAAGTAGTTGATAGAATAAAACAAAAATGTGTTTTTTTGTTTTTTTTCTCAAACAAATAGCTATAAATAGTAAAACCAGAGAAACTAATCATTTTACAGTGCTCTCTCTTTTTTCCAGAGCTATATATACACTGATCAGCCACAACATTAAAACCACTAACCGGTGAAGTGAATAACATTGATTACATCATTACAATGACACCTGTGAAGGGGTGGAATATATTAGGCAGCATGTGAACAGTCAGTGCTTGAATTTCATATGTTGGAAGCAGGAAAAATGACTTTGTGACTTTGACAAGGACCAAATAGTGATGGGTAAAAAACTGGGTCAGAGCATCTCTAAAACAGCAAGTCTTTTGGGGTGTTCCTAGTATGCAGTGGTTAGTACGTACTAAAATTGATGCAATAAAGGACAACCATTGAATAGAGTTCTAGGTTCTGGGCACCCAAGGCTTATTGTTGCATATGGGGAGCAAAGGCTAGCCGTATGGACCAATAACACAGAAGAGATCCTGTAAATTTCTGAAAATCTTTCTACTGGCCATGAGAGAAAGGTGTTGAATCACACCGTGCATCACAGTTTGCTGCATATAGGATGTTGACCTCTGTCCACCACCAAAAGCGCCTTCATTGTGGACATTGGGCCACAATTTGTATGTTAGAACTAGACCATGTAGAAGTGGAAGAAGGTGACCCGGTCTGATTAATCAGGTTTTCTTTTGGAATAGATGGCTGGGTGCGTGTTTGTCATTTACTGGGGATACACTGTGGGAAGAAGACATGCCAGCGGAGGTAGTGTTATGCTTTGGGCAATTTTCTGCTGGGAAATCTTGATTCTAACATTCATGTGGATGTTACTTTGACACATACCAACTACCTAGAGATTGTTGCAGACCACGTGCACCTCTTCAAGGCAATGGTGTTACTGCATGGCAATAACTGCTTTCAGCAGGATAACACACCCTGCCACACTGCAAACTTCGTTCAGGAATGGTTTGAGGAAAAGGGGTTTCCCTGGCCTCCAAATTCCCTAGATCTCAATCCAATTGAGTATCTTTGGGATATGCTGGGAGAACAAATCTGATTCATGGAGACCCCACCTCGCACCTTGCAGGACTTAAAGCATCTGCTGCTAATATCTTGGTGCCAGATACCACACAATACGTTCAGAGTCCATGCCTCGATGCATCAGAGAAGTTTTGGCAGTACGAGGGACACCTTTATGATATTAGGCAGGTGGTTTTAATGTTGTGGCTGATCAGTGTATAGCATAAGTAACAGTACTTAATATTACACATTGCAGTTTTTTAAAAGACCATGGTAATTTGCTACTTTATTATAAAAGTAACATTCCATGTACCATATCCAGCGTGCTGTAGTAATTATGGTTCCAGTAGGGACCTGGCACCTCCCCATTTGCAAAAACTTTTTTTGAGCCAAGCACAGCAGTGCAGGGCATAACTCATTGTTAAAGAGGATCAGCTGATTTCCTTCAAGTCAGTGAGCTAAGCCCTCCACTGCCGTGCTTAGCTTAGACAAACCGCTGACACTCTCAGCCGATGATCCAGCTATGCACTAGACTAGTGCAGGTTTATGTTGCCACCTAAACTGTTTAAGTACTTGGAAAACGCCAGGTCACTCTTGGCATCTATAACCATTACACCAAGCTCTTGTTGTTATGGTGCTTGGAGTGTTCTTTTAAAGTGACCGTACCGTACATAGATCACTTAGCCTCAATGTGACTGCGGTATGGCAATGTATTCATTGAAGGATTTAGGTGTTTCCGATGGCTCTAAAGGCACTTCCAAGGAAATAGCAGAGTAAAACTCAATTTCTATCACATGGACGCAGAGCGGCATTTTTCACGCATTTACATCAGTCTCCCAATTCTTCCTATGCTGCAGGAAACAGAACAGAATACAACAAGGTCAATAAATATAGCCTCTAATAGGGTAGTTTTGATTGACTGAGATCATCAGCTAAGGAGGCATGTCAGTAGGACCAAGACCAGTGCTGCAAGTGAGAAAAGTTTAGTAAAAGTACTTTTTATTTGTTTGTTTCTTGTTCCCTGCAGGAGGTGCCAACGAATCTAAACTGCCACCAGGGCACTGCAGTGTTAGGAATATACATTTGTATTCCTAATGTTATAGCATTCCTTTTATCTTGAGGGTATTTTATTAGATCAGTAATATGACTTTTAATATGACTTTTATTTATTATAAAGTAGGTACACAAGTTTGTTTTATTAATTATGTTGCATAACTCTTCTAGAGTGCATCAGAAGCAACGATTGGAGAGGACTCCTTCCACTCAATATCAGAATTAAATGCAGAAAAGTTCAACTTTCACAAGCAGTTGCCTGCAGAGGAACTTTGGGCAACTTCAACTCCTGTGTTGGATTTTAAAATGCCTTCCATGGATTTCTACAAGCAAAATCACAGCCAGGATGAGATTGGGCCAGTGGAAAATTCTAGCTATGTTTCTGCTGAGCTTCCTAAAAGTTTGGGTATAGGAATGTATGAAGAGCAAAATGAATGTGCAGCTTCATCCTGGGTGAAACAGAAGACTGATTTTGTGGAAACAACTGAAGAGTATCCTAGTTCTTTCTTAAAGGTAAAGTATATCTGGTGTACAGTTTGTTTTTACATTAATGTGACGGGATAACGGTGTCTCATTTGTAGAAGTGTGTAGATGATCTCTTGAGTTCCATATCTCAGTTTTAATCAGAGAAGCTAATAAATAATGCGTGCTTCAGGCAGTGTTGGTTGTGTAAATTTTTCCCAATATCTCCCTAAAGTATACATTTTTAAAAATTTTATTTTTTTTAAAGGAGACTAGCGGTGAATATAAGCTAATAAATGCTTTAAAAACCTGTTTATTTTTGTCTGGGACCGTATGTGTATAGGGTAACTTTTTGAAGTGTGCTGTGCGTATGGAGCCTTTGTGCATTGTGTTTATGGCAAAGCTATGTTTCATGACTGTGTGTGTGTGTGTGTGTATGATGAATGTCTTCATCTGGTGACTGTGACAGGGTGTGTAAAGGGGTATCAGTGAGTGGCAGGGAGAGTGTGACAGGGCAAAGGGAGTAAATGGGACTGGGTGGGGGTGTTGTGAGAAAAGGAAGGGGGAGTGTGACATGATGAGTGGAGGTAAGCATGTCAGGTCAATTGTGGCATGGTAGGAGGGACGGGTGTGACAGGATTGGTTGGGTAAGAGAGGCATAGTTAGGAGGGGTGAGTATCACAGGGTTGTGACAGGGTGAATGGTACAGAGTGTGACAGGATTAGAGGCATTAAAGTGGCAGGGTTGGGGAAGAATGAGAGAAGGGGAGTGTGACAGGATTAGGAGTGGTTAATGAGTTTGTAAGTGGATGTGTGGAAGGGAGGGTGTGAGAAACTGACAGTGTGTGGGAGTATGGTGACACTACATTGGGTGGGTAACACTTTGTGTCGGGGGGGGTGATACTGTATGGGAAGGGGGTGATTCTGTGTGGAAGGGCAGTGATACTATGTGGGACAGTGGGGTGATACTGTAAGGGAAGGGGGGTGAGACTGTGTGTGTGTGTGGGGGGGGAGGGTGATAGTGTTTAGGAGTTGGGTGAGACTGAGTGGGAGGGTGTCATGGGTTAGCAGGGTCACCACTTCTCTAATCCTCCGCTGGCCCTTGATTCAGCTACGGCATACAGTGATTATAGCCCTATGAAACCTTGTAAACTTCCCCAATATAGTGGACAAGACCAGTCGTATTGCGTAAAAAAAAAAAAAAAAGCTGTTTATTTCAGGGAAAACCTCATATATTTATTGCCAGAACAATGCAAACCACTCCCTGGTGTCTTGGTGTCGAAGACATAATTGGGTCAAGACATGTTAACTTGTTTTATGCAACATTAGTCATTTCAAACTAACCTAATTGCATAAGTAGAAGTATAGATCAAGGCGTTGCAGTAGATGTGATAAGTGGTTTGTGTTCAAACTAAAAGAAATTAGTCTAGATGAAAATTCTTGTTCTTGGGAAAAACAATGGCTTAAAGATAGAGTAAAGCGAGTTGGCATTAAAGGAACACTTAAGGGTCAGGAACACCCTGACTCTTTTGTGTTAAAAACACTATTTAGCCCCCTGGCTTAATGTTGATGATCCTTTGCTTGTTCATAAATTTTGGAATAATAATTTTGGAATATTTAATATTGATGCTTTATTGATAAAGGATGACATATCTTGCACTCCATAGAACACAAACCACCCTCTTTTCTGTTTTTAATCCAGACCTTGCCAATGCAGTTTTAATTTGCAGTTTATTTATCCAGCTTTTCTTTTATCATGTCCGCAGCCAATGTGTGCTTAAGCAAATTTAGCAGTTTGCATGTTAAACAAAATGGTTTTATTGAGATTAAACCAAGCGTCTCTATCATTTTCTCTCGTAGGTTGATGGATATTCTCCTGGAAAACAGTATTTGGAAAAAAGTGAGGATTGTGCTTCCAAAGCTTTAATTAAGAACAGACTTGAGAAAACCATTTCTGTAACCAGAGGCAACTGCAGTCTTGGTAAAACAACATTATAAGCATTTTTTTTATTAGACAGTGTTACAGTTTGTATTTGTGATTAACAATGCTGGGGATGTGCAGTAGATATTTATTGTTGTAGGCTGCCCATAGCAATACAGCTATTACTGACAAATATAAGAGTAATCAGAACGTTGACCGTGAAAGCGACTCAGAATATATTTTGTTTCAAAGCTCATCTGCTTGTGTGCTAAAATACTTGCCTTTTCTGCAAAATTGGTGTTAGTGCATAGAAGCAAAAACTGCAATAATCCGATCTGCCATTTAGAATATTTAGATCTGTCTCTAGAGGCACAATCTGTATTGTTCAACAATACAACCTGCAGCTTTTCTTTGTAGTAGCATTCAAGCAATGTAGGATAATGTGTATTTTAGCCCCTTAAGGACCAGTGACGTATCCTACCTTTATCATAATCAAACTGTTAAAGAACATGTATTCTATTGAAATGTCATGATAATTTGCAGATCTTGTGACTCAGTCGTTGGTAAATGTGAAGAGACATTTTCTTTTCATTTAAAGGGACACTATAGTCACCTGAACAACTTTAGCTTAATGAAGCAGTTTTGGTGTATAGAACATGCCCCTGCAGCCTCACTGCTCAATCTTCTGCCATTTAGGAGTTAAATTCCTTTGTTTATGAACCTTAGTCACACCTCCCTGAATGTGACTTGCACAGCCTTCCATAAACACTTCCTGTAAAGAGAGCCTATTTAGGCTTTCTTTATTGCAAGTTCTGTTTAATTAAGATTTTCTTATCCCCTGCTATGTTAATAGCTTGCTAGACCCTGCAAGAGCCTCCTGTATGTGATTAAAGTTCAATTTAGAGATTGAGATACAATTATTTAAGGTAAATTACATCTGTTTGAAAGTGAAACCAGTTTTTTTTTTCATGCAGGCTCTGTCAATCATAGCCAGGGGAGGTGTGGCTAGGGCTGCATAAACAGAAACAAAGTGATTTAACTCCTAAATGACAGTGAATTGAGCAGTGAAATTGCAGGGGAATGATCTATACACTAAAACTGCTTTATTTAGCTAACGTAATTTAGGTGACTATAGTGTTCCTTTAACAATGAAAAATCGCTGGCATATAATTGTATTATCACTGATCCTAAGGCTTAACACAGTGGATTTGTGTTTTACTGAATAGCCATGATTTGTATGTAAAGGGGTTAAATGAACTGTAATGATAAGTTACTGAATAGAAGATTACAAAGAATGTTGGCACTTGCAGAAAATGATCTTTGCATTGTCTTAGCTAAAATACTAAATCTAATCATTTAATATTTACCAGCATTATGTGTCTTTAAACCTTTATTCTAATGGCTAAATATGTATTGATTTAAAATTGCTCCCAAATTGACAGCTATGAAAGTGTCAAAGCTCATTTTCAAATTACATGGTACGTTTTAAGGCTATGAGGTACATAGAAATGTTCGATATTTGAAGCAAATAAAGAGGATATTCTATCTTTGATAACCCATGCTCATATGTTTTGCTGAACTGAAATAGGTATGACTGTGAGTGCCAGTAAAGATGGCTTGGGAATGATTGTCCGCAGTGTAATTAATGGAGGCGCCATTAGCCATGATGGCCGGATCAACGTGGGAGATTGCATCTTGTCGATCAATAATGAGTCCACTGCAAACTTAACCAATGCGCAAGCACGGGCAATGTTAAGAAGACATTCATTGCTTGGACCTGATATAAGGTAGGCCTTTCAAATCCAATTTGGTTACTTTTTCTTGGTAGAAGATATTATTATATAATGAAGCATTTCTAATACTGGACTTTTTTGTGTTGCAGAAGAGCCTAGGCATTAATAATAGAACCGTTTTTTTATTGGTTCTTTTTGTTCAGACATTAAAAGTAGGATACAAAATCTGATGACATCCTTTAAAATCTGGAGTTTAAAACTCACAAATTAAGTATTACTGATGTTATTAATAGTTGCCAATGCAACATATTTATGGTGCAAACTGAACCATATAAGGTGCGCTTATTTTAAAAAAAATTATAAGCGTGACTTATTTAAAACTGTAAAAAGTTATTTAAACATGTCAATAAAGTGTTCCATGTTAATATTGGCACCACAACACTTGGTGATTTATAGATTTTCTTTGCAGCAGTAGGTATACTTGAATTCAGGAATCTTTAATGCCTTACATTGAACTGTTTATTAATTTATTATAAAAAAATTTCATTTAGGATATTTTAGAAATTGCTTTGTAAAACACATATGTTTCACATTGCTGTATCGTATCTTTACATACATTTTCAATTTTTTCTTCAGCAATTTTTGTAACCTTTTTAGTATTTGTTTTTTTTTTTGTTTTTTTTAAATCGCTTCACATTATCTGACTGGAAAAAAAGTCTCACAAAACTATGTTGCCAAATATGAGTTGTTAAAGCAGCCATTTTGTGAAAACAGAATGTACAGGGAGGTTTCCAAGATGAACATAATTGGCTTTTTTTGTAAAACTGCAGGTTGTTTTGTTTTTTTCCTTTTTTTTCTTTTCTTTCTTGAAAGGAAGTTTTACAAGCTTTGAAACAGCTGGCTAGGATTGCTGGTTTGCGTTGTTTTGCTCCGAGAACCAGCTGTGAGGCTACTCACAGAATGCGTGCCATCCCACTTCACACTCCACCTTGCCAGAAGTTTCTGCTTTTTGCACTGTAATAAGCGCCAGAACTTTGCATTCAGCAGCAGCTGTTTCAAACATCTGTTAGATAATTATCAGTTTAGAAATGGAATTCACCTGCCCTCACCTAAAGAATAAATTCTCGATCAAGGCAGACAAGACGGATGGCAGGAACATTTTTTTCCACCCCTCCTTGTTCGTAATCATGGCTATAGACACAGAGAAAGAGCAGATGCTTTCTGGGGAGGTGTGGATGAAAGGCGAGTTGTGATTTGAAGGGGGAAAAAAGCAGACACCAAAAATTTGCACATACTTTTAACTACATATGTATGCCTCACACACGCAATGCAAGGCTTTGACATTTTGTTAACACTATTGTAAAAAGATACTGCATCGTATGCTTCCCATTCTAGATCTTCTCCAGCACCCGCTGATGATCAGGCCCCCTTTTATGTGTGAGTATCAGTGATTCAAAGGCTCAGCATGGCTTGCTGTCTGCAACACGTCTGTTCGACCATTTAATTCATTTATTTTTCATTATCATAGATGGATCCAGAAACAGACTTTTCTTTTTTTCTTGTTTCTTATTTTGATATTAACCAGCATGCACATGTTTCACTCTCTAATTTGTTCTTTAACCTTTCTGTATCTGGATCAGAACTCACTATATATTTTTACAATTTATATATTATTTTTTTACTTCGTCTCCTAGTTTTTTTTTCCCATTCATATTGATAAGCAGGATCATCTTCTGTAAATGAATATTGATTGTGAATACATAATCCATTGTTCACTGCTTTTATTAATACTTTCACAGAATGGCATGGCTGCGCTTGCATTTTTCTTTCTTTCGTTCGTTCCTTTTTGTTTTTTCCTTTTTTCCTTTGTGTATTTGTGTGTATGTGTGCATGGGCACGTCTACAACTGAACCTGTTCTCTGCATGTAGAGCTGTTTGCACTTTATAAAGTATGTTTCCTTCTTTACCTACAGCCCATCTCATCAAATCTTATTAAAGAAAGCACACATTGCTTTCCATCATGTCATTTTGTAAAATCCACTTCTGTAAGACCTGTGTTTGATTGTAAGAATGTTAGTTTCACAAACATTCCAAATTTAGTTCCTCAGTGGTTCCCAAACATACCATCAAGCTCCAGTCAAAATGTAGGTTTTACTGAGATCTCCTTACAACAGAAATAAATAATCCCACAATGCTGCACTGTCTGGTGGTTTGGGAATCATTGTGATCACATCATACTTTTGATAAGTATTGTCCACTTTTTTAATGTTGCCATTGGATTTGTGCGGTATTATATGTTAAATATAAAGAGCCAGCTATGAGTTTTTGTGTTGTTAAAAGTATTGGTGCTTAAATGCAATATTTAATGGGATGTCCTGAATTATTTTATTTTTTTTTCTTTGGAGATTGTTTTTTTGTTTTTTGTTTTTAGGGGGGTTGGGGGGGATTAGCAGCAGAGCTTGCTATAAAGTAATCTTTTGCAGACAAAGTTATCGCTTTATACATAGAATATGATAGGAATTTGCACCATCTACAGCTAAAAATAAAGAAAAGGTTTATGAAGTAATTTTAGGCAATGCAGTTGAGATTAAGATGCATTTAAGAGAAATATCCCTTAAGGACTGATGATGATCTGTGTTGTCATAATCTATTTTCTAAGGATCCTATTACAAACGTCGTGTAGGCATATATAGATCAGCCAATGCCAAATAACTGGAACATTGTATTTTGCTGTACGTGATTATGACGACAGCGTTTGTCCTTAAGGGGTTAAGAAAACACTTTTCAGAAAACAGCAATATTTTTACTATTGCAGCCCATTTCAGTTCTAGCAGTAGATGAATAAGAAGCTGTGCATGATCAACATTGGCATTTATCATATAGAAGGAGAGTTCTCATTTTTTCTGGAGGTCCCCGAACTAATTTGGAAAATTACATAATAAATGTACATGCATTCAGTCACGAGAGACCTCCTGGGGTGTATAAAACAATAAAAATTTAATTCCAGTAAGCTTTAGTTAAACAATTTATCGATACAATTACAATCTTCTAACCAATGTGATGTCCTAGAGTTAGTGCTTTCCTTCTGTATTTTTTTTTTTCTTCTTCAATGATTTGTATTCATATCATGCCTAATTCTTAATGGGAGTTCATAGCCAGCTGCATGTCACATATTTTAAGTTCATTTTACAATTTTGGATTCTTATAACTTTTGTCAACCCAGTTGATGTAGACCATTCTCCGTAATGATCAGTCAGGAGATCATATGTCCACCTATATATCACATATGGCAAAATCCTGTTGCAGTGATGGCTGTAACATTTCATAGGCTAGTTGTGGAATATGTTTCCCATGCTACTGAGCCAGTTGGTTATTGTATGCTCTAATCCAAATTGTCAATAAAAACAGTCCTAGCAGACTTTCTCAAATACGGGCTGCTTATCACTGTAGGCTCACTAAAATTGTATGGGTCAAACATGAAATTCGGACAGGCTTTTTTCAAATAAAACCAGTTTACGAACACACAAAACGTGCATCAAAACATAGCAAAAAGTAACTACAGAATAACTGCATTGCTTTGCTTTTACAGTTTGTTTAATATAATTTTATTTAGCAAAATTCAGTTGGAAAAAAAAATATTTTCCTCCCCTTCTTGAATAGACAACACATTTTGTATTGAAAGCAAAATCTTGATCATGCATTCATGAGTTGTTTATCTGACTCCTACTCATTGGATGTCAGTCAAAAAACCCAGGTGCCAGGCAGTGTATCAAATTCATTTTAGCTGTGATATCGTCATGTTTATTGGCTAATTCCCAAAGCACTTGTGTTGGTAGCCACCAGCTGTGATGCTTGATTAAGGTGCTGGTGGGCTACATGATATTTTTATCTTCCTTGATTCAATTTAGCACATAATATGAAATCAAATGAAAATTACGTATATTCTTCTGTCAGAGCTGTAATCTTCAGGTCTTTATTTCCAGGAACCTATAATACAGTTTTTAACTCATCCAATGGCAAGTCTTATGTAAAACAAATTGAAAAACATACAAGCGAGGGGAAAAAAAATGGGAATCTTTAGCTTTGCATAAAAATCTAATTGCAGTTGAAATCACATTTAAATACCAGAACCACTCTGTTTACCAAGGGATATAAAATGTGCTTTTTTCTGTAGCCATGACCTTATAGTGAAGGTTGGCCAGTTATTGTCTTATCAGTCTGTTTCACCTTTTTTATGAATTTTTAATCTGTTCCCTAGTGTTGGTGAATCTGCCAAAAACCAGAACAGAAGATAGAAAGTTACCCATATGTAGTGTTTATTTTTATAAAAGAGATTGACTAATGTACAATTGTGATATTTTGACAGCACATGAAGTGTAATCCTTAAACTTATTGTAAACCTGTGCTTACTTCCTGGAGGTACTTTCAGACTTGTAAGGAGATGACAATTTAAATACCCTAAAATCCTGGTGGATCTTCCATGTCTACATATTGTAGAGTTTGCAGAGCACCTTGTTGATGTACAACCAAGGCATACAGTTATGTCTGGAAATATTTGGGCACTTAAACAAGGCTGTTTACCAAAATAAAATAAAGTTACAATTAAAAAATTAATATAGGCTTAAAGGGGCACTATAGTCACCAAAACAACTACAGCATATTGTATTTGTTCTAGTGAGTATAATTATTCATTACATTGCATTACAGCTTAAGGATACTTCCACTTGTCACTCCTCAGATGGCTACTATAGGTGTTTCCTGGGGCTGTGCAGCACTGCCATTCAGTATCTTCACCCTCTGCGTTAATTCAGTGCATCTCTATGAGGAGATGCTGATTGGCCAGGGCTGTATTTGGCTTGTGCTGGCTCTGCCCCTGAGCTGCCTCCCTGATAATCTTAGCCAATCCAATACTTTCCTATAGGAAAGCATTGTGATTGGCTCAGATCATAACCTCTGATGATGTCAGCCAAACAGGCAGATCAGAGCCAGCAGCAGCAGACTGGAGTCAAGGCAATATTTTACTATATTTAGGGAAGCGAGGGGGCAGGGAGCTTGATAGTGTTTTTAACACTATAGGGTCAGGAATACATATGTGTTCCTGAACCTATAGTGTTCCTTTAAACTGCAGTCTCTCATCTTTAATTTGAAAGTGTTCACATGCAAACTGGAGGCAGGGTTTAGAATTACAGCTCTTTAATATGTAGCCTCCTCTTTTTCAAGGGATCAAAAGTAATTGGACAATTGACTGAATAGCTTTTTCATGCACAGGTGTGGGCTATTCCTTTATTTCTTCATCAACGGAAAAGGTAAAAGGTATGGAGTTGATTCCAGGTGTGGCATTCACATTTGGAAGCTGTTGCTGTGAACCCACAACATGTCCAACATGCTGTGAACCCACAACATGAGCTCCTAATGCAAGTGAAACAGGCAATCCTTTAAAAAAACTAAACAAAATCAAGCTGAGAGATAGCAGGGACATTAGGAGTGGCCAGATCCATAGTTCGTTACATTCTGAGAAAAAACTATTTAACTTATGAGCTCTGCAACACAAAAAGGCCTGAACGTCAACGGAAAACAGTGGTGGATGATAATGGGATCCTTTGCATGTTAAGAAAAACCCCTTCACAACATCCAGCCAAGTGAAGAACACTCTCCAGGTAGGCATATCATTACCCAAGTCTACTATAAAGACAAGACATCACAAGAGAAAATAAGGAGGGTTCCCCACACAGTGCAAAAAACAATTCATAAGCCTTAAGAATAGAAAGACCACAGTAGACATTTTGTAAAAACATCTTTAAAAAAAAAAAAAAGCCAGCCCAGTTCTGGAACGGCATTCTTTGAACAGATTGAAAAGATCAATCTGTACCAGAATGATAGGAAGAAAAAAATATGGAACAGGCTTGGAACGGCTCATGATCCGATGCATACCACATCATCTATAAAACACAGTGTAGGCACTGTGATGGCATGGCACTGGGTCACTAGTGTTTGTCACAAACTGTGTCTCCAAAAGACTATATTTATCCCTGTTGCACTCGGTGTTCCAGCCCACTTGCTTGCCTGATATTATTTTCCGGTCCTCATGCTGGGGATCGCCCTACCTGCTCCTAATGGAGCTATAATCACTGTCCGCTTGGCAGACCGCGCCTGCTGGGGCTCCTGACCAGGGAACTACGAGTACAGGCAAGTAGCTGCTTAAAGAGCGCTCTCTCCACCGGAGAGAGACGCAAGCCCTAGCAGACCCTCTGGAGCTATGAGTCGTCTTCTGGAGCTATGAGTCCAGCTGGCCACCTGGAAGTCCGCGCCGACCAATATGAGAAGGGGCTCCCATTCAAACTGGTTCGCCGCCTTTTTCCTGATAGGGCTCAACTCTGAACACCTCCCCTCCCTGAGCACTGATTGGTCGCTGCATGGCTTAGGCGACCAATAGGAGAAGGAGCCACAATGCAAACTGGGTTCGCACCCTTTTTCCTGATAGGCCGACGCAACTTAAATGGCTTAGCTTGGAACCCCTCCCCACCATGATCGCTGATTGGTCACTGCATTGTTTAGGCGCAAAGGTTGAATCTACCGGCCTAAACCAAGTGATTCTTTTGGGTATGTACAGAGCCTCAAGCCCAGACTTTGTATGACGATTTCTCTGGCTCTGTACGTCCGATAGCTCTGCTGTTTGCAGGGATCATAGCTGGGATCAAGAGCTATTTGGGGTTATTTTATGTCTTTGCTATGTTTGGGGTATTTTTATGCTTTATGTCTTTTTTGCACAGTCGTGTTGTGGGTGTGCTGTGGGACCGTTCCAGGGCGGGTTTGACTGAGTACATGTTTTGTATAAATTGGCTGTACCTGGTCTCATTAAAATGATTCCTGTTGTACCCTTCATCAAGTCTCGGCTGATGTTTGGGTAGCTAAGAGCTCTGATCACTGTTTCACTTGGGATTTGTGGAGACATAACAGAAGTACTCAGTCAGAGTATAGGGTATCTGTTACAGTATTTATTGATGATGTGACAGAAGATAGAAACCACCGAATAAATTCTAAAGTGTATAAGGATATATTATCTGCTCAGATTCAGCCAAATTCAACTAAGTTGATTTGACAGCGCTTAGCTGTAGAGATGGACAATGGCCCAAAAAATACTGCGAAAGCAACCCAGGAAATTTGTACGACAAAGAAGTGGAATATTCTGAACTGGCTAAGTCAATCACCTGATCTTAGTCAAATCGAGCATGCATTTCACTTGCTGAAGACAAAATATTAGGCAAAAAGACCCACGAACAAACAACTTGCTGATGCTAAATGGGAATTTACATGAGGTCTGGCATCGAAGGCTGCCTTCAGTTGTTAAGTGTCTGGCTTTTTTATGGAAGTCGTTCCTGTTCACATACAAGAGATTCTGGTAGTTTCTCATTGGCTTTTTTGCACAATTCGGATGTGTTTTACATCGAGGCCACATAGTTATGTTGCTGGCTCAGGACTTCCACACCTCACACTGATTTTTTTTTTTTCTCTCTCTCTCTCTATAAATAAAGGTTATTAGATTTTTAAATCTGTTTTGCAACACATACTTAAAGAAGCACAGTCAAACCAAGTAAAATAAGAAGATACAATGTTTTCAATCAAATAGGGAAGAAAACCCAGCATAAAACATATCTGCTATTGCATAAAAAAATTGCAACCATGCATACTGAGCAAAGAAAAAAAAAAAGTAAAGTTATATATAAAATAAATGCACAAAGTATCCAGAACCATGAACAAAGAAAACAAATACAAAAAAACACCCAAACTTCAAAGAAAAAAAAAAGAAGAGATAAAAAGTATGAGCAAGAAAAGGAACCAAACAGACCAAAGAAAAAATGAGACAAAAAAAAAAAGCATACCATCCCCAGGTGATACCCACATAAGGAATATTGCAACTAGCTCAACTGGGAGCACATTACATAAACAGAATTATAAAAAGGGACTGAGATGGGAAGAAACCAAACAAAAATCTTCCTATACGCTCCAAATGTTATCAAAGGCACACATCATTTCACTGATGGAATGAGAAATGGTTTCCACATTTCCTATTGTCGAAGCTAACAAGTAAGTTAGTCAGAGGTGGAATCAAATCCAAGGTCCAGCAACAAGTTAAATGTTGGTTAACTGAAAGAAAAACTTGAAAACTCCCTCCCCCACAAATTTTTTTTATTTTTTATAAATCTTTAAAAATCTACAGTAGGGCTGTATTCCAAGAGGAGGAGACACGCAAAGATGATGGAAATGTAGTTTGTCACAACCAGAGCATTACCACCAGATGTAGCTATGTGTTGCTATATGAAACCACACAGAATGGGGTGCTCTGTAGTGCATGAATATGCACAAACCTGACAGGAACAAAGTGCCATTTAGGAATAATTTTCTGTATGAGCTATATATGGGATGTACAATGGGTGAAACCAACAAGGATTAGATGTGAATTATTCCAATCATCAAAAAATTGAATCGGTAATTTGCAGGTGTAGTGTCTCATGTCTGCAGAGAATACCGAGAAAATTGAGAGTAAAGGTGTGGAGGGCAGAACTGAGCCGTAGTTTTGAATTACTGCCGGACATGTCAAGGGAAAATCTGAGCATCCTCTATATTTACCCAAGGATCCAAACCTGGATGGGCAAATAGGGGAGTGCGCAGAGTTTGAATAGAAGCCGTGTGAATATACGGTAAGCCCAGACCACCATCTCTCCTAAACTGATACATGGAGCTCCTAGAAAACTTCATAGGCCGCCGAAAATCTACAAGTTTAAGATCCCTTTTGAATATAAAAAAAGAAGGCAGTCTGTTATTGTAAGCAGAATGGTATGCAAAAGTTAAAGTAGTTGTGGTAAAAATGTAAATTTAATTACGGCAATCCTACCAAGCTGCGAGAGGTCACAGTGATTCCACTTCAAAAGTCCCAATTGTATCTCCAATCATCAAAAAAATTAATTTAAAAAAATAGTCCATAGGGGCTATCATTACGTCATCACCAAATAAACCCATGACACTGATACAGATGAGGTTAAGAAATAACCGTTGATAATTGAATCAAAACACCAAGTAATAGAGAAGGAGGGACAGCTGACAACCTTGTTTATAGCTGTTAGAAATAGAGAGGTGTTGAAGAAAATCAGACTAAGGTACTGAGACAGACGAACAGGAATAAAGTAATTTAACTGCATTAATAAATAAAGAGGGAAAGCCATATTTAACCAAAACCTCCCACATATACCCCAATGTACCCTATTGCATGCTTAATGGCTTCAAGGTTGAGAAGCAGGGAGGCGCAAGAGGATCAAATGGAAATTTTAAAAATGGGGATGTTCAAAGATCACTGTCCTGCCCCTATTAAGAGGAAACCATAGGCACTTCATCTCATTGAAGTGATCTAGGTGCAGTTTACCTGTCCCCTTAACCCTGCAATGTAAAATTTGAAGTTCATTTAGTTATTTAAATAATAATGCAGGGGTACTTCAATGATATAAAAATAGTAAACTGGAGACAGCTGGTGGGGCTCTTAAATTGATAATAGTAAGCCGAGGGGATGGGGCACACCTAATTTCCCCCATCCATAGGCAGTAGATAAGGGACTCTAGTTAAATATAAAAGACGGGTGGGGTGGACATGTAATTATGTTTCGAAAGCACATTTATCAAAGCCTATGTCCAGGGCTGATGCAATGATTCTTGCCGCCCTAGGCAACAATCCATTTTACCGCCCCCTTATAAATGCAAGTACATTCTCTCAGAGGTTTATTCACTAAATTCTAAATTGCAGTGAAGATACACACACACTTCCCCATACATACACACATACATACATACATTCATAGTGCCCAATACCTACATCCATGCACACGTACTGCCTAATGCATACATCAGTAGACACATACTGCCCAATACATATATCCATACACATATTGCTTAATATTTAAATCCATGCACATAAACTGCAAAATTTTCATATTTTGGTAGTGCTCGTTTTAAATATCCTGGTCAGGTTTCGCTAAGTTGTGTAATATTTTGAGGTCCCAATAGACTATGACAAGATGGGACTGGCCTGTTCTGGCGTTTTCCATTTTGGTCATTTAGATCAGGGGAAGTGAATCTTTTAATACCTACTGCCCACTTTTGTATCTTTGTTGATGGCAAAATTTCCTTCCTCGTAAATAATTTTATAGCTTAAGTGCGATTGGTAATTTTTAATTTAATTTATTTTTTTTAATACGTACTTAAAGGACCACTATAGGCACCCAGACCACTTCAGCTTAATGAAGTGGTCTGGGTGCCAGGTCCATCTAGGGCTAACCCTGCAGCTGTAAAAATAGCTAAAGGGGCTTCCGCGCTTCTGATTTTCACAGTGAGAAGAGGCTTGCTTCCCGAGGAAAGCATTGAAAAATGCTTTCCTATAGACTGAATGCGTGCACGCATTCGTCGGAAGAGGGAGGAGAGTCCCCTGCGCCGAGGGAGCCCGGCGCTGGAGAAAGGTATGCGTTTAAACCCTTCCTCCCCCTAGTGCCTGGTGGGAGGGGCACCATGAGGGTGGGGGGACCTATTACCACTATAGTGCCAGGAAAACCAGTTTGTTTTCCTGGCACTATAGTGGTCCTTTAAATTTATCTCCCTCCCCCCCCCCCTTTGTTTTTCTATTTTCTATTCTTTTCTTTTTTTCCATATATATATATATATATAAAATATGTGTGTGTGTGTGAAGAGTGCTGTGCGTCTGTGACGTGGGCAGTGTGTGTATGTGTTTGTGTGTGTGTGTGTGAAAGGTGCAGTGTGTGAGGGGGCAGTCTGTTTGTGTGTGAAGAATGCATAGGGTCTATGGTGGGTGAGATGTGAAAATCTATCTTAATGTCTCCCCCTCTTATCTTTTACCAGGAGGGGGGACATAATGCTGCAAGACCTGGTGGTCCAGTGGTGGCATGTTCAATTTAGCCTGCACTGTCTGTCCTACTGCGAGCACAGCACTGTATTGGAGTGTTGCCACAGTAACGCTCCGACCAGCCTGCTCGCAGGGGGAACACAGAGCCTCCCAGGCCCTGCTCTCCTTCTGCTGGAACTAAGTGCCAGCAGGCCAGTGAAGGGAGATCATTGGTCTCATCAGCCCGAGATGGCTTACAGCAAGGCTGGCTCTGCATGTGCTAGCAGGGGAGATGAAAGGTCTTTCCAGCCGGCCTTGGTCCATGGCCATCGAGGCCCACTGGGCATTTTTTGCAGAACCCACCACCGCTCACCTGAAATCACAAGTGGCCCACTAGTGGATGTAGGGACCAGGTTGACTACCCCTGGTTTATATGAACTCTGATACTTTCCATTGATGTTGGGCACCTTTGTAAGATAAGGCCAGGGACTAATAAAAGTATTTCGAAAATTGAGCAGACTATATGGGCCGAATGGTTCTTATCTGCAGTCACATTCTATGTTGTAGGCTATGGTTTTAAGGGTTCTGGGGTCAATGTTAATGAATCATGTGTTTGGGTTGTAATGAGGTGTGGGAGTCCGTACACAGTGCGGAGCGTTTTTACTAAATTAATTTTTTACTCAATAGATTTTTTTTTTTTTTAAATGCATGACCTTTGGGAAAATAATTAATTCAAAACAGACAATTATTTAATTTGTCATCTGTTGCTCATCTTGTTTTGTTAAATCAACACCATACATGATCAGTTTTACAGGAGACCAGACTGATAAAACGGCAGGCTCATCCAATGTGCTTATAATATGGTGAAATTAGTTTAATTGTGTTTTCTATTCTTTTTTTTTTAATTTCCCTATTGGTTTGCGGTGGGTTAAGCAGAATTATATAAAGATCATTGTGACCTTTCTGCTTTAGACCGTTTTGTGTTGTATAACACCAACTAGAACACAACAGAAAACACTCAAACCATAGCAGCTAAATCTAAAACAAATATCATAATACCTAGGTTTGCTCTACACTGATCTTTTTTCAGGTTTTTATATGGTCCAGGTGACATTTTTAATTGAAAGCATTTTTGAATAGTCAAAGCTTTTCTTGGATAGTCTTATTTCGCAAATGTGTTTTATACTGAATATTGTTTAGCTTGTGTTTAACTCACTGCCAGTAATAGCATTTTACATCCTAACTTACCGTGTTTCTATAAATATTAGAGAGCCTTTGTTGCCATAACAATATATCTTCCAGATTAATTGCAATTGCATAAATTAAGATTAATAAAAAATTTTAAAGATATGGGTAGCACACACCTGCAATGTTAGCAGATATTCAATGGGAAATATGTATTTACAGGAGTATAACTGTTTTAGAAGATGCCACACAATATTTAGCAGCACAAATACAATTTTATTTACATTGTATTGCTATTGTCCCCTTCATGTGATGCATTTATTTGTATGTAATGAGTTGGTTCCATCTAATATAATTATTTGTGTTTACAATTTGTTTCCTATTTAGGGCAATTTAATTATTTTTCAGAAACCTGGAAGTATTAGCTTTCATATAATTTACTTCTTTTATAGCATTTCATATGTGCCATGTGAGAATTTTGAGGAGTATAAAACGTGCGCTGGTCAGCAGAGTGAGTTAACGGCACACGATGTTAGGTGAGTATTCTGTAATAGATGAATTTAGTAACTCTAAATGTAGCTTAAAGGGACACTAGAAACTTACAATTCATTGATTATGTATTTTACAGTATTTGGCCTGTTTTATTTGCCGCATTTATATCTTGTGCATTTTTGTATAGATGTTGCAAATCAAAAGGATTTACAGCATTCTGGTACTCATTGATTGGCTGATTAGTGTTCCCTGCTGCATAACTTGAATGATGATTGGAGTCTGTTTAGTTAAGTTACACATCATGATTTGGAAATTACCATCCACAACCAGAAAGAAATGACTCTGGTTTGGATTGTTCAAGATGCCTACCTGCATTACAAACAAGCGCTTTTGTACTATTTTACACATAATCATTTGTCAGAAAAAGATGGCTTGAAAAGGGGAATTATATTTAACTGATTTGGCATTCACAGGTGAGGATTATACATCAGACTCTTTACTATATCTTGAGGGGGTAAAAAGACACGAAAAAGGGACAGGTTATTGTCTTTGATTTTATATTCTCTGTTTGCTAACCAACTACTTCAAGTAATTTAGTTGAGACTTGGATTGTATAAGAGCAGGTGCTGATTTTACTAAAAAGAATGGTTTCCTCTTACTTGTGGCACATAATGATGATCTAAGTGAAGGTCTTATACAGGAAAGAACCTTGCATATGGCCTGTGTATGAGAAAGTTAGAATAAAATAAAAGTGTATCTTCTAGAGCTCCTGCTCAGCTCATTAACTAGAAGATGTGCACAGACTAGAAATAGTACATATGAGGCATTTGTTATGGCACAGAAAATGCAAAGTGCACTATTATAGGGACAACTTGAGCTCATTGAAGTTATTCTTGAAAGCAGGAGTTTCCCAGTGACTTCTTACCTTTAGGGGTTACACTTTTTCAACTGCTACTCCTCCCCCCTTACTTCCTACCTCCTGCCCACCACAATACGAGGAAGGTTTTGCTGGGTTGAGTCAAAATCACACACTGGCCTCCCATTGAAAGAAATAATACATATGGATTTTCTCAATGAGGGGACTAGTGTCACTAGTGACTAAAAGCTTCAGCTGACACTTGCAGCCCTTCAAAACCTTCCTCATACTGCCAAGGCTGGGATGAAAGAAATCAAGGAGCTGCAGTGTCAGACACTGAAGGACCGACTTCCTTTACAACATTGGTGGCATTTAGAAGATAAGACAGATTGACGATAACCAGGTAAAAAAATGAAGAATGAAAAGAGAAAGATAGACACGTAACCTCAAAGTATGTAGACATTAATAGCAGCATAGTTTAGCTTTCTCATTTCCCCATGATCAGTTATGCCTATTTAATGATTTTCCTATATATTTCAGTGACTGAAAAAGTGAATGGTTGTCATAACCATTACATTTCAAATAGCAGTGTATCTGTTTAGAGTATTTCTATGGATATGTTCTCCCAAGTTTGAAGATAAATACTCTCTTGTCTATAACTTTAAAAAGCAAACGCCTGTTATCTAAGGATTGGCCCTAGATTGTCATAATTTGTTTTTAGTGAACGCCCTGAACTTCCGGAACGTGAAGAAGGAGAGGGGGAGGAAAGTGAATTGGAAAATGCTGCTTTCAGTAACTGGAACAATCCTAGAAGGTACAGGAGTCAAATGTTATTACTTTCTATCCATCGCCTGCTATATGGTTAATCACATTATCAAGTCCCCATACTGTTTGAAAAATGTTACATACAGTAATCAAACTGACCATTGTTGAGCAAACAAATGCATCACCTTAAGTCAACAGTTGTTTTTTCCATAGATCTTGGCCCACAGTGCTTACTTTGCAGCTATGGATTCTGGGTAAAAACAACACATTAAGGCTCACTATAGTAATTATCTACGTGTCCACTTTATTTATCAGCTACTTCAGTATGAATTTGCTCTTTAAAGCCATTTATTAAAACATAGTTTTGGTTAGAAGATGCAGTGCCAGAAACAACTCATGTACAGACCATTTCGGAGTTTGTGGGAATCCTCAGTATGATACTGATTTCTGGCAAACTGCATTGCAAATCTTCTATAGAATGTGAATAGAGCCAAAAACTGTGAATAGAAAAATAATAATAATAAACAAAACCAACAATTCTAAATATAGAGAATAGCTTTGACAAGTGTGTGTTTGTTATATGACACTGTTTGATTTTGAACTTTATTGCAATGCTTGGTAAATTCTAAATATTTGTCTTTGAAATCTTTTGCAACGGTTCTTGTGATAGAAAGTAGAAGTGTGGGATTTTGACGTGTATTAAATGAACATCTGCGGTATAGGTCCTAAACAAGTTAGCTGCGTATTTTTAATCTACAAGCTTCTGTCATTTAATGATATTACCTGCATTTTGAAAGGATTATAGAGAATGATGGTCATTATCCTTCCTTAGGGTTGAGCTCTGGAGAGAACCTGGCAAATCTCTGGGGATAAGTATTGTTGGCGGCAGAGGAATGGGAAGCCGTTTAAGCAATGGTGAAGTCATGAGAGGGATCTTTATTAAACACATTCTAGAAGATAGTCCTGCTGGGAAAAACGGAACTCTGAAAACCGGAGACCGGATTGTGGAGGTATGGAGAATATGATGCATTGGATGTCTCTGTCTGCTTTGTAAAATTATTATTTTATTAATTCATCAACTAAATGGAATAGGTCTGTCATCAACTCATTGAAGAATAGAACACCTGGGATTCATAACCTAGGATAATGGGGAATATCTCTACATGGAAAACTCATAATGAGATCTAGGGAGCCTCAGAATTTGCAATATAGTATAAGGATTTCAGCAATCAGTCATTTCCGTACACACTATGGTCTCCTGCTACTGCAGTTGTATAAAAAAATGTTTGGCTGTAGCATTACACCGATTTATTCACAATCTATAAACGTGAGACATTAGCTGTGCTGGTAGTGGCCCCCAATGACTTGCATACATAGCCATTCGGAAATATTAGTTTAGATTGTTTTAATTCCAAAATAGATAAATAATGGATATTATCCCACTGAAAATTCATTTTGGAACCAACAAGCTGAACTTGGCAAGATGCACTAGGCTTTTTCTTTTCTTTCCTCAACAAGATTACAATCCTGAATCTTCAACTGTCTCTTTCTGTTTGCTCTAATGAGGTGTCTGCCAGGTTTAAGCTTCAGATTATCTTTGGGAAACATAGCCATGTAAAAAAAAAAAAGAAGATCCTAGCACTAAAGCCAGTTAGAAAATCACTTACATAGCATCAGGCTGTCTCATCAAGGTTTTTTTTTTTTTTTTTACCATAATGAAGCCTATTACTGACATCTATTTATAACAACCCATAAGTCAGAGGCATGACGTGTAAAATTAGATGGATTAGTGCAGTGACAAAATCCAAATACATCTTCTATTTTTACAAACACCACAAGGTTAGACTTCCTTCTTTTTTCTTTCCTTATTATTTTAGGAAAATGTATATATTTTTTCTATTTAATTATTTAAGCTATAGGGGTATCGGACGTAGAGTCAATATTTTGTTTCGTTAGAGTTGTGCAAATGTTTGTTTTCAATAAGAAGTGAAATATTAATACTAAGATGCAACATTTAATATATATATATATATATATATATATATATATATATATATATATATATATATATATATATATATATATACACATACACACATATTTTAAAAAGGCTGGCATCACTGTTGTAGGTGGATGGCACAGATTTGAGAGATGCCAGTCATGAACAAGCTGTGGAAGCGATAAGGAAAGCAGGGAACCCCGTTATCTTTTTGGTTCAGAGTATTATCAACAGACCAAGGGTAAGTACTGGGATGTGCTTGAGTGGATGGGAGTAGTTGTTTGGATTCAGAATGTGTAGAAGTTCATGTTGTTGTTTGAGTGCAATGGGTATTACTTGAAGTATAAAGAATCTGATTTTGAATGGTGTTATTTGCATTCTATGATCCTTTCTATCTGAATTAAAAATGAATGATATAAGGGAATCCTGCCTTATTACCACTAATAAACTGATTGTTCTCTGTGCATATTGATTAACAATTTCCCTATCCTGTCGCTTCACATTTTAAGCTTCCACTTTTATAGTTTCTTCTTGAGTCACAAATTAATTCACAAGATGTCTACCACCTTTTCTTCTCCAGCCTGAATCTCTGTATTGCTCTCCGTCTGCCTCTGCTTTTAGAGGGCACCCACCTACTAACCCATTTTCTCATCACATTGTCAAGGTAAATATACAGCTTGCACTTGCATGCTCATTGTTACCTCCATTCAGAAACTAGTACTTATGCTGTACAAATGTCTTGATGGCTGCAGTTTTTCACATAATATAACGCTTTTCCTCAATTACACCCAGGTTTTTTCATTTGGTTTTCATTTGGAGTTGTTACTCAGAAATACCATGTTGGAGTTGTTGCTACACTGCAAAACTGACTTGGGGTGTGTTTTACTCTGCAATACTGACTTGGGGTGTGTTTTACTCTGCAATACTGACTTCGGGTGTGTTTTACTCCGCAATACTGACTTGGGGTGTGTTTTACTCTGCAATACTGACTTCGGGTGTGTTTTACTCTGCAATACTGACTTGGGGTGTGTTTTACTCTGCAATACTGACTTCGGGTGTGTTTTACTCTGCAATACTGATTTGGGGTGTTTTACTCTGTAATACTGATTTATAGGCTTGCTAATCTGCAATACTGACTTGAGGTGTGTTGGGGTGTTGCTACACTGCAGTACTGAGTTAGGGTGTTGCTATTCTGCAATACCGCATTGGGTTGTTTCTGAGCTAATGGATTGCTACTCTATTTTAGGAGATACTATGCTATACTGAGGTGTGGTTGCTTTGCTTAATTGACATTCCTCTGTTGATAGAAAGCTTTACTGCTATACTGACTTTTTCTGGTGGTTAGGTTGATTCTTGTACTCTGCAGTGGCAATTTCTGGTTCTATGTGGCTATTTTAAATCCGTTCTATGTTGGTAGTATGGTTCTAAAAAAAAAAAAAAAAAAAAGTGTATCAGAAATGTAATTGAACTATGGGTTAATTTCTGGATCATTTTCTGCATGCTTCATTAAATCAAAAGCACATCATTTCTGTATTCCAACTACGGAGAGTTTGCCATGTTAAGCTTTACACTTCTGCATATGACCTTGAGGTAAAACTACAAATGTTGCAGTTATAGTGTTATCTCGGCTGCATTTTCCTTCCTACTGGCTCAGTTGTCTTTAACCAAAAGGAATCTTTTCTATTCATGCATACCTCCCAAAAGTCTCTGTTTAGGAGGGTCAGTTTCCAGTTCCTATTTTGGGCCCAAATTCATTTGTCCTTTTTTTCTATCCCAATGTCCCTCTTTTGTAGTAGCTCACTATTCTTGGTGTGTCTGAAGTTATACCAGAGCACCACAGTAGTAATGTGTTACTAAATTTCAATAAATTATTTTAGAAATCAGTCTGTCTAGATACATTGTTCTTGTTGAAAATTACAACAATAGTTGCATAAATTGTTAAAGGAACACTGTAGCGTAAGGAAGTTCATACGCCACACCTTTATGCATTTTTATAGCATTTAGCCTAAATAATTACCCATACTCTCTGTATGCTCTGTTGTGGATATTATTTATAGGAAAAAAACTGTTTTGAATAATTCTGCAGCAGAAAACAACCATTGTTTCACATCCACCATTCTAAAGTACTCAATTTCTGCTGGTTACTGTAGCCAGCTACCTTTTATATACCTCCCAGTCTCCACTATTTCTCCAGTAAAACATGTGTTTACATTGTTGGGTAGGGGAGCCGGGGTTTTTGTGAGTTGTTATTCAGCTTATGGCTTTCATAAGTAAAAACCTAATACATGTATTGCAAGAAACAGAAATCTGTATTTGTCCATAAAGCCCTTCTTTGCAAGCATTTACAAACTAAACTAAGCATTTTTAAAAATGTGCATCAAATGTAAGCATCAGATGATCAATTCCTTGTTTGACCAGTGATAACTTGTAATATACACTGCTCAAAAAAATAAAGGGAACACACAAATAACACACCCTAGACCTGAATTAATTAAATATTCTTCTGAAATACTTTGTTCTTTACATAGTTGAATGTGCTGACAACAAAATCACACAAAAATAAAAAAAATGGAAATCAAATTTTTCAACCCATGGAGGTCTGGATTTGGAGTCACACTCAAAATTAAAGTGGACAAACACACTACAGGTGATCCAACTTTGATGTAATGTCCTTAAAACAAGTCAAAATGAGCCTCAGTAGTGTGTGTGGCCTCCACGTGCCTGTATGACCTCCCTACAATGCCTGGGCATGCTCCTGATGAGGTGGCGGATGGTCTCCTGAGGGATCTCCTCCCAGACCTGGACTAAAGCATCTGCCAACTCCTGGACAGTCTGTGGTGCAACGTGACATTGGTGGATGGAGCGAGACATGATGTCCCAGATGTGCTCAATTGGATTCAGGTCTGGGGAACAGACGGGCCAGTCCATAGCATCAATGCCTTCTTCTTGCAGGAACTGCTGACACACTCCAGCCACATGAGGTCTAGCATTGTCATGCATTAGGAGGAACCCAGGGCCAACCGCACCAGCATATGGTCTCACAAGGGGTCTGAGGATCTCATCTCGGTACCTAATGGCAGTCAGGCTACCTCTGGCGAGCACATGGAGGGCTGTGCGGCCCCCCCAAAAAATGCCACCCCACACCATTACTGACCCACTGCCAAACCGGTCATGCTGGAGGATGTTGCAGGCAGCAGAACATTCTCCACGGCGTCTCCAAACTCTGTCACGTCTGTCACATGTGCTCAGTGTGAACCTGCTTTCATCGGTGAAGAGCACAGGGCGCCAATGGCAAATTTGCCAATCTTAGTGTTCTCTGTCAAATGTCCTGCATGGTGTTGGGCTGTAAGCACAACCCCCACCTGTAGACGTCAGGCCCTCATACCACCCTAATGGAGTCTGTTTCTGACCGTTTGAGCAGATACATGCACATTTGTGGCCTGCTGGAGGTCATTTTCCAGGGCTCTGGGAGTGCTCCTCCTTGCACAAAGGAGGAGGTAGCGGTCCTGCTGCTGGGTTGTTGCCCTCCTACGGCCTCCTCCACGTCTCCTAATGTACTGGCCTGTCTCCTGATGGTGCCTCCATGCCCTGGACACTACGCTGACAGACACAGCATACCTTCTTGCCACAGCTCGCATTGATGTGCCATCCTGGATGAGCTGCACTACCTGAGCCACTTGTGTGGGTTGTAGACTCAGTCTCATGCTTCCACTAGAGTGAAAGCACCGCCAGCATTCAAAAGTGACCAAAACGACAGCAGGGAAGCATAGGAACTGAGAAGTGGTCTGTGGTCACAACCTGCAGAACCACTCCTTTATTTGGGGTGTCTTGATAATTGCCTATAATTTCCACCTGTTGTCTATCCCATTTGCACAACAGCATGTGAAATTGATTGTCACTCAGTGTAGCTTCTTAAGTGGACAGTTTGATTTCACAGAAGTGTGATTGACTTGGAGTTACATTGTGTTGTTTAAGTGTTCCCTTTATTTTTTTGAGCAGTGTATGTGAAGCCTGGGAAATTATTGCAGATTCATCAAATTCAAATGTGAGTATTTTTGTAATATCTTTATTTTTTTTTGGATAGGGTGTATTAAAAACATTTTTAAGTGCTTGGATGGAGTTCCAGTCTGGAGTGCTCTTTAAATTTGGGGAGTTACTTTTCTTAATAAAAAAGGGATACTCTAATCAACAAAACACAAAGCCATTTTGGTGTATAGATCGTACCCTTGCAGACTTACTGCTCATTTCCTTCTCATTTAGGAGTTAAATCATGCTTGTTTCTGTTTTTGCAGCCCTAGCCACACCTCCCCTGGTTGCAGCTGACACCGCCTCATGAAAGAATGGTTTCATTTTCAATCAGATCTGATGGCACAGTGTGTTTTACTTTAGAAGTTTTTATCTCCTGCTCCGCTAATTGAACTTTAATCACACACTGGGGGCTCCTGCGGGCTATAACAGACTTTTAACAGAGCAGGAAATAAAACATCATACATTAAAACGACTGCAATAAATGAAATCAAACTTTAGATCTTTCTTTACAGGAAATGTCAGGAAACTGTGTAGGTCACATGCATGGGAGGTGTGACTAGAGATGCATGAACAAAGTGATTTAATGCCTAAAAGGTAGAGATTTGAGCAGTTATACTGAAGGTTCATGATATGTACATCAAAATCAATCCATTAAGCAAACTTTGTTTTGGTCTCTATAGTGTCTTTTTACTTTATTTCATCCACTGCTGGAAATTTACATGTCATAACAAATTCTGAAAGAAGGCAAGGAGGTAAGTAAGGGACGTTAATAAATTATGCAGTAATGAGCACATAAAGGCACGAGGTGGAGTTTGGCAGAGTTACATTCCTCTGTAATTACTAGGTTATTGCCAAAATGATTATGCAGTTTAGAAATAAAACATGCATACATTTAAAAGAATATGTGATCATCATATGTCTCAATTTCTGTTTGCCATTTTACAATGTATAACTTGTTATGAAACTGTAATAACTCATTTAACATTTGCATTGGCTGTGTTTATCACTGTACACTGAATGCAATTTGCTGCAAAATAACATTTTATATTTGTCATTGCATGTATATAAAAACTTGTTTTGTTAATTTGCAATGCTATTGTGTTCTCTTTATTCTGCATGGCTCTCTTTTATTTATTTTTTATATTAATAACATGTTATCTATTTCCTTTTATAGAAAGATACCTTACCATTGCAGAGCACGTTTGGTACTAAACCTCTCTTCAGGTGCACTAACCCATTTGCTGGTCCTTCTCAGTTCAGCACTAACAAGGTTAGATGTTGGTAAACTTGTGTGGTGTGTAATTTTGTCCTACTTTTTATTTTATTTTATTTTTTTTACAAAATGCCTTTGAGGAATTTCAAAGCATATAAAACACAGATTTTTACTGGATGCCAAAACACCCTGTGTAGTTTTTAATAAGGTTGAATGTTGGTGCCAAGATGCATGCATATCTGAGTACCACTACAGCCTCCTGTGTACCTCTTAAATACTAACATGGCACCGTTTGCTATCTTCACTGTTCTAGTATTTAATGTGAACTTACACTCATTAAACCAAGCAATTCTATTTAAGCTCATACATTCTTTCCCATGATTATACCAACTATGCTTGGGCCAAAACATTTTTAGTGACTCAGCATTGTTCTGTTCAATACCCTGATGAAAGATACTGTTGCTAATTCTGCAGCACATCACAGTACATTAAGGCGTTGTACACGTTTGCTATGTTTTGAAATAGAGAAAATTAGTTTATCTGGAGCCATTATTAATTTACTCTATATCATTGTTATTGCAAAAAAAACAAGTCTTATGTTAAACATCTTTCTTTTTTTATTTTTTAAATTAACATTGTGCCTACTCTTCTGATAAACAGCATACACTTTTAAAAATACAAATCAGTTTGACTTGAGCTGGGTTCATCCATGCTTCAGTATAAAGCATGTTTGTGCACTGGTTGCCGACTGTTGCGACTACCGGAGCCTTGCAGTCTTTAGAGAGGACTCTGAATGTTACTACTCAACTATTATATTTCCAGCAGCTGATGATGATTGGCTGTATACTATTTAGGTTATGAGCACAAAGGAGCATGTGTTCTTAAAAAGAAGCAAAAGATGACACTAATGTTATTTAAAATGTAATTATTATTTATTTTTTAAAAACACTGCAAACCGTTTTGCTTAATTGTTACTTATTTTTTTGTGGATATGTTTGCAAAAAAACAAGGTGTTTGAGTTTTAAAGAATCAACACCATAATGTAGGAGAGTATATTTAAAACAAGAAACACTACCACAACAAGAGGACATAGTCTTAAATTAGAGGGGCAAAGGTTAAAAAATAATATCAGGAAGTATTACTTTACTGAGAAGGGTAGTGGATACATGGAATAGACTTCCAGATGAAGTTGTTGAGGTGAACACCGTGAGTGAGTTTAATCATGCGTGGGATAGGCATAAGGCTATTTTAGATAGAAGGTAAGGCCAGGGACTAATGAAAGTATTTAGAAAATTGGGCAGACTAGAGGGGCCGAATGGTTCTTATCTGCCGTCACATTCTATGTTTCTAAGGTGATTTTTTTTTTTTTTTTCAAAAGCCTAGGATATATGGTTCCATGTCACATATGTTGAAACAGATTCTAAGGAATCATTTAAAACTAATTAAAATGATCTTATCTATACTATAGACTTTTTTTTGTTGAGACAGGCGTGTTTGTGATGATGCCACATTTAGGCATCATCAGGCATTACTGGTCAGTTTATAGTGTTGGTAAAGTATTATTTGTTACTCTTATCTGTGGTGCATAACTACAACATGCAGACTCCTCTTTCAGAACATCATTTAAAATCTAAAGCAACCATACACTTACATTCTTTTAAATAGTCCTGTTCATAGTAGCCACTTGTTACTATTTCAATATAAAGTAGCATGTTGACCGAAACACGGATGCATTTCTTCCTGTGCATTCACATCTTTCTATGTTAAGTCGCTGGGTTTACACATTTTACATGGGTGAAAAAGATGAACAAAGTTTTGGTGGTCAAAGACTAGCACTTGCTCTCCCTTTTTTTTTTTTTTTGGCCTTTGGTCACATGCGATCAATTAAACTGTCAAACTATTACATATCTGTTAATGCATCAGAGATGTCTAAAGAAAACATGTTTGATTATTGTTAATATTTTGACCAACACACAGAATAATACATTTATATATAAAGTGATCACAAGCCACTTATCCGGACGTAGATCAGAAATTCATATAGTACAACTACACGCAGTAATGATTTTAATGTAACACAAGACAGTGGATTGTTCAGAAAGATGGGGAATATAGTCATTCCGGTTTGTGCACTACAATCTAGGTAGCTTTTCCTTAATTTACTTTTTTTTTTTTCAGCAAGGCTCTTAATAATATAATACATTATTATTAACATGAATAACATATCATTAAGATTCACAGCTGATCAAAATATTCAGAGTTCTGAGAGGGTGTTTAGAAAAATCAATTCTAGGTTTAAAATTAGAACATTCTCCTTAGAAATCAACATAATTGCCCCTGCTAATTATTCTAGTTCTAGGACTTTGCCTAGCAATAATTCTTACATGTAACCACCTGTTTTTTTTATTATATTAGAATACATGAGTTGCCTTGTTTATTGTAAATAAGAAGCTTTCAATTCATGCCTTGTTTTAGTTTTTGCTGAATATTCAATTCTGTGTTTTTATTGCTATAGGACACAATGAATCCGGTTAGAATTGCCTTCCGTTGTTCCCCAACTAACCCCTTTGCTCCCACACCATTTAAGGTTTGTCAGAGTGAGCAAACGCACATCTGTGTGGATGTGTTATATACTAATTTGGTGTGTAGTTTGGTTGTGGTATGTTTGCATCCCATTACTGGTTTTATCTATTCAGGGTCGGATTCCTTCTAGACAATAGAAGCACTTGGCCAGCAGCCACTGGCTACCGCAAGCCATATCTAAATTATGCACTGTTTCCATTTGCTTTTGAACTAGCTCTTATTATTTCTGTAGCAAAGATCACCTGGTAAGCATTCTCCACAATGCTAACTGCATGCATATATAACCTCAAATTTATGCCTGTAGTTTTGCCTTACACAGAACACTCACCAGGTGATCTTTGTTACTATCAAATGCTAGTATTACGTTATCTAGTGGTATATTAAATGAAGCGCCCTAAAGATGCTTTTAGATCCTTAGAATGTAAATCCGGCCCTGCTTACATTTATTTCATTTGTAACATTTCTGCTAACATTATTTTAATTAAACTATTAAGTAGTTATTTTGTTTTTTTATACTGCAGGGGAGATTCATAAAAGTGTATAAAGAAAAAGTGATGCAGAGATCTCAAAGTGGGGTAGTTACTATGGAAACTGGTTGAATGTATTTGCCGAGTGATTGGTTTCGTTTCCATGGTGATTGCCCTACATAACTGTTTATGAATCTTCCCCTACACTACTGGACATAATGCAGTTACCTGCAAGTTAAGTTTAAAGATTTAATATTCCCATGATGTGTGCATGTCTGTTTTTACTGAACTGACAATATGCAATTTCAAAAACTGGCATATGGTACTTTGAAAACTTGTATACTTGCATATGACATGCATCCCCTCTTGTTACATACAGCCATTTTCAGCATGTTACCCTTAGATGCCTTGTTTTTTCTTATAGGAAATTGCTGTCTTTGGGTTTGATGTAGAATTTGTATTTTAGTAGTAACCAGAAAATTACATAACCCACTTACCATAATGAGTGCAAGTAAATCATTTTTAATGATCACTTCCATAATAGAAAGTCAACAAATGTTTATCCAGATAAGCATTTCTTCTCTTTTCCAGGCTTCAAGTAATTCAGATTCAGACACAGAAAAACCTGCTTTCACTAGCTCTGTTTCTGCTCCTTCTACATTTCTTCCACTGAGCTCTGACAGTACTCAGATGGCATCCAGCATGACTGTAGAAGACACAGAGACAGAAGATGAGTTTGGCTATAGTTGGCGTAAGTCCAATATTTAATCAACATTTTTGTTAGAGATTTTAAACAGAAGGTATTTTTCGACATACCTAAATGAGGCAATAAATACAATTAAAGGAACACTATAGGGTTAGGAACACATGCATATATTCCTCACCCCATAGTGTTAAAACCATCTTTCCCCCTCCCCCCCTTACTCCCTTAAATATAGTAAAAGATTACATTTATTTCAGTCTGCTGCTGCTGCTAGCTCTGCCCCTGATCTGCCTGCTTGGCCGACATAAGAAGTGGTGATCTGAGCCAATCACAATAATTTGCCGTAGGAAAGCATTGGGTTGGCTGCGATTGCCAAGTAGGCAGATCAGGGGCAGAGCCAGCACAAGCCAAGAGCTGTATTGAATCAGTGCATCTCTATGAGGGAAGTTCAGTATCTCCAGGCAGTGGGTGGACACACTGAATGGCAGTGTGCAGCACTGCCCCAGAAAGCACCTCTAATAGCCACATGAGGAGTGGCCAATGGAGATATCCCTAGGCTGTAATGAAAACACTGCATTTTCTTTGAAGAAAAGAAAAAACCTTGTTTACAGCAAAAAGCCTGAAGGGACTGATTATACTCACCAGAACAAATACAATATGCTGTAGTTGTTCTGGTAACCATAGTGTCTATTTAATGTCTGTTTTACATTAAAGGCCCCGTATCACTTCAATAACATTACATAGAAATGTACATGTTACATGTGCCACAGAGTTGCTTTAGATGCAAACTTATGTACATTTTCTTCTGGCATAAATGGTTTTGTTCTAGAATATACAGACACAAATTCAAAAGCTCTTTTTATGTTTTATCAGTTTGTCAGTACACAGTAGAAAGCTGTAAATTATACTATTGTTCCTTATATAAACTTCTGCAAAATCAATAAAATTACTAAAAGCGTCTATTAATCTTACAAGCTTACAGTGGCTAGTAACCTTTAAAGCCTGGCTAGTGTTGTAGGACTTAAAATGTAAAGCCTTGTTAAAAGCACTGCATAAAAACTGCTAAATAAAAAGAGGCTTGAGATTGAACTCTGTTGAGCGACATACATCAACCTTATTCAAATTGTATTAGTGTAGGAAAAGTTAGTTTTAATCCTTTTTTTGTGATTATACTCGGTCAGTAGGTTTATAAATCTAGATTTCACAGAGCATGCTCAGTGATTGTTGCATTCAGTCATGGAAGTTTATATCCATAAATTGTTAGTTTTACCAAATCTAAGTGACTATTAGCTTGAGAGTGAATAATTAAGCTGAAGGTTCCTATTTCCCATCACTCTGTATCTTTCCCATTAGGATAACCAGTTTATCATGGACTTGTTAATGAATGTAAGGTAAGTTGTAAGCAAGTCAAGATCGGCACAGTTAGGAGACAATGTTTATTTTTTTATTTATTATTTTTTGGGAGTGGGGGATAATCACTTTAAGCTCATGTTTAATTTTGTAATTTTTTTGTAAATATTTTTTTTTTCCTTTAGACACACTGCGGTCGTGCTTGATAAAACCTTTATTTTATTTTGCACTGTATTATTGGTTCTTGCTTCTTTTATTCAGAAAATAGTTGTTATTCCTCACAATTCACCAATACAACTGAATCCAGCTAAAAATAAATTTAAAAAAATCATCTTTAGTAGCTCTCGGTAGTAAAATGGTGGTGGTTGTTGCTATGGGACCTCAACACATTTTATCCTAATTTTGCTGCAAAGAGCTAATTATCTGTGTCTGTTCTTAGTTAGATGGACTTGTTAATTAGTGTTTCTTTTTCCTATTTAGGAAAGATATCGCAGCGGTATGGAAACCTGCCAGGAGTGTTGCATATGATAGAGTTGGAGAAAGGCAAAACTGGATTGGGTCTGAGCCTTGCTGGAAACAAAGACCGATCACGAATGAGCGTTTTCATAGTGGGGATTGATCCAAAAGGAGCAGCTGGCAAAGATGGCCGTTTGCAGATTGCCGATGAGCTATTAGAGGCAAGTAGATTTCAATACACAGCCGGCAAGTGCATGGATCCTAATTGTACGTTAAGATTTTGAATTCTTGGCAATGGCAAAGGTTTGTGAGATTTTTTTTTATTTTTTTTTGCATTTTTTTTATTGATTTTTTTTAATTATATTGATGAATCTTTAAATTGCATTAGAAAAAAAAAGTTTCACAAGCAGTGATGTATATAAAACAAAATGATCAACATATAAAATAATAAAAGTAATGCCTTAAAATAAAATTACAATAAAACAACTTGGCTGTAATAAACAATATAAATGGTTATTTTAATACATAGATGGTTTTTCAGTTTATTAATATATAGGAAGAATGCTTTGTACCAATTATTTTCTTTATTTCCCATTACGTTATATTCTCTTGTTGTACTTTGCTTTATACTTCTGTTATATAATCGGTATCATTTTTTTCTTTGTTTTTTCAATTTAACAGATTAATGGGCAAATCCTATACGGAAGAAGTCATCAGAATGCCTCATCGATTATTAAATGTGCACCATCAAAGGTGAAGATTATTTTTCTAAGGTAAGGGTCAACTTTTCAGCCTTAAGGGTATTTATCAAGTACAACAAGTGTTTATACTACACCTATCCAGTTTTCTACTGAAGGGGGTCTTCCAATTAATGCTGTTAAAATATTCATGAAATCAATATTACTACTATGGAAATGCCTTAGCAATTTTGGTGGACAGGGACTCCCAGTTTTGCAGAACAAATATAAAATGGCTTGACAAAGAACAACAGCCACTTCATTGGCATCCTGCATAGACTGTTTATTTAACTAAATGGCTTGTGCAGCCAAGACAACTTATAAAATAAGCTAATAAAAGATGCGCTTTGCCATAGAATCCCCAGTATAATAGATTCCTAGTTCGTTGGCAAAATACTACGAACTCCCCCAATAACCTTTCTCTGAAGGATGTCATGCTAGGAAATGCATAAAATAACGTCAATATAAAAATGTAGTACTTTTAAATGTCTCTCCCTTTCCCATGCTCCTAAATATGTTCTGGCATATGGGATTTATTACATAACCTGTAAATATATTTAATTTGCCTAATCCACAGTTGTCATGTAATGCCCACATCCTCATCTACTGTCCATGATTATAGGGAGCCTGTAAAATAAAATAATTTGTGTTCCCAGCATGGAAAGGAAAACTAACTAAAATAAATCTGATCAGCTGTAACATCATAAGATTTATACCACATGCATCATAGTTGTAATATAAACAAAGCACATGGTTCTTTTGCTAAAAGGTTTTAAATGTCCTGTGTTAAAGCAGTTTCAAAATAATTGGGATATTATATTTCGTATATGTTTCTTTTCAAATTCATTACATAAAATGTACATGTTATATGTGCCAAAGAGTTGCTTTAGATGTAAATTTATGTACATTTTCTTCTGGCATAAATGGTTTTGTTCTAGAATATACAGCCACAAATTCAAAAGCACTTTTTATTTTTTTATCAGTTTGTCAGTACACAGTACAAAGATTAACTCTTCCTAATCTCACTGTAGATATATTCCTATGTTTTAATAAGTAAACCTATGCATTCCCAGATTGTAGCAGATCACATTGGATGGATAACTTGTGCTGTGATTCTGAAAACCACTAAAAGCATATTTTGATCGCCATACTTTGTTCATTATAAACAAAACAGAATACACAGATGTTGAAAAACTGAGTGCTAATGTGATAAAATATTACTTACTAAAAAGTAGATATTATAAATTGGGTGAAACAGTGTTATTCCCATGCAATTATCCAGAATCCATACGATGTAGATTAAATTATAATGAATATCAAATCTCTATTATTCTGTGATTTCAGAAGTGTTAGATATTTTAGAATGGGACGTTATGTTGCATAATTTATCCCAGCTTTCTAAGGTTTTCTCCATTGACTCCACTGGTGACATACTCTGCAAACTCAGTTGGTGTTTAGGCATGTAAGACTTTAGGAAAGCAAGCAATTAGGAACTTGACATAAATAATACATCTTATGTCTTCATTTTATTGTTGGTTACACTTTTCAAATGATTTAATATTGTTGGATACACTTTTTTAAAAACTTTTTTTCAAAATACTAAAAACTAAGAATATGTCATGTATAAAAAATAAAAATAAAGCGTATACAAAAATATTAAATTGTGGCTTTTCTCCCAAAATGAAGGGTGCTATAGCTTGTTTATTATTTTAAATGTCTACAGCAAAACTAACTTGTTTAAAAACAAATTTACAGTGTAACGTGGCACAATAAAATTCAACGCAACCAGACTTTTGTCCCTTTAAAGCATAATACCTATTACAACACAATTGTTGGCACAGGAGCCAGTTGCTAATAGGCTCTGGACAAAAATGCCCCTCTTCCCTGTTAACAAAACATAAGACTGCTAGGTATAAAGAAAACATAAGACTGTGCAAGGACAATACAGAGCAGTCAGTTTTAATTATACATTTTAAGATCATTCCATTTATGAGGGGACATTTAGTGTAATATGTAAGTTGATTATAACGGTTTTGATCTCTTGTTATGGACTCCGATTTTGAGTGTGGGTATATCGGTCTTAAGAGATTCCTTTAACACTAGAAAAGAGTCTAGTGGAAGTTTACATAACTTACTTTACTATATACAGTATATCTTTAAAAAAAGTATTTAGTTTTTTTGGGAGGGGGGTGCGCTAAAGCATTATTAAGAAACATATTTTTGTTTTCTGACTTTATTTGTATCCTATAAGGAATAAAGATGCTGTGAACCAGATGGCTGTTTGCCCTGTGAAAATGACAGAGCCAGGCGCTTCCGGTTCTCCAGAATTCCCAAGTCAAGAGGTAGAATCACATAGAGTTGTGTGCCTAGTATATGTGCCTCTGAGACTTAAATATGCGGAGATTCATTAACGTGCTGGAGAACAGATTGGTGGATATCCAGTATGTATGGTGTGGGAATTTAAGTATGCACACAGAGGTCGATAAATCCCAAAGAGTCACTCCCATACATCAGTTTGTATTTCTAATAATGTAATTGGAAGTCATTAAGAGTCCACTTACAGCCAGCTGGCAATTAAGCCACGTGTAAATGTCGGCAAAATAAAAGGGATATTATATTTCGTATATGTTTCTTTTCAAATTGAATTTCTCATATTTTCCTTTCTGCTTTAAACATTGACAGCGACAGCAGATTTTAAAGTATTGTAATATAAAGCATCTTAATATGTACATTTAGATTAATCTTGTTGTATGTACCTAACATTTAATTATTTACATTACGGTTCTGCAGATTGTAATAGGAATATATAAAAATACCGAGGATTTGTAAATATTCTAGAAACCAGTTTATAATTTACTGTTTAATAGATATATATGTATGTGTGTGTGTGTGTGTTTTCAGAAACATTGGTTTCATGCAAGAATAATCAACACCTGGATTCTTTACAAACAGTGGTTAAAAAAAAATAATCCAAAAATACACAGTTTAATATTTTATAAGTCTACGTTCTGCCTGAATCTACATGTATAGAATTTTGAAGTGAAAGATCATAGATACAGGAATGACATCATTAAATGTAAATAAAAAAATAAAAAAAGTTTCCATTAAATGGTTGATGTATTTCCTGCCTCCGTTAAATATTTTAAAAAAAATTATGCATATGTAATCAATTATGAATGTGTGCGTGTGTATGTATGTGTATAAAAATTTATTTCATTATATCATTTATTTATTTTGTATTTTCTCCACAGATGGAAAAGGAAACTGTTTTAAGCCAAGTGCCTCCTGTGAACATTGGTTCCTTTAAAAATGTCCTCCAAGTGGAATTGCCCAAGGTAATAAAATATTGTGGGTCGATGTGTAAACGTGATTTAATCAAAAAAGTAACATAAACAAGGTGTAGTTAGTGTATGCATAGAAATAAATATTGCAACAAAAATACAGTTCTTTCAGAGATCTACATACCATATAGATGCACTGCAAAATGGATCATACTTCTGTTGATCATAATTGTTAGAAACAAGAAACAATGTGTCCATTGCCCCTTACATTTTTATTTTAAATATGGCTACTTGCCATCTTAGGTAAGCTGTTTAATATTAGAGGGTCAGACAATAAATACCCGGTTCATTTTGGTAGTTTACCAATGCAAGTAATATGACTTGTTTAATATTTTTTTTGCAAGTATTAGCATAATTTATTTTGAGAAGCCCCAGAAGTTTCAGGATAAAATAGTTTTATTTTTTACATCGGGAGAACACTTCACTATGTCAAGTGCACAATAATGTTAACAGTGATTCATACCTGGTTATTCCGATTCCTGTTAAAGGGTTGTAATTTGGAAGTATTACTTCTGGAGTTACACGACTGAGGGATAGAAATGAAGCTGAGGCTTAATTTTCAGATATTTCGTCGTGACTGTATTATATAAAGTAACGATGTGTACCTATGATTCTTTGAGCTGTATTCCAACGTTTTGAAGTTTAACCCGTGATAGTTGTCCTTGTATGTTTTTCTTATGTAATTTGTATTGGGCTCATGTAACTGTGTCACCAGAATGTGCTTACTATATCATATGGGTTCTTGGCTAAGTGTGCACGTGGTTGTAGTACTACGTTGATTGTGTTATGTTGGCGTAATGTTAGCGTATTCTCGTGTATTAATGGTATTCCCAGGTTAGCCCCTAGTTTGCTAACTTTCGAACTGAGTGGAGCTTATTCTAGTGGTCGTGTAATGTAGATACCAGAATGAACCTTGAACTGTAACTTACAGGTTTGTTCTTTGTGGTATGGTTTGCTTATTGGGTTAGATTCTTGTGTACCCGATTGGACCAGTGTTGTGGACTGTTAGTAGCTCTTTATTTAACTGCCAGGGATGTTACTGTGACCTCACCTCTCCTCCCTTTCCCCCCGCCCCACCTAGAAACCGCCCCAGTTTAAACCTACCGTGTGTGCCAGAAAATCAATTATGATGGATGGTAAACAACTGAGTATTGACCTGTACTCTGGAATCACATAATACATTTTGTCAAATTACTGTATATTATGTCAACCTCTGTCAGCTTAACATTTTTGTGACTAAAACAGTACCCCATTTTTCAAGCTATTTAACAAATCATCCGTAAACCAAACAAAGCGTGTCATAAATACATATCGTGCCTGTCCCTGTGCATCCTGTTTACAAATTATAACAGCAGTGTGTCACAGTTTGTTTTTATGTAGTTGGTACTTTTTGAAAGTAGATGGCGGTATTGATGCACTTGTGCGTTTAGGAATTATAATGTTGATATCAGCCAAACGAAAATGCCTGATTTTATGAATGCCATGTGAGAGCAGCCATACATGGTATTTCCTATGCGAATTGCTCCCTGTATGTGTAGTGAAGTTGGGTTTGTGTGACTGCTTGCGAGCCTAACGGTTCGTTAGTATGTTTCATTTAGTAAGATAATATTTTTTGGAGCGCCCTTTTAATAAATTCAAAATCTGCTTGGAGTTGGTATGTTATATTTATACTGCTGCAAACACTCTAATTGTGATACCCTTGAAACACATTCAATATAGCATAGCATAGAAGAAAAAAAGAATAAGAGTGGAGCAATATGTCATGAAATAACTGTTTAGCTTATAACCCTTAGAATAATATGCAAAAGTGAGGAGATTAAACAAAGTAAAAATAATACTTAGAAATCCAGAAGGTTCTTTCCATACATGGATTCCTCAAGACATGCAAAGGAGAAATACATAAAAAAGATAATAGTGCAGATTGTACTAACTTTGTTATCACCTAAACAGTTATCTCATGACATATTGTTCCACTCTTATTCTTTTTTTCTTCTATATTTCATTTAGAGTGTAGCTATGTGCCACTATCCCTAATAGCGTTCGTGCAAAACCCGATTGGTAGTTGTGACGAAGTGCCCTTCGCCACTTGGTCCTGGAGAGGCCTACTTGCCAGCCTCCTCCCCTGTGACTATGACTCTTTCATGTATCTGGTTTTAAAGCCCCTAGTCTACCTTCAGACAGACTATTTATGTAGGCTGCTTTATTTATCTTGTGTTTTAGTCACCCTGTACCCATTATAGGTGCAGGGTGTGTGTTATGTAATTGTTTATAGTGTGTGTGTGTGTGTGTACTGTGTAATGTATTGCCTGCTCTCTTGTATTGCTGAGGTTTGCTACCAACAAGGTGGGTTTGGCTATGGAGCTTGTCTAGTGCCCTCTGTTGGTAGCAACAGCAATATGCACTACCTGAATTGCAAGACTGGTTCATTTGCATATTCGGGTAGATTTGCATATTGCTAATTTTGCAGGCAGGTGAGATATTTACTGTTAAATATTGTCTCCCCCCACCCCTTTTAAAATGTGCCATTGTGTTGTGATAAGTCACTGTGTGTTTCTTGATATGGTTTGACTGTTTGTGATTTTATTGAGGTTTCACAACAATGTTATTGTGGTGACTGTATTGGCTGGTCCCAAGGAAATAAAGGTTTTGACAGTTCTTCTTGATCCCTCTAAACGTAGCCTTGTCTCGTTATTGGAGGGAGCTGTTATAATCACACTGGGGATTGCTATGCTCTGTATGCTCCCCTGAGCTTGAGTCACTTAGCTCTTTTAAGAGCTTGTTCCTGACACGCTCTCCTTGGAGGAGGGGTCTTCACCACACAGTCCTGGAGGACAGAAGCTGATCCAGGGTGGAAGGAAGACGGCGAGACTCCAGTCAAGATACGGCGGTTGCGGAGTCTGCGGTGGTTGTGGTGTCTGCTGCAGCGCTTGGAGTCCTCAGGAAGCGCTAGGAGCATCCATCAACGGAGGGTACTCGGTCGGAGTACAGGGAGCTCCGTTACAGTAGTTTTGGCACGTTCGTGTGTACTCTCGATTACCAGGTGCTTGAACATTGACCCGAAAGTTCAGGAGGATGCCCCGGAAGCTTACTGGCTTTTAGGAGCAACTGTGTTCGAAAGGGTCGTCGCTGGCTTCTCCTCTCTGGGGGGCGTGGGCCTGCTGGATTGCCTGTATGGTATTCTGGCTGTAGCTGGTCCTAGGAGTGCCGAACAAGGGGAAGTTTTTCCTGCAGTGCAGGGACCGGACGCGGTTGAAGCTGGTGTCAGTGTTCTGCGGAACGGGGGCCTGTGACTGGCCTGGGAACAACCACGGGGGAAACCTTCAGGTGAAACCGGAAGCGGAAGTGACCAATCGACGACAGCCCGGTATGGAGGTAGATTTGGGCTTATATAGGCCGGATCATCCCCTCCCACAACTCCAGGCTCCGCCTTCCCATATGTGTATGTGTGTGTGTATATATGTGTGTATGTGTGTGTGTATGTATGTGTATATATATATTTATATATACGCGCACACACACACACCTGTAAAGATGGCAGAGTCTGCCACCAGCGCTCTGTGCATGCTCGTAACAGGCGTAAATGTTGCATAGCATTGACATTTGAACGTCATAACATAGTTCCAGGCTGCCAAAGTTACAGGGGGTGCAGAAAAGTGTGAAGATCTCACTATGTTCAGTGTTTGAAGCAGAAACACTGCACATGCAGTTTCCTATCACCATGGCCTCTTTTAAAAGCATAGTGGTTAGAGTAAACCTTTGAATTAACTTTGTCTCCACATTTCTCAGGTTGCTAAATTAACATTGTATATTCCTATTTATATTAATAATGTGCTGTCTTATTAACAGGATCAAGGTGGCTTGGGTATTGCAATCAGCGAAGAAGACACACTTAATGGGGTAGTTATTAAAAGCTTAACAGATCATGGTGCAGCAGCAAAGGTAAGATGGGCACTAATGTTACTGATACTGCACTGCTGTGTATTGCACTTTAATCTAAATCCTTGCTATCTATAGGATAGACGCATCCAGGTGGGGGATCGTATTTTGGCTGTTGATGATGAATCTGTGGTTGGTGACCCTATAGATAAGGTATGATGCATTGTAATGAAGTTTCAGTGTGTTGGAATTATAAGATGGTATGCTGTGTAACTATAATCCTTTTATGTTGCATACAGCATGTATATTATATGCATTATTATTTTTATTTATTTTTTTATAATGGACTTTCTTCTGTTAGCATTAGTGACATAATGTACGTCTACAGAATCACTACTTATTCCTTCAGTTTCTGGGCAGCAACTTCCATAATGCTTTTCAAGTATCTAGCTGAAAAAGACTTGGAGTTGTAGTCCAACACTTACGTGGCACTGCCTTAGGAAGTGACTCAATAGTTCTCATATTGTAATAGCATTAATGCTAACAGTAGACAGATTATATTAAACACACACAAAGCATGGTTTGGAGCATTAAAATGTCACTTTAAAAAGCAAATTATCTATTTTATTGTATGGAGCTGTTGATGTTGGCTCTTTCAAAAGTTTTATTTATTTATTTTTTAATATTTGAAAGGTAGTTTTTCCAAGTTTGGTTAGTTTCTATGTTCCATCATTCCATGCAGGTTATTTCACTTCTAAAGAAGGCAAAAAATACTGTGACGCTGACAATATGTACAGATGATCGTGACGTGCAACAACTGCTCCCTATATCATCAACAGCTTTGACTACCAACACTGTAGAGAAAAAAAATGGTCAACAACAATGTTCATCTCAACTCAACCACTCAGAGCCTGAGCAAGTTCGAAGTAAGATGCAAATTCTGACACTATTCTACAATGATTAATATGTGTGTGTGGAGAGAGCAAGAGAGAGCACCAAGGATATATTTATAGCTATATGAGAGAGATCCACAGAGGCTTCCTTCTATCATCTTTAAGTTTTGTGATAAATAAATCATGTAATTTTACATTGGTGTTATGTTAAATTGTTATTGCCTTTGGTTACTGGTGCTGTGCTACATTGTCTTGAAGTCATAAAAATCTGATTCAGACTTTGTACACCTGGAAGCTCACTGACATTAGTGTGTCATGATATCTTGTGTAGCCTGCACTGTGTGCTACTGTTTGTTTATCATTTCCAAATCCTGTCGTCTGTAATGTTCAGGTGCAAGCAGATCCTCCACTCCAGCCACATTTCCCTCTGACCCAGCCACGTGCCCAATCATCCCAGGATGTGAAACAACCATTGAAATATCAAAAGGTCGCACAGGTCTTGGACTCAGCATTGTGGGGGGTGCCGACACACTTTTGGTATGTAGATTTAAATCTCCCAAGAGTAACCTGGAGTTCTATCTGATTTGCAATAACCACAAATTGTATATACTCAAAACGAAAGGTGGTGCATGTCGTCCCTCTAGTTTCCAAGTCTCAACTTACTGCCTGTTTTGGCAGAGTGGCAGAGTTTTGGAGTTAAAATCTAACAACACTAAAACCTCTCTAATCATAGAGCTACAGCATGGCCAATTGAGGTCATCCAGTTCATACTGATCTACAATGCAGATATTATTTGAGTCCTCATACTTTATTCCAAGACCTTCACACTCCGGCTCAAACCCAGGAATGAATTCCATGTTTGGTAAATTGTAAAAGTACATTTATTTTCAAATCATAAAAAGGCAAATGCTTTGACTAAGTAAATTCTATTCGGCAACATAAAACAGACAAAAAAAATTTAAATACAAACATGGTTGTGTTTCGCTTTCAAGAATATTCTAAGCACTTCGTCAGTTTCCAAAGAAAGAGTTTTCTAAACTTATGGGAACAAGAAAATACTAAATAATTACAGCAGGTGTATACCAAAAACAGCTGTAGATTCTAGGGTTATGTTAATCAAGATGGAAAGTTTCACATAAGAATAATGATTCTAATTTCAAGACATTATAAAAAAGCCATTTACACATCATAGAGCAGGAATCTTACACCCTGGAACCTTGTGCAGTATTGTGTGCAGTATTCCTGCTAAACTGTAACAAGCATGACGATCTTGAACTAATTAAGCAATAAAAACTAACATGGCTATTTAAATTATGATTTTGATGGGTTTTATTAATTCTAGTTTATTTATTTTTTTTAGGGAGCCATTATCATCCATGAAGTCTATGAAGAAGGTGCTGCTTCCAAAGATGGTAGATTGTGGGCTGGAGATCAAATCTTAGAGGTAATGATATGCTTACAAATCACTTTACATCACTTCCACCTTTATTTGCATTGCTTTGATTCTGACTACATTTTGTTTTGCATTTTTGATTTACAGGTAAATGGTATTGATTTAAGGAATGCCACACACGATGAAGCAATAAATGTACTCAGACAGACCCCACAAAAAGTCCGACTTAGTGTATACAGGGATGAAGCTCAGTACAAGGAGGAAGACATGTACGATATTCTTATTGTGGAACTCCAGAAAAAGCCTGGGAAAGGACTTGGATTAAGCATTGTAGGAAAAAGGTACAAGTCTGCATATTTTTTATATTTGTTATAACGTGCCTCAGCAAAAAAAAATAAACACAAAACAAATATCATGCTAACTGGAAAATTGCAAAATTCATGGAAATGCCACAGTTTGGGTATACTTTAATTGGTGAATTTTACCAAATTCAATCTTTGCCTAAGATCCCCCTTAAAATCAAGTTGCATAATTGCTTTTGTGGTTTTAATTACATTGGGAAGGAATCTGTGCACTCTCTGTATTTATTCATTGTCCACGCAATTCTGTTGGAAAAAAAGACACACGAAGGCCTTGATTTAATAAGCTTTCAAAATATTTCTATACTATAGGAAGAAGTTTCAACATGATTTATCTTCATAAATCCCCATAAACGTCAATGATGACTTCTATAGATAAATAGTCCTCCTCTATGTCAATTTCTGTGGTTTCTTTAGTGGCTTCCATACTTTGTTCACTGCTTTTTTTTTGGGGGGGGGGGGGGAAATCTTGGTAGCATGTGTTAAACACAGAATAGAGGACATTTGTATTTAAGATATCTAAATAATTATTGTACAAAGCTAATAGGTCTATTTTTAAAATATGTAGATAAATTTTTAAGAATTTTAGATTTATTTAAAACACAGCATATACATTTTTTTTAATGATTTATTTCATGTCCCTGTGTTGGAGGGACAGTCCCTATTTTAACCCAAATCCCTCTGTCCTTTCTTTTCTATTCTAATGTCCCTATTCTTCCAAATTGTTAGTGTCTGAGTTTATAACAGGACTTCACAGCAATGATGCTCATAGTAATATGTCTTTAAATTACGTTAAATGTGTTTAGAACTTAGTCTGCCTAAGAAAAGTTGTTCTTGTTCTAAATTACATTTTAGTTGTTAGAAGAATGTCTCCGAACCACCCTAAACCTAAAATGTCCCTCTTTGTCCATTTGAAAATGTTGGGAACTATGTTAATAAAAGGACATTGTAGAAATTAACTGACATCTGTATTAATGCATTTATGGGTAATTGATAAAATTATGCAAAAAAAAATAAAAAATACAACTTGCAGCTGCTGCTAATCCATTGGCAAGCTATGTTGGCTAATTCTGGCATGTGGGGTCCAGTTTATCCCCTAGTTTATCATTTAACTGATGTCCCCATTCATAGTTTTCCTAATGGGACTCTGTATAGCGGTTGCCTGAACCCCTGACCTTTTATCCATGCAGCTGCGTGACAGGCTTCACACAAGAACCTCTAAAAGAAGTAAAGAGTTAAATGGTGTACACCATAAATATTTTGTATGGACAGAGGAGGGAAGCATAGCTTTCCTTTGCCATCGGGAAGAATATGGCAAATAAATGCAGTCATAAGTAACTATGCGTACAGAGAAAGGAACAGAAGACCTCTTTAAACCATTCTCTTTTAGTGGTTATTGTGCTTGAAGCGATACATTAATTATAGGGAATCTGTCCTGAAATATGAGAGCCTCATATTCTAGTAGATCTATGAATTTTGTCTGTGCGTTATACTAATTAAAAAGTTCTTGTGCCAACTCTGCCACACTTCTCAATACCAGGAATAACACACATATCCGTAATTTGATATGAAATGTTGTGTGTTTTTAATATGGACAGATATTGCACAGGAGCTCACGTGAATTTTCTTACAGCATTGTTCACAAGCCTTGTATCATTTTCTGTCTAGAATAAGTTTTAATCTGTACATATATTTATGGTTTCACCCGCGCTGTATATGAAGATGAGTGTTCACATGAAGTTCACAATGTCATTTACATATTTTAAAGGGAATAAAGTCCATTTCATATAATCATTTTTTTCCCCAAGTAATACAGGAATATTTAGTAATGTTACAGGAGAAACAAAAGTCAAATTAAGTATTAGAATTGGTTATGCACAGTTTCTATAAATAGACTTGTTTGCCTGCCTTTGCGAAGTGTGACAGATATCAGTGATGCTAATCTCATCTTCAGAGATTTGCAGCAAATGTGCGAAGGAAGGAAGATTGAAGGAAGTTTGGTATTCCGTGTGCAAAAAAAAAAAGTGTTAAAAAAAAAAAAAGTCTAGATTCTTTCATATTTCTACATGAATTTCTTGTTATTATTAGTTTACTCCTAAAGCGCCAACATATGCGCAATCTGTGAAATACAGATTTATAGATAAACTATGTAACAGTGAACTATGTATATTGGGAAAATAATGCCATCCCAGTGTTCTGGATGCATTATGATAAACTAAAAGATCGAAGGTGCAGTGGTTTATAAATCTCTCCAGGGCTCAAAAAAGGCATTATTTCCCGTAATGCATGCCTTGCTGGTATGTATCTTTTTATAGTACACAATATTTAAAGATAAGGATTAGTGTAAATGTTAGCATGGTGTAGTGATTACGTGATTGTGTAGGGCAGGGCTAGGCAACCTATGGCATGTGTGCCATGCTTGGTACTCGCGGTACCTTTGCACGGCACTCAAGATTCCTAGACCCAAACAGTCTCTGGCCTATCAGGAGTCTCAGTGGAACTTCAGATATCTGCTAGTGCAAAAAGATGGTGATCCTCAATTCACAATTTATGCACGGTAGCACTTAGAGGAAGTGATCTCATATTGCTTCCTCCCAGTATAGAACTGGAATTCGCCCTGGAGTAGAGTAGACCACAGCAGCTATCGCAGCTCATGCCCTTGAGCTGTATCTGGCCAGCCCGGTTCCTCACTGGATCCCATGGAAGCCACCCACACTGCTAGAAACACACACAGCTGCAGCAAAATAAGCCTCCCCTTCATACAAATATTTCAAACAGCCCACATACAAATACACCCACAGTCCAAACAAACACACCACCACTGACAATCCAAATACATGCACACAACCCCACAAGCAGCCCAACACATACACACACCACGAAACATACATTGTGATGACATGCACACAAACTACTCATGGACATCTACAATATAGAAGCCCACATTGCACAAATACAACTCTGCAACTAACCAACTACAGCACTCATAAATGATACAAGCAGAATATTACAAAATACACATCTCAAATAAAACATTTTAAGGACAGGCACACCACGGGACTTCAAGATTTTTTTGGCACAGTACCTCTAAAAGGTTGCCTACCCCTGGTGTAGGCTAAAGATTAATGGTAGTGTATGGTTATAGGGGAATGTTTACGGTTAGAGAAGTACAGTGGATTATTTTGTCCAGATGGTGCTTGTGATAAGTGGTAGTTGCAGTCCTGGATTTAGATGGATAGATGGATCAAGTCAAAAACATGATATTTCCGCCTTAATAAGATCATGCAAATATTTATTATGTGTAAATGGGGGGAAAAAAAGAAATGCTAATGATATGCATGTGAGTAAAGTATGGCAGTATTAACAGTGGAACAGAAATAGTAAAGAATTCTTAGGAGACATTTGAGGAGATACAAATAGACTTATAGAATGCATTAGTGTTTATGAAGGAAGGAGACTAACCATAGTGAGAGGAGACACATATTTGGTAGTGCAGTAAAAATAATATAGTAATATATGAGTAGTGATTTATGTATAGAATTCAAATGAAATGTCATTAGAAACCTGCCCAGTCAATCTTAGATGATCTGCTACAGAATGAATGCCAATATTTATCCACAGTGTGAGGATGCTCATTCTGCTTCACCACAGGGCAGGATTTAGAAAAATCCAACAAAACTTGTTTAGAATATGACTGGCTTGTGCCTAAGCTTCAGTTTCTGGTCTTTTCCTGCAGGGGTTCAGGTTTGAATATAGTGCAAGTAAGCCTTGGATGAAGATGACATCAATTAATTGGTCTCCTTGGGAAGTGCAATGTGACTTTTGTGTTGAGAATGGAATGTAAATTGAAAGGTGTATATGTGGATGATTGGAATCAAGGAAGTTTACTTAATAAGCACAGATGTGAAAGCAAATATAAAGAAAGAGCTACACAAAAAGCATAATTAAACTTGTTAATTGATATTTTCTTTTTCCAGAAATGACACTGGAGTATTTGTATCTGACATCGTTAAAGGGGGCATTGCTGAGACTGATGGCAGGCTGATGCAAGGAGACCAAATATTAACAGTGAATGGAGAAGATGTTAGAAATGCCACCCAAGAAGCTGTTGCTGCCCTGTTAAAGGTAATAATTATATTTAAATCCAGTTTTCTTGTATAAAGAACTAGAGTATTCTATAATATATTCCATGTTTTGTTTTTCACTCATTGAGCAGGGCCCTCAATTCCTGTGTGTCCAACTTGTCTGGTTATAAATACTTGTCTGTTAGTCCACCATTGTACAGCGCTGTGAAATTTGTTGGCGCTTTATAAATAATAATAAATATACCCCCCCAAAAAACATAGATTTGATGTGTGGGTATGTACAAACACAAACAGAAATCCAGGTAATAAAGTTGGCATGTTGGTAACAGTCACAATTAAAGGGTTACTCAAAGCATCATAACTGCTAATAAAAAGGAACATGGATAAGTGCCATTTAGCAACAGTTTGCCCCCATCTGGGACCTGCTGGGCTCCAACCCACCCTAGTGGTCCAGTGATATGTTTCCGGTTTCTGCAGAAGCATTCATTGGTTGGGAGCGTCCACTAATTACTCTAGTTATAGGCTGGCTGATGACACAACTTTGACATTGCCTGAGGTGGAGTTAAACCTCCGCCAGCACAGGGATTAATTTGTATATACAGCATTTTGCTTTGAAACTCTGTACATACAAACTCCTGGCACCATTATGCTTGGAGACGGAGTAACTGTTTAAAGTATCATTTGATTACTCCATTTGGTGTGCTAGGTGCTCCAAGTTTCTGTTTTGTGAATTTGGGGTCTCTAGTTCATAATGCAGATTCTGGTGTATTGAAACAATACGATGTATAGCCCCATTAAGCTGTTCATGCATGCACTAATTACATTTGTTTGCTGTGTTAATGTGCAATGGAAACCTTGACCCAGTCTGCCTACGATGATTTTAAGAATTGTAATACAGAATGTTCTTGCAATAGATTACTTATACAGACACATTTGTGATGGTGATACTTTTGGATGGTAATTGATGATGATTAGTAAAATGTGCACTATTTTATTGTCTGCTAAGCACATTCAGTAGACAAAGGAGAAACTTTAAAAATGTGCATACAATTGCAAAGTGAAACAGAGATTTATCCTTTAAGTTTACCTGTTATGCTACACTAAACTTTATTTAGAAGTGAAATTAAATTTATCCATTATGCTAGTATATTTTGTTAGCAAATGTTATAGATTAAAAAAAATAAAAATAAAAAATACCTGTCAATTGTGAGACCAGATAAGCAGCACTCCATCTTTCGCTCACAGCAACTACAGCACAGGCAATGCAAACTTTGCATGTCTTTGCAGTTAAGCAAGCATTTTGACGCCATGGGAGATGTGTGCCCTTTTTAGGCAAGAATGTTTATAGGGTAATCGAAATAGTGCAGCAGCCATGGTGCTGGAGAGGAGGTAAGCATTGAGTTAACATACAGAAAAAACAATGAAATATATATTATTTATTGTTACATTAAAGTATTTATTGTATTCATTGCTTAAGGAGATCAGTAGAAGCGTGCCTGCTGTTGTGAAAAGTTTTTTTTAAATTTAATTTTGTTTCTTTTCAAAATGTAATTGATGGAATCCAAACAGGGTTACCTATGCAGTTGGTTGTAAGATTTTTTTGGATTCTAACTTCTATATCCATAATAATCGAAACACTATGCAGATTCTGAATAAATACAAAGAAACTATGTAACAGAGAACTCGGTGGCATATTTTTCTAATCATTGTGCAATCAGCAAAGCATCCCACTGGTTTCCATGGTGATTGCTACATTTTTACAACTTTGCACCATAATTGCAACTTATGTGGAACCTGTATAATGTCCAGTTAGAGCAGCATTGTGTTCATATGTATTTAATTACTTTAATAATAAAAAAAATACTAGGACTTCAATACCTGCCAACTTGCTCAATTATTTGTGATCTCAAGCATGGATGTTATTAGAAAAATATATATATGTAAATAAAAAAAGGAATTTATTTTAGAGAAACATATAAGTGCATATTTAAGTTTAATATATTTTGGAAAAATTACCTATCTCAAAGGTATGTTTATAAAGTTGTATTATTTATAATGCCCTCCAGAATTGTGTATTATAAAATTTATGATGAATGTAATGTGAGTTGGAATGGGGCTGTCATGAATATGTCACTTTTAATACCCAAGCTAAAAATGATGTAGAACAGACATTGATATGGGAATGATCCAGTATAACTGGAAGCATTTGGATCTGGCATTGAACAGGGAAAAGCTTTTTATACGAATGGCGAGGTTTATAATCCCTGTAAACAATAATCAACACGAACGCTGACTGTCATCTACTGGTCCTTTTGCACTTAATTCTTTTGGCACCTTTTTCTCTTCACCCCCAAAAGTGCACCATCAACTGCAATTTCTCTCCATTAGGCACTATTGTTAAAACATGAAACTAAGGGAGGAGGCTTATAAAAACAAAAATGACTTCAATAGAATGGCTGTAATCATATACTCAATGACTCAGGAGATCCATAACTAGATAATAATAGCAAGTTACATCTGATGACTCCAGATGGCAGAACATAAAATAAAAAGCAGCAATAACTGTAATCTCGAAAGGCCTTGTTTAATAATCCTATTGATTCCCCATGTGGTTATTTTAAGAGACTGCAGCCCCTGCTCAACCAGAAAGCTCTCGGTATCCTAGTCTTTGTGCTTCTTTTATATTTTCATTTCATATTGTTTTGTTTTATTTCCAAGCATCCTCCTTGTCTGTTTCTCAGATGATTGCAGAACAAGTGAATGTGTGTTGCAAACATTGGTAGTTTAAAAACACTGATCATAATGAATGGTTTTGAACTGTAACCCCTTAAGAACCATTGTATAAAACACTTTTTTTTGTTTTTTAATCCATAAAAGATTAATGTCACTAAGCAGGATGTACATACATCGTGCAGGTAACTTTTTGCAGGGAGGATGTGATATGGTTATAAAGGTCTGCAGTCATGGGATATAACCATGGTCATGCATGTCATTTTATTGGTTTATAAAGCACAGTCATATTCCTTATTGATTTACAATGTGCCAACAAAGCATATGTGATCAGTGACACAACTTTTAATAGTACAGGAACCAGAGTTAGAAATGGTCCTGCCTAAACACCAATTTCTCAACCTGTGGAGCTGCTTTTGGTGTGCATGCCCCCTAGACCTGTACTCTAGGGGGCATGCACACCAAAAGCAGCTCCAGCTCAAAATAGCCCCAAAAGATGTGAAGGGGGTAAGGGCTAAGGGGGTAAAAAGGGGTAAAAAGCCTGTAATAATGGACTAAAAATATAGAGACCAGACCAAATGGTCTAAATGGATAAAACACCAACAGATAAACCTATATATGTATAGGAGACAGTGAGGGATAAATCTCACTTAAAACAACAGAATAAAAAATAAATCAGTCTAGATAATGGAATATAATGGAGGTTAAAAAGTCTAGTAAAAGTCTCACTAATACGTTGGATAAGGAAGGGGTACAGTCCTCAGGAGTTGATCCGTCCGGATTCATAAAATATCCGTATATGTGGAGACAAAAAAGAGGGAGAATACGACAAGCAGCCGATAGCGTAATATTGTAAAATCCAATGGTAAAATAGATAAAAGGAAATTAATACACTCACATTTGTGAGAGCTTTAACCAGCTCTGTGATGATGGGCGTGTAGTGGTATAATCCCTGCTAAAGGATATACTGGAGAGGTGCGTACGTCACTCCAGTTTGGTAGAATCAGTGCTCCAAAATAAAAGACAGCAATAGTGCTCTCAGTATATAAAAATAAGGAAATAAGATATATTTAAAATATACTCACAAGAGTAGAGCAGGAGGTACTGCTCTATCAATACAGCATTGGTGGAATGATCCCCACCTCGGATTTCTTGAGTCAGGATACAGAAAGTGCCAGGAAGAGAAATAATAAAAAAAGTGCGTATAAAACCCAATAAAATGAAAATTGGTCCTTCTAAAAGGGTAACCAAAAGACTTTTATTGTTTAAAATACACAATTAAAACCATTAACGTGTTTCACCTTTATAATGGTTTGATAACGCCTTAAAGTGAAACACGTTATTTTTTCTGATTTAGTCTTCTATATTTTGCTCCAAAGCTTTATGTTTGTGTTTATAAAAACGGCCCTGCTCAAACAAGCAGTTTATGGATACGGCCCTGCTCAACCAAAAACACTTTATAGAAACGATCCTGCTGAAACAAAAACAGTGTATAAAAACAGCCCTGCTCAAGCAAACAGTTTATGTGCACGGTTTATAGGAACGGCCCTGCTCAAACGAACAGTTTATGGGAATGGTCCTTCTCAAAAAATACAGTTTTTGTATAGCTATATGTAGTTTCATCATGACCGTGACAAACTGTTATCCTAAGTATTCATGTGTTTTAGTATAGTTTCTGTCCAAGAATGTCTTGCGTTTTATATAGTGTATGTTAATATAATATATGGATTACGTGCATGTTGGATTGTGTTTGTCTTGGCTCTAAATGTTTCAGTTTGGGGTTTGTTTGTTTTTTGTCAATTTTTATTTTTGCAGTGCAAGGATGAACAATCGTGCTGACAGCAACAGTTCAATGAAGTTTGACTAGATAGAAGTAATCAACAAAGGGGCACTTGACATGTGGAAAACATGCACTATTTTTGCTATAAAAAAACAAGACTATTCAGACATTTGTGAGAATTGTATCATATATATCAGAACTAAAGAAAGACTAATGACATGATTCTTAACTCTGAGTTGCATAAGAGAAATAGACCCCTGGGTCCCACCAACATATAAAGAAGAAAACATAGGAATCAAAAAAAAAACAGCTGCCCAGTATGATATATATATATATATATATATATATATATATAATTGAGAAATACCAGTCATTATAATGGAACAATCTATTCGGAACTAGAGGGAAAATATAATTATTATATATATATATATATATATAATACACAAACCCCCCTTGTTTCACACACACACACACATATATATATAAATGGAGTGGTGAGTTTAACTGGTCCTTGAATTCTAATATAGAATGACAAAGAAACAATATAACTAAGAACACAATTCAGTTGTATAATGTGTTTAACTGGTCCTTGAATTCTAATATAGAGTGACAAAGAAACAATATAACTAAGAATACAATTCAGTAGTATAATGTGTTAAACTGGTCCTTGAATTCAAGGACCAGTCTAACATATTATACAACTGAATTGTGTTGTACTAAAGTTAAATAGGGCCCTGGAATGAGGCACCTGTGACAGGGAGGGGTGCTAAAAATACTTTTGATGATTTTCGTTTGATTTTATTTAGTTTCAAACAAATAAGATTTCTACAAATAAGAATGTCACTTTTCAGAAGTGTTATGAGAGTCCTGTAATAGCTTTCCAGTGGGAATGGTAAACTAGAAAACACATTTTGCACAAAATTATTTTAGACTATACACACAATCTGTTAGTTTTATTATGAACATTTAAGATGGACTACTGTTGCTTAATTACCATCACAATCTGTTTCCTTCTGTTTCTCAGTGTTCTCTAGGTACAGTCAAGCTAGAAGTTGGAAGGATAAAGGCTGGCCCTTTCCATTCAGAGAGGAGGACATCACAAGGCAGTCAAGTGAGTCTAAATAGTTTCTTTTGCAGCATCATAGAAGCCTCACAAGAAGCACGAGCTATAAAAGGCCTCAGGCTGCATTTCTTTGGTTAAGGAGGCTAGTTGTGTAAAGAATACGCAGCAGAAAAAAAACATGTCTTAAATCCTACTAGGGAGGTGGAAGAAGAGCATTTTTTTCTTTCATTAAAACATTGATTCAAATGTATGAAAATTATCATTTATAAATCTCCAACATATTCTGTAGTTTTGCATGATGTAGTGAAAGCCAAGTAATAGTAATAAAATAAATTAAACAGATAGGAACTAATTGTGATGAGGACTCTTCTTGAAGGAGAACTTTCACCTCAATATTATTTTTTAATATAATAACCCTTTCGTCAAGTTTTAAAAGGAAATTATTTTATAAATGCAGTAAATGTAAAAAAAAAAATTAGAAAAACTTTAGTATACGACAGTATTCTTTAGCCATATGCATACACCTTGGGTCAGACAGTGTTTGAAATAGACAGTTAGTGGATCTGATGATGTCTGCACTGTGCAGGGAGTGAGGCTGGAAAGACCAGAGACTATATGAAGGTTTTCAAACATTGTCTAACCCAATGTGTATACAGGTATGTAAATGGCTGAATGATCCTGTCGTATATAAGGTAGGGATGTTTCTTTCTCATTTATTTTACAAATACTTAATTTGATCAATAATGTAATTCCTCTCAAAAATTGATCATTATATTAAAATGATGTTAAGGTGACAGTTGTCTTTTAAACCATCTTCTGCTAGAAAGGATTTGGAGTATAGATAAAGACTAAAGGGCAGCATATTTCCTGAGTGTTCAAACACTTTATAACCATTACGTTGCACATGTGAAGAAGCTGGAACTAAGAAAATGTTACTCACCTCTCTGGTATTGACAAGTATTGATGATAGGTGTGGCAACTGCATTAAGACCGTGTCCCTGCAGTTTAATAGCTTTAGAGTGTTCTATGTATGTAAAAGACACCTCCAGATGTTTTACTTCATGTTTTCATGCCATTAATAATGAATTATTTTACTTGTAGGTTAGTGATGGGAGCAGTAATCTGACCTCATTTAGTTTCCCAGCATCTGGACCGTCACAAACTGATCCATTGGATAGTGCACCCAAGAAGAATGAATGTAAGAACCCATATTAATATTGCATTAACATTGCCTCATTTTTTTCAATTTAGTAAGGATTTAAATTTGCAAGATAAAGATGATTGACGTGTTGTTTTCCAGCTGTTGCAAGCTAGAATTCTCAAGGTGCTTTGTCTGCCTAGTTGTTTATCACCCCAGCCAAAATGCTAAATACTACATGCACTCTTTTACCATCATAACAAAATGGAATTATCTAGAAAATGAATGACTACTGGGTTGTATACAGCTACCAATGCTTCATAAACAAAACTATTTACTATAACATAATATTTTCAGAGACTAATTTGTGAGGATGGCAAAAGGTAACATAATGACCTAAAGAGATAAAATAAACCCAATTTTGTTTTTATTGCTACTTTTTACTGAAGAAATGCTTAGGTTAAAAGTGGCCTTATTGTTATGTTTATTTTTGGTGGGTATTCGTTGGTTGAAATGTATTGTCAGTGGTTCATCAAGTTCTTCGGGCTGTTAATTTCAATATTAAAAAATTACTCCATTAATCAGTCATTAAATCTTATTCAGAGTTTAATCTAGTCAAATAAGTTTAAAGGTTTACTCCTAGCATCATAATCACTACAGTCTTCTGTATTTGTTATGATGCAAGGAGTATCCTGGCCCAGCTCCTCTATGATGAGGCAAACCATTAAGGAATAATTTGCCCCTTTGCCTGGGTACAAACCAGGCTCTAAAGCATGATCTGTGCATGGCCCCGCACACAGACTGAACACGGTGATCTGTGCATGGGCCTGTCTCCTTAGATTGAACATGGCAATCTCCTGGCGGGAGAGGTGAGGGTTGGGCAGGAGAAGGGACAGGACTATGGCCAAAATTTAGAAATGATAGGTACACACGTGCAACTACCCAACTGCGCACACACACATACTGCTACTCGTGTCGATGCCCACACTGTTACTCACACAAACTGGCACCCATACTGTCTACATACACTGCTGTACATACTGTTATTACCCACACTGCTATACAAAATACTACACATGTTACTACCCACACTGCTAAGCAAACACATACACACAACTACACATAATGCTACCCATACTGTTACAAACACACACTGCTACACACACAAATTGAGACACACAAACAATCATACATTAAAATTTTGATATAAATCGAGGCCTAATCAATATATATACATATCCATTACCAAGCAGGTCAGTACAAAGGTATACAAGAAAAAATAAAATCATTCCCAAATAGAGGAAGTGGAGACTGATTTTCCATGGAGCACCTTCAAATATCTGTTTAGATCAGGGGTAGTCAACCTTTTAATACCTACCACCCTCTTTTGTATCTTTGTCGATGGTAAAATGTCCTTACCACCCACCAGTGCCACAGTAATAAATTTTATAGCGCAAGTGCAATTTATTTTTTTATATATAGAAAATAGTTTTTTTTTTTTTTTTTATATGTACTTAAATGTATCTGTTTTTTTATATATATGTGTGCCTGTAAGGTGCTGTGTGTGTGTGTGTGTGTGTGTAAAGGGTGCTGTGTGTGTGCGTGGGGGTTGCAGTGTGTTTGAGGGTTGTAGTTTGTGCGTGAAGGGTGCATAGAGTTTACGCTGTGTATAGATGGGTGAGATGTGAAAATCTATCTTAATGTCTCCCCCTCTCCTCCGGCTGCAGGTTGACTCTCCTGTCCTCCTGCGAGCACAACACTATATTGAAGCGTTGCCATGGTAACCCACGGCAATTCTCCGACCAGCCTGCTCGCGGTAGGAACACAGAGCCTCCCAGATGCCCTTCCCTATCTCCCTCTGCTGGAACTTAGTGCCAGTGGGCAAGTGATCTTTGATCACATCACCAGCCCCAGAGGTCTTACAGAAAGGCTTGGCTCTGCGATCTCCCCTGCTGGCTTTGGTCCACAGCCATCAAAACGCAAGGGGCATTTTCTGCAGAGCCCATCTGAAATCCCAAACCCCCCACTAGTGGGCAGTAGGGACCAGGTTGACTACACCTGGTTTAGATCAAGTAAACATTCAAAATAAAAAGTGGTTTACGTTAGAGCAAGATCTAAATTTTAACTCTTAGGGGAGAATGTCAACAGTCAATGAGACCCTATTTTCAGGAAATGGTCATTGGTTTCATGCACAGCTGCCTTCAGTTTTTCCATCCTGATCAGGTATTCGAACTTAGCATCTAGCTGAGCCTGAGATGGTATAACCAAAATGCCTTTAATATGTATGTTGTTTCCAAAGAATAATTGCTAATGAACAAGTTTTACACCAAATCATGTTAGCCAGTCATGTTTCCTCAATTTTCAGCCTATTAGTCAACTTATATTATTTATTTACTTGATGTTTTTAACTTTTTATTTTCATGATGTTTTTACCTTTATAAAGTATGTCCTTATCAACTGATAATCATGTCTAAGTAAGTAAAACCTGGTTTATTTTGTAGAACAGCATAGATTTCTATGCTGATCTACCACCCCCACAAAAAGAAACAACAAAGCATATATTATACAGTGTGGAATAAAAATAGTACGCTAGTATTTTATAGACTCCATTGTGACTGCCTATCACTGATAGCTCGAGGAGCTTCCTGTTGCTCTAAATATATGCATCAGCAAACTTTATCAATCCAAGCTATTGTTCGGAACAACATGAGCCAAAGTGTATTGAATGCATTCTCTCATTTCATTCCCACAGTGTGGGAAATTGTGAAAGAGTGATCCATTCTTTAATAGTTAATAGTTATTTGTACATAATTTGGGTTTTGTTTAATGGATATGGTATTAAATACATATCTTTAAGTATAAAATTGATGTCTGAACTATAAATAGAAGTTAAATTGAAGTGGCTCAAAACAGGAGAAAAGTATCAGTCTAACATGTTTTATTACAATCGAAGTTAAATGTGCCATGTTTGTTAAATATATGGGGTAGTAATAGCTCAACACGTCTTTTTCCTACTCTCTGAGTGACTGGCACGATATTGACAAGATACAGCCACTATTTGTTCTTTAGATTTTAATTATGTCACATATTTTATCTTCTGCAGCCACTGAAATTCAAGGCCTAAGAACTGTGGAAATCAAAAAGGTACATGTGTTTTTAGTGTGAAAACTACAATCAGGCATCCTTTGAAGCAAACCTGTTTTTGTGCACAAGTTTGAATGACCATGTCTACTTATGGCAAAAAACAGAATGTAAACTTTACATTGTTTAGATAATTTAGTGACTGTGTAAAGACACTATTGCTCTGTATGCTCTGTACGGTGCAGTTCACTCATGTTGCCACTTGTCATATATGAATGCTCCTAATACAGCAAAGATTAGACCGTGATTTCAAATATAATTTATTTGTCAGTCTGCTATTTTACAAAGTGTGTATAAAATGCATTTTTTATTAAACAAATACACACTGAAGTATTGGGAAAACAAATTCTGAATAATTCTTTGATTAAAAGAAACATTTTTAGTTTGCCCATTCCTTTAAGATTTTAGCAAACGAGCTGTAGTTATTACAGTTAACAAAATTGCACATTGGCTTACTTTTTGAGCCTTGTAATTGGGTTCCCATGCTAGCTGTGTGAATCCCCTTTAACTGTACCATAGTACTGTTGATCAGGTCACAGACAATTATCAGCCCAACTCTAAATGCAACCCTACATTTGATGCATGCTGCCAATTAATCTATAAGATTGAAAGCTACCAGTATCCATTTAATTTATTTTCTGAACTGGACCAATGCCCTAAAAGAACTGATGTATTTGACTTTAGCAATGTTTAATATTGTAAGATGTATTAAGGTATATTAAAACATAAATATTATGTTAAGATATAAAAAAGAATGTTGGCAGTGTTATTTAAAGCAAGCATCCTTTTTAGCTTCCAAGGAAATTCATCCCAAATTCATCTGTCAAACAAATTTCACAAATGGGCAAAATGCAAACACCCTGGTCAGATGAGAACTCTATTGTGACACCCTAAAATGTTCTTTTACATTCTTAAAACAGTAGAACATGTAAATCACACAATAAAGCTGGAGTTGCACCATTATCTTTTGTAATTTAATGAATAGGTTTTATCATTATAATTCAGTTACACTCAACCACCTTATTTTTTTTTAATCATTAAAGGGACCGTCAGACTCCTTGGGAGTCAGCATTGCTGGGGGAATCGGGAGCCCCCTTGGCGACGTACCAATATTCATTGCCATGATGCATGCAAATGGACTTGTTGCACAAACTCAAAAACTTCGGGTAGGTTTTTTTGATTTGACAGAGTTAATACAGAAGTGTGTTTTTTTTTTTTTTTATGTGAATACAAAGAGAAAAATAAGAACATGGGTATATTCCCATACACTCAACCCCAAATGGGGACAGTGTCAGGTCTAACCCAATATCTTAAGTACCGCAAAGAGACTCCAGGGGTCTCAAGGAGCTTAACCCCAATGTAAACAAAGTACAAAAAACAAAAAGGTAGATGCTGCTAGTCTCAGTGCATACAAAGCTCTGAGATCAGCTGCATCTCCTGGATATTTGTATAGCTGTGTAGTTGTTGCTGTATACTTGCTTAAAAAATATATAATCCTATATTATTGAGACCAAGACATAATAAGTATACCAAAGTATATACAAGAGATACGTATGCTAATATGCAAGCCAGAAGACCAGGCAGGGATATAATACAGATCTGTATAAGGGTATGATCCCCAATCCTGAATTCCAGCTTTATTGAAAAGTGTATGGGCTAGATAGGAAGGGATCAATCCCAAAACAATTCCCTAACTCTGGGCTATCTCAAAGTTAACTCTTAATACTACTGTGCCATATCTTATAGATTTAGGTACTGTGCTTGTAGTGAAAAACCCCTCTGTCAACAGCAGAGTACAGTGTGGGTCTAAGCACAGTCTCAAACAATCAATCTTAAATCAGCATAGAAAGAGTTAAATTGCAGACAGAGCTAAAAAGAAAGAGTATTGTCCATAGTATAGTATAGGGAGAGAATGCAGTATGTATTTAGAAAGTCAGTATCTAAAAAAACTGACAAGGTAAGTTAAAAGCCTCTCTCCCTAGTAATCTAACTAGAAAGGCATAGAAGCAAAGCATAAAGAAGTGAAAATCAAAAAATTCAGTAAGTCAAATGAAAATCAGTGCTAGATCCACAAGTGCCCAGTGCTCATAGCTAAAAATAAGGAATAACGCCCGACGCGCGTTTCGGTGCCCTGTAAGATGCACCTTCGTCAGGGGCCAACAGAAGAGTAATAAGGTCTCTCTTAAATAGTTTAAACGACAGAGATCATGAGTACCTGTATCCAATGGAATCTGGGAGGAGTGTCCCACATGTGTAAGTGATGTCAGTAAATAGATCTGATCAGCGTGTGAGGTCCTGGTCCACGTGGTGTACGTGGGGAGGGGCCAAAAAAGAACCCGACGTGTATCCTCTATTAGGAGGTGGGTGGGTATCTCTAACTGCTCCATGCGAGTAAACTTAGAGTAGGCGGAGCCAATTATAGTTAGAGTGACAGCTAGAGACAGTGGGCAAGATACATATGTTGCCCAACCAATAGATGTATTGTGGGCGGGTCCAAAAAGGGACTGGACTGGTAATCCAATGGATTCACAATCTCATCACATACAGACAGCCAAGCCATATGTAATGTAATGGTGCCCTGTGCTTCACATACAGAACTGAAAATATGCCCCAACGGAAAAATATCCCAAACTAAATAGCTGAGTGTACTCCTTAGCAGTCCAGTACCCAATTCCACTGAATATAGTGGGAGGTTACTGTAAGTGGCTTATCTATATATGTCTGATTTTGGTGATCTATCTACCTCTTGTTGGTATCTCCATAAAGAGGTAGAAAAGACTAGGGGAAGCTCTGTCACATATCTATAATCATGCATATGAATGATATATAATGCATGTGTCTCTGTCTGGATACATCAGTAGACCTCAAATTTAGGTATTCATGTCAAAATAAAGAATAAAAAATAAATAATAAATAATAAAGCAAAAACAACTACAAATACTATATTACATAATTTACAAGTGTATCAGGCATATATACAAATTTACATATATAGAGTGTAATCAATACTTGGTCGTAATGAAAGTCTCTTATATATACATGGTGTAGATAAGAGACTTTCATTACGACCAAGTATTGTAAAACTATTATACATTAGTCCGATATAAAGGACGTTTATGAGAAACCCTCGTTGAGACCAAGGGGTGAGAGAGTGTTAAGCTTATATATCCAAAAACTCTCTCTTTGTAAGAGTTTTTTGTCTAAATCACCTCCCCTTGGTCCCAGCGTAACCCTCTCAATGCCACAAAATCTAATCCCGTCTGGTGAACCACCATGATGTAATTTTACATTTTTAGAGACTGGGGTGTCTATCAGTCTTTTGGGGTTCACTGAGTTAACGTGTTTCCTTATTCTGAACTTAAAGTTGCGGGATGTTTTGCCCACGTATAGTTTGTTACAAGAACATGTAAGTAGATGTACCAGGCCTTTGGTTGAATCTGGGAAGGTTTTAGATGGTCGACGTATAAATTTACAGGCTTTACACCTGCCACACTGATATGTACCTATGACTGGAGATTTCAGCCATGTTGGTTTCTGAGGGGTATTCTTGAGATGGCTGGGGACCAGGATATCCTTAATATTGCGCCCCCTTCTTGCTGTCACGGATGCACGAGGTGTAATCACCCTGTCTAAGTGTGGATCCTGGTGCAATAGGGGCCAGAATCTCTCCAAAATCTTAATAATTTGATGCCAACTGGCATCAAAATTCCCTATGCACCTAATGATGTCTTGTGGTGATTTTTAACTAACTAGAAGATCTTTACGGTCTGCAAGTAATGCGCGTTTATATGCATTTTTAATGCATCTGTTGGGGTACCCCTTTTGTTTAAACTGATGTTGTAAGGTCTTGGCCTTTAGTTTGAAATCTTCTAACGTAGAGCAATTGCGTCGAAGACGCAAATACTGGCCAATCTGTATACCCTTTTTAAGTGAGGGGGGATGATGATTAATGTTGAGAATCTTGACAAATTCTAGAAAGAGATCAGAGGTGTCTGTCCATATAATCAAGACATCATCAATATATATTTTCCATAACTTGATGTGTCTTGTATACTTCTCCATATTGGCATGAAACACCATAGTTCTTTCCGACCAACCCAGGTGGAGGTTAGCATATGAGGGGGCACAAGCCGTCCCCATAGCTGTCCCTCTCACCTGGTGGTAGTATTTGCCCTGGAAGATAAAATAGTTGTGTGTCAAAATAAACTTCATTGGAACCTGGATCACTTTTATGTGAATACAAAGCAAATTTATTTTGCTGTGTTTTATGATTGTTTTGCCATGTTTGCCCAGTCTTTACTCATTACTCACTTTGATTTATTTTACCTCTCCCTAGATTTTCTAACATAAATAGTTTTACTTACTGGGTTAGTACCTTAATCTGTGTTACATGCAGCTGCTATACTATACAGACTTACTATCAACATCTGTGTATCATGTAAGGGTGGAACTTCAGGTATCTCCTACCCCTTTTCTTGCAATGCACAGTGGGCACCTGTAGCATCTCATTGTGTTTAAATTAGATGATCTATGGAGAACCTCATGGAATTTTCCATAGATTTCTATTTTTATACTTTTAAATATGCAAAGGAAATAGAATGGGTGGAGGAGGGGTCTATACTGGAAAATTGAGGTGTAGTAAAACTGACAAAAAGGATGGAAACAAAATACAGAATGGAGTTATTAAAAATGCAACCTAAGCGAGTGCAGAGAAAAGGCTGGAAAGAAATACACATTTAAATTGTAAATTACGTAAGAGATTGGTGAGAGGATGGAAAAAGTGACTGAAGATTAGAGTATGCAGGGATAGGAAAATAACACAGGAAAATGATTGGAATGGAGAGAAAATAATTACTATTTAGGGAATATTACCTAAACCAGGACTTAAAGGAACACTACAAAATTTGAAATACAAACGTGTATTCCTAATGCTATAGTGACCTGTTTACAGTTTAAGTTCCCGGCCCTCACCTAAAAGGAGTAAAACAGCAGTTTAACTTACCTTTTCCCTCTAACAGTGCTGGTTTCTGCACTGTCATTCTGACTCCATGGCTGATAATCTCAGCCAATCCAATGCCTTTCCAAAGGCATACTTTAGGATGTTAGTGCACAATTGTGGCAAAACACCATCTGGTTGAAATAACCAGGTTTTACCCAGCTGTTTTGTCGGGAAAAAAAACCTTTAATGGCGCCAGAATGACTGCCACTACAGGCATGTAAACATTGGCGTTCCTGCAGAGAAACCGTGTTTTTGCAGGATTAAAACTCAGGGACATAGCACCAAGCCCACTTCATTGAGATTAAGTGGTCTGTGTGCCTGCAGTGTCCCTTTAACGTTTGAAGTTCTATTCTACTTGCCCCTGCAAGTCATAGAATATACAGGAAGGGTAAGTTGTTACTCAACAGGGCTATATATTAACTCGCCTGTGGAAATTCTAAATACTGACCTAAACTATGAATTAACCATCAATTTGCAAGACTGAGGCCAGAATAACGGTGATAGAATATTAGTTGAGTTCAGTAAATGTTCAACTCCTTTGTTTAAATGTTGAAACTCTTTCCTTGTTTGTCAAAGTGCAATTACTGGATTGCTCTCCTGGCATTTATTTCTGCACAAATCTGTGTATAAGAGCAAACAATGAATGGTATTCATTTTTATATTGGATGAGAACACATGTAGTACAGTGAATTGAAATAACAGTGTATTTTCCTCGAGGCTATGGTGCTAAACTGGTAGACCACCTAAGGCATTTTAAAGTCTTATTGGTCTGTCTACACTGATTTTAAATGGATGGTAGTGTCAATTAGTCCGGTATCTATAGTTATTATAAGTATCAGGTTTGCTCTTTCTAAAAAGTTTTATTGATCCAAAAACCTTGCTTTTAGTGACTTGGTTTCTCTCATTCCCTTGAGTAAGCATCAAGCTAGCTTACATGAAGCTAGAAAATAGGATAAAACAGAAAGATCTTTTTACTGCCACCTACTTCTCTTGATGTATTGCAAATTTCTAAATAATTGCAGTACATAAGAGTACTATAATATGTCTCTCTCGTTACATCAGTGCAGATCACAGGAAACGATTATTTACAATTTTCTGTATACATGAAGCTTGCATTGAATTAAATAAAAACTTGGGTACAGCTGCTTCCAAGGCATTGTGGGATTGAAAAACATTTGAGGGCAGTGGGTACATGCACTGCACATCATACATGAGCACTATTAACATATATCTTAAGGACCTATGTTAGGGGTTTCCACCTCACAAGTTAATATATCTTACATGAAACTGGTCTTCTCATAGACTGATTCACTAGACATTTTAATGGTGTTTACTATCACATATAATTCACAGGCTCTTGGGTTTGAGAACAGCAGACCAGACTTCAGTTATCATTTACTCTTTATTAACTTGACAAATAAGAAATTAATTGTGTGCCCTTTGAGTCAAGTTATTTTTCGGGAGAAAACATGACAACAAAATATTAGGTTGATAATACATTAGAAATTCTTATGTGCTGATTAAGCTTGGGTTATCGGAGTTACAGCATGTATAATGTTGCATGGTGTCAGGCTGAGATTGTTAATACTATTCTATTGATAAAGTGCCAACATATTCCATAGTGTTGTGTGGCCGCTAAGGCACACAAGCAAATTCAACAAGACAAGTATCGCTTTTTTGAACAAGACGTGATGAGAGATCTGCTCGCATGAGCTTACAATCTAAATTGTAAGGTAACATAAAAAGTAATGTTAATGTACATGCTATTCAAAGTAACTATTGCTAGGTGTATTACCAATGATGTGACTTGAGTTGACAAGAGAGCAAAGCTATTGTTGTGCGATAGAGGCAATATGTGTCAGGAGAAAGAAGTCAATTAGTTATTAACCAATTGATTTGGTATGTCGTAAAGAAGTCAGTTTTTGAAGATTTCTTAAGAATGAAGAGTATGGGAAAGGTTCATCGTGATAGAAGTTCTGGAGGAGCAAATTGGTGGTGCGAACAGGACAAAGGCTTACGTTTTGTAGGAGGGGGAGAAGCAATAAGACCAAGAAATAATGTGATGACTAGGGGTTTGAAATCTTGGTGTGCATTCATATCCTAAAATAGCTTATATTCATTAAACAAACAATGAGCAGTGTGACAATTGCTTACCTGTCACAGCAATCCTGCAACTCTGACAGTGGTGGAAAAAATTGTCAAAAAGAGAAGGTGCTGTTTTTTTACCTTTATTTGTTATACACTGAAAGCAGCAGAGAGAGACAGAGCGTTCTGGATTTATCGACTAAACATCCCCATTTGACTTAAATGAGGGGTTCTCATTTTTTCCATTCATATCATTTACATTTTACATGACTCTATGATACAATATAATTTATTGTACCCTTCCAGTATGAATAAGGCTTACACACTCATTTTTTTCACATTCATTTTATTATTATTTTTTTGTGGTAGCGCTATACCTTTGTTCAAGCTTTATCCTTTACCTCTTGGGGACCCATCTTCCTGTTGGAATTTTTTTATCCTTACTGGTTAAATTACTATTGTCATATCCTGGATATTATTCCTTAAAGGACCACTATAGTGCCAGGAAAATAAACGCATGCGCATTTAGACAGTCTTATAGGAAAGCATTATCAATGCTTTCCTATGGACGCTGACGTCTTCTCACTGTGAAAATCACAGTGAGAAGCACGGAAGCGCCTCTATCGGCTGTCAATGAGACAGCCACTAGAGGCTGGATTAACCCATTTGTAAACATAGCAATTTCTCTGAAACTGCTATGTTTACTGCAAAAAGGGTTAAACCTATCTGGACCTGGCACCCAGACCACTTCATTGAGCTGAAGTGGTCTGGGTGCCTATAGTGGTCCTTTAATAGTGGGTATTAGAGCAATAAATAAACAATAACTATATATAAAAACAAAGGGCATATTGCTAAATCTGAGGGTTGTCCGCTAGGGTGGGGTTTGTATCCACTTTTACATACTAATTGCTTTCAATTGCTATGGTTTATTGATATATGTACACATGTTAATCAGCCAGTGGTAACAAAAAAAATGTGAATGTTATTTTTTATATATATTTTTTTAAATGTTCTACAATTATCTATATGTTCTACATGTTCTAGTTATGTGATTTACGACATGGTTCAACAAATCCCAGGTTGCAATGGCGACTAGAAATTTTGTCCTGTGGCTGGGATTTGTGAGCCCATTCCCTCGAAGGAGGGCAGGCAGGCAGGTGACTGGCCGGCTGCACGTATTGTAGGTAGGTGGCGAGGATGCTGTGATCTTCCTGCTCCGCTTCCTCACGCGACACTTAGTGATTCCGGGGTCAGAACATGACAGTCACTTTGGCCCCAGCATCACTAAGCGGCGCTCAAGTTAGCAGAGCAGGAAAATCACAGCTCCATCGCCGCCTACCTACAGTATGCGCAGCCGGCTGTCCGCCTTTAGTGTTCCCCAACCGGCCGCCCACTGGACCCCAGGGAGCCACTCCAGCTCTCCCAGAGGTATTGAGGCAGGGTGGAATCAAATTTAAATTAAAACAAATCATCATTTGTGTGTGTTTCTGTCTGTCAGTGTGATTGTTGGTGTGTGTGTTTAGGTAACTAGCCCCCCTCTGATTCCATGGGAATGGTGTTTTTACTCACCTTTTTTCTCACGCCATACCGGTCTCCCCGCGGCTGGCCTGCCTCTATGGCTGAGATAATCAAGCTTGATGTGCCAATTAGCATTTCTTTATAGAGATGCACTGAATCTATGCATCTCTATGGGGAACATTTTACTTCTCGATGCTGAATGTAGATGCTGTACACTGTGCAGCACTGAGATAGGAAGCACTTTAGTGGCCATCTGAGTGACTGCCACTAGAGGCGTTACTAGGCAGCAATGTAAAACCTGCCTTGTCTCTGCTCCTAACTTTTTAGCTGGCTCCTAAATTTAAAGAAATTTTGTCAATCCCCGGATTACTAATTTGGATCATTGTATACATTATATACACCATACAGTATAATTAATAACATTTTATCTAACACGTAAATCCTACATTTAACAGTATAGTGTAATAAAACAAAACTGTATTATTAACGCAATAGGTCTGCCACCACATACCCCACCCCCTCACCCTCGTAACTTTTTTTTTTTCACTTGCCTGATTCCAGCACCAGTGTCCTTTGGCGATGGGTAGGCCTCCATCTCCGCCAGTGGTAGCCAATGGGGGGAATATAATGCAAATGCTCTGCGATCCACAAGCTTATTAGGCCTTCACAATAGGTATGCATTGACTCTATTCTTTACTATGGGGTTTTTCAACACACTGGACATCCCTGACACTTACAAACTCTCTCTGTCAGGTAGTTTCTCTAAAACTGCAGTGTTTTACATTGCAAGGTTAAGGGACCAGTGACAATGCACCCAGACCACTTCAATACATAAAGTGGTCTGGTTAGCTATGGTGTCCCTCTAGTATTTAGCCTTTATTACTGTGACAGTGTGTTTTTTTTGTTGTTGTTATTTTTATTGCTGATAACCTTTGTTTGCCACTAGATGGCGATATATACTACCAGATTAATTCTCTTCAGCTAGAACTAAAAATGTATTTTTCCCAGGTTTGATTTACTTAAATACCTTCTTTGTTAAGGTACAGAGTTATGTTGTTATTATAGTTCAGCTTTCATAGAGCATCAGGTGTTTAATAACTGACTTTTACAAGCATGTCAGGACTGTTTATTCCCACATTCAATTAACTATTCACTGGCAGCGTGTTACTCTACATCATGACACTGCATCAAAATGATGGGCATTTCTTTTGTAGTTTTCCTTTGTGGTGTCTTTCACAGCTTAATCTCGTCATATTGTTTTAATGACTGCTCATGTGAGTTCCACAGAAGGCTACGTGGGTGGGGATGTTTTCCTGCAAAGTTCTAATTTTTAGGTTCTAACATTTTGATGTTTTATGTAATTGAGGAATGATTTAAAGGACCACTATAGTGCCAGGAAAACATACTTGTTTTCCTGGCACTATAGTGCCCTGAGGGTGCCCCCACCCTCAGGGTCCCCCTCTCGCCCGGCTCTGGAAGGGGGAAAATGGGTAAAACGTACCTTTTTCCAGCGCTGGGCGGAGAGCTCTCCTCCTTCTCTCCTCCTCCGTTCCGCCCCGTCAGCTGAATGCGCGGCAAGAGCTGCGCGCGCATTCAGCCGGTCGCATAGGAAAACATTCATAATGTTTTCCTATGGACGCTGGCGTGATCTCACTGTGAAAATCACAGTGAGAAGCACGCAAGCGCCTCTAGTGGCTGTCAATGAGATAGCCACTAGAGACTTTGGGGGAAGGCTTAACCCATTAATAAACATAGCAGTTTCTCTGAAACTGCTATGTTTATTAAAAAAATGGGTTAACCCTAGCTGGACCTGGCACCCAGACCACTTCATTAAGCTGAAGTGGTCTGGGTGCCTAGAGTGGTCCTTTAATCACTATCTCAAGTGGTTATGTGAATGAATGGGACACCTCTGTATAGTGTTGACATGACTTTTTGTATCATATTGCTAATCGATACGAAAGAGTAAAATATCAATAACTAAAATACCCTCATGTGAAGTACCTGTATGTTTAGTTAACTAAACAATGGAAATAGAAATGTAGGTAGAAATAGCATATCTCTGACTAGAGCTGATTGTTACCAGACTAGTAATTGACTGATATTTTTTAAGTCCTGTCCCTCATATTATTTTCATTGACTACTTGAACATGCCTCATGAGTGACAGCAGACTTGCACCAGGTTAGGAACAAAGCTGGCATTGCTCACTGATAAGTTAAATGGGGACTTGTCTCTAGTATTCCCAAGAAGGAAGACACCAGAAATCCATGGAATGTAAGAACAGGAGCCAAACTTTGGCTCAAGGAATCAGAGACTATTAGGAGGTATGTGAGTGTTTAACTAGCACCGTCAAAGAAAACAAATATATGAACTAATGAAATAGAGGAAAAGGGAATAGTGGGAAGTTGTAGACTAGGAACCGAGCAGACTGTAAACTGGATCTGTGAACAGAAGAGATTTGGGGACCAAATATACTAGGTGATTGAGATTTCCAATATTCGCATGTGGAAAATTCTAAATTTTCTGAATGTCAAAAACATATTTGAACCACTAAAATCATTGAACCACTATTGAAAATAATAAAACCATATTTGCAAACAGCAACCTCTGTTGTGTGTCTAAACTTGGGGTTGCACCTTTCATGGTTGGATGTTCTGTCTTCTCTGTTATTCTTTGCTCATTATAGATCAGCTAATAAAACATGTTTTTAACATGGCAATTCTGGTTATTGCCTTGTCACAGCATATTTACGTCCGCAGCTGGCTGCTGTAAATCTAAGACTTCCTGTGGTCTTGTTGCATGAAATTGAAGACTCTTTCATTGCCAGAAGGGAATCCCTCCAATTTTCTGTGGGTAATTTGAATATTCCAACCCCCCCCCCCACAATTCAAAATAAAGCATGTGTTTCATGCACCATAAAGCTTTGTAAATGCAGAATTACTTGGACATGACATGGCTGAGAATTAGTATAGACATACTGAAGCAGCAACATTTGAGGCCTGATAATATGTGTGTGCGTATATAAAATTAGTTTAATAAACGGATCATGTTTTGGAATCCTGTACTGCATGGATGGTGATGTCATATGTGCAAATATTCCATGTAATAATGGACGAGTAATAATACTTATCACCACCATGCGATCTGGGGGCCCTTATCTCAGGCAGACTCCAAGATATCTTCCCCAGATCGGTGGAAGTTACATTCCGGAGAGGCAGCTGTTGCACAGACTATAACTCTTATTAATCTCAGGCAGCAGTATGGGACACTGGGATATGTGTGGATAATTTTTGGGATGGGGATGCATTCTATATATGAAAGCTCTGTTTCAAAAAAAATAAAAAAATTCTTGGTCACGCCTTTAAATTCCATGCATGCTAAAGTTTGACTCCCTTCCGGTGTGTTAAATGAGATGCAAAAATAAAAATTTACAGTGGGTACAGTGTTTGAAGTAAACCTTTAAGCTATATTATGCAATTGTATTATTTTATTATAATTTAGTTATTGTTACAGTTTAGGTGTAAAAAAAAAAAAAATATATATATATATATATATATATATATATTTTTTAAAAAGGGGCAGAGCTTACACGTTTGGTTTTTAAACTGAGCTATTTATTTGTAGTTCCCTACCCAGGTCAAATGTACTCAGCCATCGTCTGTAATTAAAACTTACTCTGATGAATTGTTTTAGCAAGAAACTCTCCCAGGACAGGTGCATGGGACCTTGTTTAGCTCCTTACTCAAGATCAGACCTGCAGGAGAAAAGGGGCGTGTTTATTGCATTACCTGGATTTAAAAAAATAATAATAAGAGAAACAATTAACTTTTTCATACCTACGTTTAGCATCAAAACCACATTTATGGGTAGATAAAAATAGTAACACATCACTGGCAAAATGAATGCACATAAACAATGAGAGACAATGTGCACGACTAACTAGAAATTTAAGAACAACTACTCCTACGACTGTTTAACCCCTTAAGGACACGTGACATGTCATGATTCCCTTTTATTCCAGAAGTTTGGTCCTTAAGGGGTTAAAGGTTATCACATTGGCCTTCAATTTGTAGTTTTGTTTGTTGCTTTTTTTTTTTGTTTTATTTTTTTCTTTCTCCGAACATTCGGCCTTTCATTAACAACTGTTTTCTCCACCTAACCTTGCCTAAAGAATGTGTGTGCATAAACAGCATGCATTGCTAAATGTTAACACTGTGTTTTAGAATGAGGTTGTTTCACTAAACTGTGAATTGGTGATAAATGACAAGGAAACTAATTCACATCTTACAACAAAGTAGTCGACCTGGAACAATAACTGTGTTGAAGAATAATTTCTGTTTGTCAATTTTGGCCTGGAAACTGGGATTCATCCATTCTCTCATCTCCCAATCTAGTGAATAAACATAAATGTTTTTTATACTTGGTAATGTTTGTATTATGAGCTACATATAAGGCGGCAAATAGTGCTTGACTTGCAAAATAAACATGAGAAATCTAGTGTTCTTCTTTGAATCAATGGAGTGTCTTTTTCCTGGATAATATTGCTGCTTAATAAATAACCCACTAAATGGTTATCCTGTACAATATAATGCCATGGCTTGTATGTATTGCATCATTTTTGTTCTTTACTTTTTACTACACTTATTTCAAAAGAGATTTTTTTGATACTTGTAAAAACATATCTTGATTTGGATTGCAATAGTGAACCTATATCCTGAACAATGACAGCTTTGTTTTTACTTAACAAAACCTTTTCTTGTTGAATAAAGGTCGGTGACAGGATTGTTAGTATATGTGGCACATCAACTGAAGGAATGACTAATCCGCAGGCTGTCAGTCTCCTAAAAAATGCTACAGGCGCTATTGAGCTTCAAGTAAGGCTTTACTTTCTTAATCACATTTATACTCTGTATGCTAACCAACTCCTATTCAAATACTTCTGCCACTCAGTATGCAGAAACCACATATGTGTAATACACATTTAAGCAGAATTTCATAAACTTTGTTAAATGTAACAAATGTTTCATTCTTTATACAAAAGACAATCAATTCAAAATTAAATATTGCTGCAAGTATCAGTGCATCTTTTTTCGTAATGTACCTCTTCTCTAGCTAAGTAACAAATTTGAAAGTGCCCAAGCTAATTTTATTCCTGTGCGATTTCTTATTAACACACAAGATCAGCCACAAGGTTAGTAAATAAAGGCTGCACTGAAATGTTGATCAGTATAAGCCCCAAATGCAAGCTCTATGTATCGTACTATAGGTCTAAAGGGAAAAAAAAAATGGACATTAAAATGTCAGTATTCCTTCAGGAGATTTTATCAATCTGCTGATTGAAATACATAACACCTAGCCAGCAACCATTCTTTATTTTTCTGCACCCACACCCCCCACAAAGTGCCCTTCTAGTTGCTCTACTCCAAAATTGCATAATTGAGAAGCACTGTAAATGCAGCATTACTGTGACTTATGCAGCAATACAGCAGATAGAGTGGCATTTTACATAGATATGCATTGTATATTTAAAAAAATTAAAAATTGGTAGATTAGCCATAGGTAGCTGCTAAACTGTGTGATCTATAACCTCTGTATTGAATATGACAATGTTCCTGATACCCATCTGTTACCACTAATATTATATAAACAAATATTTAAAGGAACACTTCACTGTCTAAATACAAAAATACATTAAAAAAATTACAGTTGAATAGTTATGCATTAAATGCATAATCAAATGCATACATTTAATTACACATTTTTCATTTAGGGTATATTTTAAAATAGTTTGCAAAAGCTTCTGTCTGAAGCCTTTGCAAACCCTCCTCTTGTAACCCCGCCCAGACTTTCTTTGGCTGTCCAATTACAGACTTCCCAATGCAGCTCAATGAGAAGTCTTTGCAAGGCAGGTGTTCCGAACAATTCCCTGCCACTTGACTTTAGCATCACTGAGCTAAACTTCCAGGAAGTAACAGGACCGGTTGTCTGATAGACAACCAGGGGGATGTAACCTGGTTGTTTTTTAAAAGTGCCATTTTCTATTGAAATATGCACTTTTTGTACAAGGAGAAAAAAAAAGAACATACTCTTCACATCTAAATCACTTAAGCCAACTCAAGTGTTGTAGGGGTCTGGAGAATCCCTTTAAGCCTTTTCTATAAAACTTTTAATCCTATGGCTATTTCATAAACAATTTATAATATTTTCTATCTGTCTAATATAGCCACCAAAACACATGACTGATCATCTCAATTAATATTAACTATAAAGTGTTCTAGTTTAGTGAATGTAAAAGTTAAAATTTGCCATTTGTGGCCTTCCTGCATCCGCTGTTTCCCCAATAAGGACAAGAGGTTTAAGTATGGAAATATTTGTAAAGGATGTTTCATAGTTATAGTACCATTGAACAAAGTATTCTCCAATAAGTCGATACAGACCTAGCATTTCTATTGTGTAAAGCCATGTCTTATTTATATCTAGGTTGTGGCTGGCGGGGATGTGAGTGTGGTAACTGGTCAGCAGCAAGAACACGTTGGATCTTCTGCCAGCTTCTCTGGACTTACCTCCAGCAGTATATTGCAAGATGATCTGGGGTATGTATGATTAACTGCGCATACATTAAAAATGCTGAAGCTAGGTATCTTGTTCAATTCACAAGAAACTTAAGACGGCAGATCTATATGGTTTTGGGGATTTGTTTTGGAGTTTTTATACCTATTAAGTGAATGTACATCTTCTGAATTCAGTGCCTAATAGCCTGTTCTTCTACTTTGGTTTAACCCCTTAAGGACACATGACATGTGTGACATGTCATGATTCCCTTTTATTCCAGAAGTTTGGTCCTTAAGGGGTTAAAAAAAGCTTGTGTACACAAATGGCTTTCAATTGCAGGAATTTTCCATTTTGAAATTCACAGATATTACTTTCCTAAAAATGTATTTATTTTCTAGTTTCAACAATGACTTTAAAACTCCATACATAATTTAAATGTACTTGTTAATAAGTGGAAATAACATTTAGTGAATTATTTTTTCAATCTACAGATTTGTAACCAATATCACAGAAATAATGTTCACTTCAATCCCAACACTATTTTACTAGGCATGACTACTTCTAAGCTAACGAGCATTGAGAGTCCTAAAAAGAAAGCATGAATGAGAGTTTCTTAATGGATAATGTACATTTTCTCTTAAATATCAATATTAGAAAACCACATTTACCTATATTATTTATTAATAAGAAGAAGTCAGTCCCTGCAGATCGTTGGTTAGTTCAGTTGGTTTCTTCATACCTTGTGTCTCAGCTTAAGATCCAAGCAGGGTCCTCCTTAAAAGAATCGAAATGTCAGGGCTGAAACATATCTGTCCCTACACATAAATGAGAACTACAGAAAATCTAAATGGATCTTCCGAGATTGGAAGAAAAATTGGTTATTTAGTAGGGTTTTTTTTTTGTTTAACTTATTATCACCAATGTACAGTATATTCTTAAGCAGTGTTTCCTTAATATGTAACAATCAGTTTTGTATTGTTTATTTTTAACCCTAGACCACCTCAATACAGCACCATTACCCTTGAAAGAGGACCAGATGGTCTTGGTTTCAGTATTGTAGGAGGTTTTGGAAGTCCTCATGGTGATCTACCTATATATGTCAAGACTGTGTTTACTAAGGTAAAAATATATATATATATATATTTCTTTCTCTCATTTGGATACATAGGCACAAGCAATCTGATAATATTGGTCGTTTGTATAATGGATCGTTTAGACTTCCAATGGTTTACTCCATTCTCCATGACCACTTCTGCTATTAGATGTCATCATGGTGGAAGCAATCTGTATGTGTAACATTTGAGCTTGTAATGGTGCCTATGCACCATCTGCGATTTTGTGCCAGGGTGTAGTTATGCCTCAGTCACATGTGACTGTCAACTTGGAATTCTGCTCCAGACTGACCAATGTGATTCCTTTGCAAAATAAATAGTTTTTTAAAAGTCCTTCATTAGCACACACTGCATAAAGGTGGCAGTTGTAATCAGCTTCTTTCCTTGCAGGTAGCACTGTAAACAACTAAAATAAGCATAAAAATGTTTTAATATATCTTATATATATATTGTCTTATTTTTGAACTTGTCACCATGAAAGAAAACAAACCCATCCATCATTATGTATAACATTCTTGTTAAAGAAATCATCATCATTTATCTCATTGATATTAAAGGAACAGTTTAGGCTGCTTAAGACACCATAACAACATCATCTAAATTACGTTCTCGTACCAGGAGACCCATGGGCTCACTCTTACCTACAGGGGTTTAAGCCATTCTTGAACAGTTGAACCCCAAAGTTTCCTTCAGCGCTGATCTCCATTCCCCCACAGGTGTTATCTGGCATCTGAAATTTCAGTTTCAGGAAGCGCTGAGTGCCCCTGGGCAAAAGGGTGCCGCTGATTGGCTGAGAATGGTCAGCTTATGCTTTCAGCTAATCATTGACTCCCCATTCACAAAACTGTCAACTTTGACTCCTGAAGCTGAGTGTGTCTGGGGGCCTCCTGTCACCATTACAGTTTAATTTAGATTAAGTTATCTTGGTGTCCTTTTAAGTTTGTGCTCTTAATGTGGGTTCAATTTCTGAACTGCTGTATTGTCTGAATTTGCCCCAAAAAGCTTTAGACTTCATGTTAGTAGACACAGTGTGAGATTGTACTTTGACATATATTGATTGTATTTTCTTTCCTGGGCTGACTTTCTTTGGGAAAAAGACAACAACAAGAAAAAACCTAACCTGAAAATTTTGCTATTATCATAGTATTCTCATGTAATGAATATGTTCCTTTTATTACAGGGGGCAGCATCAGAAGATGGGCGCTTGAACCGAGGAGATCAAATCATTGCTGTGAATGGGCAGAGCTTAGAAGGGGTAACTCACGAGGAAGCTGTTGCCATTCTCAAGAGAACAAAAGGAACAGTTACCCTGACAGTTCTTTCTTGACTTATTTAATGCTTCTTGCCTCCATAAATTCCTTTTTTCAGTGGTCCTATCTTACCAACAACTTTCTATGTATATAAAAGAAGAGAGTATATGTTCACAGATAGTTGGGTGTCAAGTAGACTCTTAATTGGTCTAAAAGGATGTCTTCTAGCTGCTATATTTTAACCTGACTGGTGTATATTTTAGAGGAAAAATACTATTTTAATATGTTTTAACCACTACAGATGTATCTTTTTATTGTAGTCAGTCTTGTGTTAAAGTTTTTGCAGTGCAGCATTTTTCAAGTTGGCCAAAGAAAGTCCATTTCAGTATTGCAGTATTAATGTGTAAATGAAGGCCCCTTTTGACAGTGGCTCAGAAGCTTTTGTTGAACTACAAATCTCTTGATGCTTAGCTAACAAGAGACAGACTGTTGCTTTATCTAATTAGGTATTTCAGTACAACTAGATGAGAAAAGGCTTGTACATGGCTTGCTCTCTTGTAAGCTTGTACATGGCATGCTCTCCAAGATTATAAATCTGAAATGTTAAAGAATATTGTATTCAGTGATGGTTTTATTTTGCTTTTGTCGTATACTCTAGTTTGTCGTATACTGTAGTTTTTGTCCCACACATGTGAAAACAGAAGTATTCAGACCTTAATATACTGACAGTCCACTTATCATTCTTGTAACCTCTTACCATATTGTTTTAATAATACATAAGATGAGCAAACGGTCAGGTAGCAATAAAGAGATGCATGCAAGTAAATATTTTGAATTAGGGTTGTTCACACATTCTCAGTGTAACAAGGTAGATGCAAATACCTGATAACCACAGTACTGGGGAATCTTTTTGTGTATATGCAGAGTATAAAAGCTGTAAAAACTCAAATAACATATGTATCACTGTGCCAGTCTCTGGGAACAGTAACAATTAATTATCCACAAAACCCAGTGTTATTTTTCATATTTGTTTGGATGAACTGGTTACATAAAACTGCTTTCATTTAAAATATCAGTATTAAGCCATGAAAGATTACAAATCCGTTGTCAAGCTTAAATAGCAATGTGTATGAAATGGTTCAGTTTGGAATTTCAATGTATTTTATGTTAACATCAATATCACATTCTACCTGAATACTATGATTGTAAACAATATTGTGTATTGTTTGTAACAAAGTTTCAGATTATTTGTATACATTTTGAAGAAGTTTTTCCAATAAAATACCGTATTAGCTTGATTGTTTTAGAACATGAAGAGCAAGATTACTATTGTTTGTTTTCTCATCACTGACATTTTTAGACAAAACATGAATTTCAGATGTGTATAAAGTATATTTCCTAGGTTGAACAATAAAATAAACCACAATTTCTTACATTTCTGATTTTGATGGCATGGCATTGTTTTCATTACAAAATAAGAAATTCTTTCTCTGAGCAATTTAAAAAAAAAAAAATAATTTTATATATATATATATATATATATATATATATATATATATATATATATATATATATATATATATATATATATATATATATTTATTTATTTATTTTTTTAATTATTATTTTTATTTTTTTTACAACATTTGACTTCTTTTTTGGGTGACCTACACATAGCTATACATGTATTACAAGCATTGTATATATCACAATAAATTAATCCTCAAACTGCCACCTTTAAATTTTTTTTTATAAATATAGGCGAGAATGAGCAATGGGCCATATGCATGAAGATTCTGGAAAAATTAAACATTTTACGATCACAATTTGTTGCTTTTTATAGAAGAATTTACCTTCTCCTTACCTATATTTCTGGCCCCTTCTATGTATTTAGGCTGTGGGGTTATTCACAGTGGTCCCTGGACTGAGTCACTTGGTATGGCCATTTCCATTACATTGGCAGTTCACTAATTTGGTATGCAATGTTGTTCAAAGTTTTGAGTCACTCAGAAATGTCCTTATTTTCTATGAAAACATACATGAAACGAGTTTGAATAGGAAAAATGACATTGACAATGTTAGAAATAATTACATTTAAGTAAAATTATAATTGTATCCCTCAAACTTTGCTTTTGTCAAAGAATCCTCCATATATAGCACTAACAATATTGCAGACCTTTGGAAATCTAGTCCTCAATTTGAAATAATCTAAAAATATGTTTCCTGAAGCCTGTCCCACAAGTTATATCGGATTGGTGGGCACTTTTAATGCACCAGATAGTCGTGCTGCTTCCACAACAGCTGTCTCAATCCCACCTCTCACTCCATGGCCATGTTGGTCCCTCTTCAGTGCACGCCGGAGTCTCTGGCATGCTTACCAGGAAGGAGTGTGCAGACAAAGGAAACAGCGCTAAAATAAATCAGTACTATAAATGGGGAGAGTAGGAGGCAGCAAACCTAAAAATAGGGTTCCATCTAAGTCCTATAAACTAGGATAATACAGTATCTCTCTTTTTTAAAGGTTTTTTTTCTTAAGATTTACCACTATATTTTGGACTTTGTTCACAATTAGCTGCACTATAGTCAGCTTTGGCACAACCCTCATTTGTCTTGTCTTGTCTTTTGTACTTACCAGGAAGGAGGGCCTGCGTCTTCACTGTGCATAAAAACAATGCCGTGGCTCTCCCCATCGCACTGCGACCCGCAATCAGCTACACACATGATAGGGGTAGAACCTCCACCCCATAGTGATGTCATAAGTCTCTTAAAGAGGCAGAGGACTTATTTAACAATAAAGATAGAAATCAGTTAACCAATGATGTGGGAACCTCTCCCCTATATAACCACAGCTAAACCATACATTAGTGCTCAGTTATACTATGCTCCTCAGTGCATACACTTTTGTGATTCTTGTTATCGTCTGATCTTTTACCCGTGTGCCTGTTCACACTGTTTATGTGAATCTGTTACATCCTGCATCACTTCCTCATAACCTGCGCTCATTATACAAGAGCACAAATATAATGTAAAGAATGTGTCATGCTGTACCTGCCTTTTCTACAACTGGCTTCTCATGGTAGTATATATCAGCAGCTAGACTCTCTAACCTTCCAAAGAAAACATTTCACATGGATACTTTGGATTCCTACCTGTTCATATATAATTTGAGAGGCCCTTACAAGTTCACCTGTACCAATTTCCATTAAATAGATAATTATTGGTTGATTGATGTAAGCTGCTGTCAGTACCATATGGAATGTGTTTTCCATAGTGCAAGCTGCAATTCTATTATTTTTGTTTCTACTAATATAGCAAAAGTTAAAATAAGTGTTTGATGTCTATTCAATGTTAGCGTGGGCATTGTTTTTTTTTTTTTTTAAGAATCTTCCCATGCAGAAAGCTGAATTCGCTGCATATCTTGTTAAAGGGACCCTTCAGGCACTCAGACCACTTCTGTCCATTGGAGTGGTCTGGGTGCCAACTCCCATCACCCTTAACCCTGCAAGTGTAATTATTGCAGTTTTTACAAACTGCAATAATTACCTTGCAGGGTTAAGTCCTCCTCTATTGGCTGTGTATCAGGCAGCCACTAGAGGGACTTCCGGGTTCTTAAAACACAAAAGGTGTTTCAAATGACGCTGGGCGTCCTCACGATATGCATGAGGACCTACAGCGTCACCGGAATCCCCAGAGGAAAGCATTATTGAATAATGCTTTCCTATGGGAAGGTCTAATGCGTGCGCGACCATTGCCGCACATTCACATTAGGTCTCCACCGCTGGTGAACGTCAGTGGGGGAGAAGCGTTGGCGGAGCCTGACCCAGCGCAGAGGGACATCAGTGCTGGATTCAGGTAAGTGGCTGAAGGGGCTTTAAGGTGTGAGAGGGAGGGGGGCACTACAGGATTCTGCAGTGCCAGGAAAACAGATTTGTTTTCCTGGCACTGGAGAGTCCCTTTAAGTGTTATTGGGCCTTTTGGCCAGCTAGCGACTAGCGTGTATACCAGACTGAGGTCAGGAAAATGAAGATTAAAGCAAGTCCCTTAAGGAAAAAATTGAGTCTTTCAATCCTCTATCATTATTACATCTCTACTGTGCCTTCCTGCTGTATTTAGTTGTTCTATTCTAGATTCTGGATTCCAGATTAACTGTTAAGTATGTTAATACAATTAACCTTTTGGCTCTTGGTACAGCACATCTGGAATGAGCTGGTCCTAAACTGAATGCCAACGTTTGTTTATGAAGATTATATAATCTCACCAGGTGTAATTTCTCTGCAGAAGAAGAATTATGTGAATTATACAGTAAATAAAACAATTTCATGTTAGATTTTTTTGTCGATGTATATGTGAATTTTCCTCATGTTTTTAATCTACTTTACATTTTATAGATTAACAACCTCAAAAACATTGTTTTTAATTTAAGTCCAAAAGCCAAGAGACTTTGTTTATAGAGTGATTTCTCCACTAGATGTACAAAGGGTCTTTATTCTGATTGTGAAATGTAAAACATATATCTATAAGAAAACAGAAGTTATTAGTCTGATTAGCGGATAATATCATTTAGTGTTACTGTAAACATGAACTGGCCTTCAAGTAGCCTCAATGCTATCTTTTAGCAATTCAAGAACCAAATGCTCAAAAAGTATTTTATAAAATGTCAGATTAAAAATATAAATACATAGAACAAAGGACGCCCAGATGACGATACATTCAGACAACTAGAAGCGGTGCGCCACTCCATACGAACTCTGCTATTGGATGATACCGCTAAATCCTTGACATGGTCCAAAAGGACATTTTAAGAACATGCCAATAAGATGGATACCTTGTTAGCCAGAGTGCTTAGGCCCAGAAGGAGAAAGGGACACATCACATCTATACGGCACCCGATAACTCAGTCAAAACTATACCCAAAGACATTGCGGAGGTATTCACGGATTTCTATAAATCCCTCTATAATCACTCCCCAAACTCAGTGACATCGACAAAAAGAGACGAGGACTTGACGCGTAGTTTCCTACAAGACCTTGGACTACCAAAATTACCACAAGACGCGGTCAATACGTTAGCAGTGGAAATCAATCCAGAAGAGATTGACCGAGCAATCACTGCTTTAAAAGGGAATAAGGCCCCGGGACTGGACGGTTTAACAACCATGTTTAATGGGTTCAGGGCGGGAGGCACACAGGACCTAGATATGTCATTAGCTACCATTGTCTTACTGCCAAAATCCGACAAAGACCCCCTACTCCCAGAAAAGTTACAGGCCTATATCCCTCATAAACCATGATATGAAAATCTTAGCGAAAGTTCAGGCAGAAAGGCTTAACCCCTTCCTAGCCGATATAATTGACGCTGATCAAGTAGGCTTTATACCGGGCAGACAATTATTTGAAAATTCTCGCAGGAATATAGACCTAATTTGGAAACAGGTAGCCACCCAAACCACAATGCTGATACAGAAAGCAGGTACAGAATGCAGATACAACGCTGATACATTGATGCAGAAAAAGCGTTTGATAGAGTTAAATGGCCGTACTTATTCACATTATTGTCTCACTTAGGTTTTCCTGAACAGTTCATGGCAGTGCTAAGGACCATGTATAGCAATGTAAGGGCGCAGGTGAAGATCTCAGGGGCCCCACTCCGTCCTTTCCAGCTTTTCAATGGCACTCGGCAGGGTGCCCATTATCACCCCTCTTATTTGTGCTATCATTGAAACCATTACTCCAGGCTTTGCGGCGCCATCTGGGCATACAAGGAGTTAACGTTGGAGGCAGGGACTTCTTGGTGTCTGCGTATGCGGATGATGTGCTCTTGACGCTCACTGACCCGATTAATTCAATAGAGGCTTTACAGGAGATACGATGGGGCAATCTCGGGATACAGAGCTAATATGGCTAAGTCTAGCGCTCTCCCCATAGGAATACCAGTGACGGAAACAACATTAATACATGCTACACACCACATACGCATTGAACATAAAACACTTAAATACCTAGACGTTTGCCTGACGGCGAAACCTGAGAAATTATATGACTTAAACTATACGCCAATGATGAAGCAACTTATTCGGGACATGGAGACATGGGTGGACAGGCCCATCTCGTGGATAGGAAGGATTCATGCAGTAAAAATTAACATTTTGCCTAGGATCCAATTCCTGTTCCAGACGCTGCCTATCCACGTCTCCAGATAGCACAACTTTTACAGCAAGTTATGGGGTCCTTCATTTGACAAAATAAACAACATTCGGGACATATCCTATATAGACCTAAGACGAGGGGGAACTGGGCCTCCCTAACCTGTATTACTATTACATGGCAACTCAGCTGACGCACGTTACAATGTGGCACTCCCCCCCCCGGGTGAAAGGAAATGGGCTGACGCAGAATTCCTCATGACCGGGGCAGACCTACCGCAACTTCTCATGTGGGCTCCTAAGGATTCCAGACCCATGATTAGGGCCACTTGCCCGACTATACTAAATTCCTTAAGAGTGTGGGACTCCTCCATGCAAAAGTATAGTTTGGCGTCTAACCCATCCCCCCTTATGCCATACCTCCACAATAGGGCTTTCGCCCCTGGCATGGTGGCCAGAGATTTTAAAAACTTGGAGTGGATAGGATTACAGCGTATTTGCCAATTATACCAGGAGTCCGAAGTCATTCCTTTCGACACTTTGAGACAGAGAGGACACCTCACCCCTGACAATTTCTTTAGATATATGCAAATGAAAGATTTTGCCAAACTACCACACATACGAATGCATGTGCCTGCAGGAAACTATACCTAGGGGCCTAATAACGCTTCTGTATGCCTACCTCTGCTCCAAAACTGTGGAAAACTAACCTACGCAGATCAGTGGGAGAGAGACTTAGGAGAGGTGTTGTAGGGTATAGAGTGGCATTTGGAAGGCCAATCACACCTCTTCGGTATGTGTCACCCTTCAGGAGCAATCAGTTAAAACAACGCTCCAATGGTATACTACACCAGTCAAACTCTATCACATGAAAAAGACTCCAACGGATGTGTGTTGGAGGGGCTGTGGTTTAAGGGTGACATACATCCACATGTGGTGGGAATGCCCACAGATAATTACCTTTTGGAACCGCATAGAGGCCCTGCTGACACAGGTCTTTACAAGAGCCCCAGACTTAGATCCATGGTTATACTTATTAAGCAGGTCCATAGACAGCTGGACCAGGAGTGAACAAAAGCTTATTCATAAAATTACCTTAGCAGCGAGATGAGCTGTGGCCTCGGACTGGCTCAAGCAAGGCATGCCATCAATAGCAGGGGTGATAATTAGGATTAAAGAGGTACACTTAATTGATGAACTAACAGCTAGGATCAGAGGCACCTCAAAAAATTTCCAAAAGAATTGGGAACCATGGAAAAACTGCACCTTGGGACAATAGGCATCAACACGACTAGGCAGGTAAACTACATATTGAATGCCCAACGCCCTCCCTCCCCCCTCCCCCCTTTTTTCCTATCTGGTCTTTCCTATCTATTCTATCTTTACTTATCTTTTCATCTCTTCTTGAAGGGAGGAGCTAGCACGTAATAGCAACTAGCACGCAACTCGAGTTGCCTATATGACCTATCACTAGTACCCACCATGGGAGGTCCGAGCAAATTCGAGAACCTACCATTTGAAAAAAAGGGGGCTTGGCGGTAGTCTAAAGACCAAATAGATAGTTGGAAATACGCAGACACAGAGCCCATACATAGCATCAAATATAAGGCTAAGTGGAGTTGAAACTTAGAAACCCTGGTGGGGACATAGAGAATACAGTATAGCAACCGTGCTAGATACATACCTCTCTATAAGTTATCTCTTTACGTTTATCATATACAAATTATTTTGTTGATGTTGATTGCCATTGAGCAAACATAGAATCGGCTACAAAAAACACGCCTTAGATATATTAAAAAATGTGTTTTGATTAATGCATTCTCTTGTACATTCGGAGAGAGAGACACCCATCTATTGGTGGTATATAGTACATGTATGCAAATGTTTAAGCCGATTATTGAATCATTGTACCTGGCAACTGTTTGTATTTTTCATGACAAGACAAATATTTTAAAAAATAAATAAATACATATAGAATTAGAATATCACTTTTTTTCTGGGAACAATGCAGAATACTAACTACAAAGCTGAGTTTCAACTGCTCTATGTGTCCAGATGTTCTACAAATGTCACAGGTCTTCACTACATTGTATTTTAGTGTTTTATATTGTTCTGATATAAAAGTATGTGGGGTCTAGGACACCAGTTATAGGATTATATAACAAAGAAAAAAAGACTCAGGCACTCACTGTGTTCTAATCAAAGCAGTTTATTAGACCATTATGTGCACCGTAACGTTTCAACCTTCACCGAGGACTTTGTCAAGTGTGTATGTATGTATATAACATAATATATGGTGACCACAGACCACTTCTCAGTTCCTATGCTTCCTGCCTGATGTTTTGGTCACTTTTGAATGCTGGCGGTGCTTTCACTCTAGTGGTAGAATGAGAAGGAGTCTACAAACCACACAAGTGGCTCAGGTAGTGCAGCTCATCCAGGATGGCACATCAATGCGAGCTGACTGTCAGCGTAGTGTCCAGAGCATGGAGGCACTACCAGGAGACAGGCCAGTACATCAGGAGATGTGGAGGAGGCCGTAGGAGGGCAACAACCCAGCAGCAGGACCGCTACCTCCTCCTTTGTGCAAGGAGGAACAGGAGGAGCACTGCCAGAGATTTGATTTCCATTTTTTAATTTTTGTGTGATTTTGTTGTCAGCACATTCAACTATGTAAAGAACAAAGTATTTCAGAAGAATATTTAATTCATTCAGATCTAGGATGTATTATTTTTGTGTTTATTTTTTTTGAGCAGTGTATATGAGCTTTTTTTTTTCTCAGCACCCTTTTGTCCTCTCTATTGCTTATTTCTTACTTGATTTATAAATAAACTAAACATTTATTGACTGACCCTTAGCCATCAAGCATTATTCCACTATATTTCTGGCCCCAAAACCCCAGGGAAAAAGACCCTTTAGATCTAATTCTAGATCTAAAGGGTCTGAATACAAAATTGATGACAAGAACATTCAAGATGGAGTCTATTACCACTATCCTGCCCAATATAAAGCCAGGGAACTGGATGACATCTATCGATCTCAAAGATTCCTATTATCAAATTCCTATTCACAACAGTCATCGCCGGTTCCTGAGGTTCTGGATTTCGGGGAATCACTACCAGGTCAAGGGACTTCCCTTCGGATTAAGTTTTGGCCCCCAGAACGTTTTCAAAGATCCTTATTTCCCTGGTAGCCTTTATAAGAACAAAGAACATCGAGCTTTATCATTATCTCAACGATTTTTTAATAATAGGCCCATCCAGACATATTGTGAATCTCCACACCAGAATTACCATCTCATACCTTCAAGAGCATGGTTGGTCGATAAATCCCAAAAAGAGTTCTTTGGTTCCGTCACAGAGGATGATATTTTTGGGAGCAAATATAGATTCGGAGAAAGGCCTGGTATCCCTATCTACAAAAAGAAAGGAGCGAATCGTGAAGAAAATCAGAGGACTGCGTCAGGAATCCTACATCACAGCAAGAGAATTCATGAGCCTATTGGGGTCTCTTACTTCCATGATAGGCCTAGTGAAATGGGCCCAATGGAAGATGCGACCTATTCAGAGGCATTTTCTCATGCACTTCGATGCAAAAACAGGGAATTGGGATCAGAAGATTCGTTTCCTCCCGAGGATTTCAACAGATCTGTATTGGTGGACAAAAGAAAAAAACCTATGTCAAGGGTTTCCCCTGGAAGAACCAGTTTGGATAACCATAACAACAGATGCCAGTCTCCTGGGATGGGGAGCACACTTGAACAGCTCGTGGATTCAAGGAACATGGTCATGGAAGGAGTCAAAACTTCATTCTAATTTAAGAGAAATGAGAGCGGTTCTCAGGGCGCTAAAGGGGTTCCGTCATCTCCTGAGGAATGCTTGGGTGAGAATACATACAGACAACAGAGCGGTCGCATCTTATATAAATCATCAGGGAGGCACCCGAAGCTATTCTCTTCTGATGGAACTATCTCCTATAATGAAGTTTGCGCAACGCCATTTACAAGGGTTGAAAGCTGTTTACCTTCCAGGGCCAGAAAATTTATTAGCAGATTATCTCAGCAGAACAAGGATTCTCCAGGGAGAGTGGAAGTTACATCCGGACGTATTTCAGTTGGTAACCCTGAGGTGGGGAGTACCCCAGATCGATCTTATGGCATTATACAACAATACCCAGGTAGAAAAGTTTTACTCTCTACATGCGGATACTCGAGCAGCAGGACAGGATGATCTGTCCCTTACATGGAAATTCGACCTGGGGTACGCCTTCCCTCCCCTACCTAGGATTTACAGACTACTAAGAAAGATATGGAAAGAAGGTCTGAAGATAATTGCCATCATCCCAATTTGGCCTCGCAGACCTTGGTTTCCTCTCCTGAACAAGATGAGCCTGGAACCTCCTTGGCCTCTTCCTCAGACATCTTGACCCATGGACCGGCTGTTCATCCAAACCCCAACCAGCTGAAATTGGGGGCATGGCTCTTGAAAAGGAGAGACTTCTAGCTCAAGGCATTTCTGAGCCTGTGGTTAATACCCTCCTCAAATCCAGAAGAGGGTCGACTTCTTCTTGCTACCATAAGATATGGGAGGTGTTTCGTTCCAGGTATCTTGCTAACAACGTTGATTTCCTGCAGCCCTCTAACATCAATATTCTAAATTTTCTTCATACAGGCCTGGAAAAAGGACTGAGCCTTAGTACTCTGAAAGTCCAATCATCAGCTTTATCTGCCCTCTGCAACAAGTCATGGGCATCTGATCCTATTATTGCCAGATTCTTTAAAGCAACAATTCGCATGAGACCTCCGAAAAGGATCTAATGAAACTTATTTCAGCATTATCTGGTTTAGAGTAAAAAAAATTTTTCCCCTCCCTATGGTGAAGCTTGGGTATTACTCATAAGTGATGCTGCCATGATTAGCCAGGAATACAGAAAATTTTATCATACTTACCGTAATTTTCTTTTCCTGGCTATTATTCATGGCAGCATCAGCAACCCTCCCTTAAGTATTTATGAAGCTTTGGAACTCGACTGTGGGTTGACAGTTAATAATTCAGTTTTGCCACCTGCTGATGGTGTCTCTTTAATTTAATTAAAGGAATACCCAGCCTGGTGTTGACACTACCACCCCCTTTTTTCTTAGTATATTGTGTATGCACATAAACAAGTTAAATTTATTGCTTGTGGTAGAAATGAAGCACCCCTAGTGGCCGTCTGAGTGACAGCCACTGGAGGTGTCCCTAGGGAGTTTTGTAAACATTGCCTTTTATTAAAAAATGTATGCAGGGAGTGAGTATACACACCAGAACAACTACATTAAGATGTAGTTGTTCTGGTGCCCTCACAATAAAATAGCTTTTTCTCCATTCCATCCATTCAGGGAACGGTACTGTGTAGAGATGAGCGAACCCAAACTGTAAAGTTCGGGTTCGTACCGAACATTATGATTTTTGGAACCCGAACACGGACATTTCAGTAACAGTTCGGGTTCGAATTCGGTGTTTGGCGATTTAATGGCGCATTTTGAAAAGCTGCAGGGCAGCCAATCAACAAGCGTTTGACTCGTGTGCCCTTAGAAGCCATCACACCCATGCCTACTAAGGGCATGGCTGTGATTGGCCAGTGCAGCATGTGACCCAGCCTCTATATAAGCTGAAGTAACTGTATTAATTACGCCTGTCACACTGTTTTTTTTTCTCTTTAGGACACCGGCACTGCCTTACTGTCAGTGAACTTAATTGTTGACTATTGGCGGTTACACCTGACATAAACCATCTGTTAGTTTGGGTCTGAGCCGGATAGCAGTTTGGCACATGTCCTTCCGCCACTGAGGATTGCAGGGCAATTGCACTTTGCCTCCTGTTGCCTCCTCCTCCTACTCAGCTTCCTCGTCCTTCTCTACCACCTCCTCATCCCGTCAGCGTAGCACCTTCACCACCAACTTCAGCACAGCCAGGGGGAAATGACAGCAGGCTCTTTTAAAACTCATATGTTTTGGGGGAAAAACCCCACACCGCATAGGAGCTGTGGACGGGCATGGAACAACAGACCGATAAGTGGTTGCTGCCACTGAGCCTCAAGCCCGGCCTGGTGGTGTGCGATAATGGGCGAAATCTCGTAGCAGCTCTGGGCCAGCCGGTTTGACGCACATCCCTTGCCTGGCGCATGTGCTGAATTTGGTGGTGCAGAAATTCCTGAAAAACTACCCAGATATATCAGAGCTGCTGCAGAAAGTGAGGGCCGTCTGTGCGCGCTTTCGGCGTTCTCACCCTGCTGCTGCTCGCCTGTCTGTGCTGCAGCGTAACTTCGGCCTTCCCACTCACCGCCTCATATGCGACGTGCCCACAAGGTGGAACTCCACCTTGCACATGCTGGAGAGACTGTGCGAGCAGCAGCAGGCGATAGTGGAGTTTCAGCTGCAGCACGCATTGTGTCAGTCGCTCTGCACCAGACTTGCCCTCCAATACATCCTCGTTATAGTATTTAAAGTGTACTCATTCCAATTACAGGGCCTCGAAAGAGTCTTGTATTGTTATTTATCGTCACTACTTCCCCGCGTCGGGAGTGGGTGCGCCTGCCTGCTGCCTTCCTTGGATGTTGTAGCTGTTTCTCATGCTCCTTCTCCGGAATCGAACCCTGATTCCCCATTACCCATGGTCACCATGGTAGGCACAGAAAGTACCATCGAAAGTTGATAGGGCAGACATCCGAATGCATCTTCGCCGTCACGGAGACATGCGATCTGCCCGGGGTTATCTAGAGTCACCAAAGTGCCTGCACAAAGACTGCCGAGTTGCCCACATTCTAACTTGTGCTGATTACTGGGTGGCCACCCTGCTGGATCCCCGTTACAAGGACAATGTGCCATCCTTAATTCCCTCACTGGAGCGTGATCGGAAGATGTGCGACTACAAGCGCTGGTAGACGCGCTGCTGAAGGCATTCCCAACTGACACGGGGGCTCAGTGGAAGCATAAGGAGGAGGAGGAAGAGGTCGGCAACGCAGCTGGGGCACCACCAGCACCTCAGAAGGCAGGGTTAGCATGGCCGAAATGTGGAAAAGCTTTGTCAGCACGCTACAACAACCAGCACCACCAGCTGATATGGAACGTTTTAGCAGGAGACAGAATTTTAGCAACATGGTGGAACAGTACGTGTGCACACGCCTACACGTACAGAGTGATGGGTCTGCCCCAGTCAACTTCTGGGTCTCTAAATTGGGCACATGGCCTGAGCTTGCCCTTTATGCCTTGGAGGTGCTGGCCTGCCCTGTAGCCAGTGTATTGTCTGAACGTGTGTTTAGCATGGCAGGGGGTGTTATCACAGACGAGCGAAGTTGCCTGTCCACAGCCAACATGGACAAGCTCACGTTTATTAAAATGAACCAGGCATGGATCCCACCAGACTTGTCTGTACCTTGTGCAGAATAGACATTTATACCGGCCTCACCCAGCCATTGTTACTCAAGTGCACTTATTCTTTGTTTTCTTTTTTTATATGTACCAATATTTTGGGGGCTACCCCAATTGTTTGCAGAGCATTTGTCCTACTCTTACCCCCATTTTACTTCATTTTGCAGCCCTCTAGCCCTTTCCAGGACTTTTACTCTTACCCCCATTTTACTTCATAAAATGCAGCCCTCTAGCCCTTTCCAGGACTTTTTTAGAGCCATTTTAGTGCCCAAAAGTTCGGGTTTGGGGTCAAGTTTGGGTCAAAGAACTCTTTGCCGAAGTTCGGCCGAACCCAGTGAGACCGAACATCCAGGTGTCCGCTCAACTCTAGTACTGTGGATCAAGAATGGAAACAAGCATGTGCAGGCTTGTACAAAGTTCCCCTGGAAATCTAGCACATGGCCGCTCAGAAATTGTAATAGAGAGAGAGAGAAAGATATTCCATAGTATCAGATTGGCACTTACAAGACTTGTTACAGAAATATAAATAGGTGTCAAAAGTTTTAGACCTCTGAGGATAACAACATAAAAGGCATTTTTGTTCATGGTGTTTGTTAATGAAATAATACAAAAGGAAGTTGGGTTGGAACAGGTACGCGGTAGCGACCATGCCAACAGTCCAGAGATGACCAAATTCGACTCCTCTGAGGTTAGCTTGATAAAATTTATTTATTTATTTGTAAAAATATTTTACCAGGAAGGATACATTGAGATTTCTCTCATTTTCAAGTATGTCCTTGGTCCACAAAACATTGCATTGATACAATAGGGTACAATAAAATACAAAAACAATATTAATACACAATATATACAAAATTTAACATAGAACAGGTAGGAAATATATACTCAACCATGACAGGTGCATTCTGTTTTGAGATATGTAGAGAGGGATCTATTAAAGTATTTTAGGCTTGGGGAAGATTTTAAAATGCTCTATTAGGAGCCAAAACATTGCTGATCATCATCCAATAACTTTGCCTGCACCTTAGACCTGTGCCCAGTCTTTTTTCTTTTTACTTCTGAAATAAAAACTGAATTCTTTAGCACTGTGCATAGGGGCATTGCTATACTGAAACATGTTGGAACCATGTGTACATCACATATTGAACCTGTATTACCAATGCTAACTCAGGCGTTTAGTGACAAGGTTTTAGGATAACAGAAATAATCCAGTAGTTACCATGGTGACTGCTTCCATTGCAGACCTTTAGGACCAAACTAGTATTAACAAATAGCTTTTCACGTTCGTCAATACTTTTATGATGACTCATAAGCATTAATAAATCATGATTGCAATTTTTTTAAATGTATATGTATATTTACAATGTACACAGACATTGTGATCCACATTCTAGAGAAATGACGGTGTCCATTTCTAGACTTTTTTGTCTTGCTCAAATTACAGAGTAAAATGGAAACAATGAATAATTGTCCTTCAAAACATAATCAGTAGGAGGGAAAAGAATGAGTAGGATATATTGTATATTGTGTAGTTAATTCTTGAAACAGAATTACAGCACAGTGTATCAGTAAAAAGATTTTCTGCTTTCTATTCTTTATCTCCATAGCAAATGTATAGTGGTCAGGTAAAGAGTCAAACACCCGTTAGTCTGATGAAAGAAGTTTATGTAAATTGCAATTCAGATGCAAAGTTCCAAAAGTGGAGCATTACCTATGTTCAAACAAACCAACGGATATAAAATCTAATTTTATCACATGACAGGAGGCTTCATTTATTGCATAATCTTCCTTTACTACTCCATAGCAGCAAAGACATATAGAGAAAAAAAGGAACCAATCAGAGACAGGCAGAGAGGATAAGATAAGCCTTCCACCGAGTCACTTCCTCTTTATTGCTGCTCCATCACAAGTCAGGTCAGAATATTGTGTGTCTACACTTTGTTTTTTTTTTTTACTTATTTACTTGATTGATTTCTGTCTTTTCTTACTGTATATGTATTTATGTAGGGTTTTATCTGAGAGTGGTGATGCTGGTTTTGTTTTGTATAGTATAGACTTGGGATATCTGTGTACCTACTTTATCCCCTTTTATTCCCTGTCAGTTTTTTGTTTATCTTACATTTTATGTCAGTACCACTGGCGGATCCAGGGGGGGGGCAACGGGGCAATTGCCCCCCCCGAGAAATCCGCCGGTCTCCCTCTCCCTCCCCTGTCAGCACATGCAGGTGCTAGCCCTGCGATGTGCCTGCGGACCGGAGGGGAGGTCAGAGCTCTCCCTCCCCGGTCCGCAGGCACTGTGCTGACAGCCGGCGGGGGAGTGAGAGAGAGGACCCGAGAGCTCAGTCTGCAGCTCCTCCGGGTCCTCCTCTCGTGAGATTTGGAGCGTTGCCGCGGTTACCACAGCAACGCTCCAAATCTCGCGAGAGTGAACTCTCCACACTGGACCACCAGGGAACGAAATATGTCCCCCCTCCTCCCCAGTAAAGGTAAGAAGGGAGGGGGGACATAGGATATATATTTTTTTAAAAATTAAATATTTAAAAATATATATTATAAAAAAAAGCCCCCCTCCCCTTAACACACACACATATACATTGCCCCCATGCTGCCCCCCATACACACATACTGCCCCCTCATGCACACATACTGCCCCCCATGCACACATACTGCCCCCTCATACACACATACT
>OW240916.1:108202995-108360495 GCA_933207985.1 Pelobates cultripes
TTGCAAAGAGTACTATACATCCCGACTTTGTCATAGCTACCAGACGTTATGCTGAGCTCATTGACTTCACTCAAAACACTACAAACTTTGAAAATGTATCGGTCTATGACTATTTTGTTTGGACTCACTATTACTCTGTCAGTAAAACTTTTCTTGGCCTGGGTAATGGGAGTGCTGGTGGGATAGATTTTTCACATGAAGGTCCAGCTTTCCTAACTTGGCACAGATACCACTTGATACAGCTGGAAAAGGACCTACAGGTAGGTCTTTTGCTTTTGGTCCCCTTCAACATTTTGTGGTTGTAGAACATGTACATAAAATCTCTTGTTACCTGTCAGTCAAATGTAATTTCTTCATACCAAGGAGGCTTCAGAGTAACAATAGCTGCCTCTAAGTAGCAGTTGCCCAACTTTGACATGACACAAATGGAGGAGGGGAGATGGAGAAAGGACATAACTCCTTGGAATGCAGGGTTGTGCACAGTGCTAGACAACATATTTATTGAAGACCATAGACAAAAACTCTCTCGGTGCCCTTGATAAAACACTTTAAAGGAGACATATAAATGGACTTGCAGCTGGGCATTGAACAATATAGGCTTCATTTTGTGCACTTCTCTCTATTCCAATTTGACTTCAGTCCGCGGAACACCTTAATCAAAAAGAGTGCCCAGAAACCAACCCTACACTGTAACCACTTACTGGAATATGTACATTATCTACATAGTGTATGTAAAATAAAATGTTCCTTCTCCATTCTAGCGGCTACTTGATGATCCTACTTTTGCCCTACCATACTGGAACTTTGCTATTGGTGGAAATGAGTGTGACATCTGCACAGATGATCTAATGGGAGCAAGAAGTATATTTGATGCTAACCTTCTCAGTCAGAATTCTGTGTTTTCCCGATGGCAAGTAGTATGTGAAAATGTGGAGGACTACGAGTCACTAGGAACAATCTGTAACAGTAAGTTAAGCAGAAGCTGTAGTGGTAGCTGTCAGCTATGCACCTTAACATTTCTTCACTATAAATAAATTAAATAAAAACCAACATTGCGTGTAAGTGGTGTGGGTTTGTTTTAGGGGTTTTTTTTTTTGTTTTTTTTTTCTCACAGGAAGTAAGTGGTATTATTGGTTTGGAGGGGAAAACCGACTTGAGGGTACAGTTTAAAGGCTTTCATAGAAGATGGTCCATGCATTAATCTGAAGTTTTATAGGTGCAGGTGTCTGAGTGTCTTTAAGTAGTTTAGGCTGGAAGCTTTGAGCCATTTAACCTAGCATTCAGTGATGGGTTAAGAGTGCCATCAGCTGCCAGGTTATATATTCCTGGTACTGTGGTGGCAGAAAGGAAGTGAGTTGGTGGGGCACTAGTGTCAGGCAATGGAGTCCCAAATGCAGGGGTTAACACCTAAGAGTATACCTAATACAACATAAAGTTTCACAAAATACTCTCACCAGTCCTGTGATCACAGCAGGAGGGAGATCTCCTTCTTACACTGCAGCTCTTGCATGCTATCCCTGTTAATCAGTGATCTTTGTTAGTTGACCACTACAACTCTGCACAAATCACTTGACAGGAAGACCCTATCTGAGTCTCTTCAAACCGTGTGTCCCACTCTTGAATATCAGAATCCCCTCTTAATCTTAGATTATCACGGTGGCTGAAATTGATAGTTTGATCTGCCAGTTAATTTTTTTTAAGGGCTATATGATGCATTCACTTGAAGCACTGCATAAAGCTAAACAGTCTGAGGCCACGACTGGTATCCTGGGTACCTTGCTCATATGAAAATGGCAGGGTTCTCCATGCTGTACAAACTACTTTAAAATTGTATGTACAATATCTCTTCACCCACCTTAATTTTAAAACTAGTTTATTTTAGAATACTACTCTTACAGCTTGCATGCTAAGATATTTGCTCATTTTATCTTTGACTCTAGGCACAAGGGGAGGTCCAATCCGAAGAAATCCTGCAGGAAACACAGATAGACCAATGGTGCAAAAACTCCCTGAAATTCAGGATGTAGCAGAGTGCTTGGAAGTGAACTTGTTTGACACTCCTCCATTTTTCTCTAACTCATCTGATAGTTTTCGCAATGCTATTGAAGGTATGAATAATGACTTACCGTACCCTACAAGGGTATTCACCAAAGTGTATTGTCATGACTGAAGATTGGGTTTAGGGGGAAATTTGAGAGGAGAGGGGGGGCGAGAAAGTAGACTGAAGGATAAACCAAACAATCTATTGGCATCTTGTAAAGTAACATTATTGGCCCTTGAATAAATAAGATGCCATTTTTAGTCTGGTTAGGAGTTTTATGCAAGTTTACCTACTCTTTTTGCAGGATACAGTGAGCCTTCTGGGAAGTATGATCCCTCTGTCAGAACTCTTCATAATCTAGCTCATCTTTTTCTGAATGGAACTGGAGGGCAAACTCACTTATCTCCTAATGATCCCATCTTCGTTCTCCTCCATACCTTTACTGATGCGGTTTTTGATGAATGGCTGAGAAGGCACAATGCAGGTAAGGGGTGACCTATGATTGTAAGGATTCCCCATTACATTTTTTTTTTCTCTCTTCCTCAATCCTCTCTCAATCACCACCTAAATACTACAATGCATGATTTATTTTAGTTAATTTATTTTTCTCCCCTAAGACTCTTCTCAATATCCACTTGAGAATGCACCTATTGGACACAACAGACAATACAACATGGTCCCCTTCTGGCCCCCAGTGACAAATAGTGAAATGTTTGTAACTGCACCAGAAAATCTTGGCTATTCATATCAAGCTCAATGGCCAGGTAAGTGATTTGATGCACATCTGTATAATGGCATAGTCAGTCCCTAAGTGACATAATGTCCTTCTACATACAGTAGATGGTCATAAAATATGCTAGTTTATTGCTCCATTTTCCAGGTTGGAGAGGGTTTGTGTTGAACTCCCCAAAAGAGTAAGCAAAGCCTGGTACATTTGTCCAGCCTAGTAAGCACTTGTTTCTATGTCACAGGAAAAAAAGCACTTTAATTTTCTTTTTACTCTTCTTCCCCATACAGGGCGCACTCTCAGCATTACAGAGATAATAACAATTGCTGTTATTGCTGCTTTAGTCCTTGTTGCAATTATTTTTGCTGCGGTTTCCTGTGTGGTGCATCGTAGAAGGAGTAAGAGTGATGTACTTCAGCCCCTTCTTGGTGACAAATACCAACGTTATGCAGAAGATCATAAAGAAGATACTCAATCAGTGTAAAACATTACTGAATAAACAAACCAAAATACATGGTTTTGCGTCATTGTTTGCTCTAGACCTATAGCCCTTTCTAAGATAAGCTAAAAGCCACTAACAGTCTGGAAGTCTATTACTTGGTAATAACTACAAAGTACAATGGTCCCCACTGCAGTAAAGGGGGTACTATACTTAAATTGTGAGTATTGTCTACAAGCAATACAAACTGGATAACTCACTAAATCGAGAATTCAATGCGCACGTCAAATGGCAAAAGAACATTCTCCACACTATACTCGTCATCGGCTTACTCCTGGCCTTAAACTCTTATATCTGCTTTGTATTCTCCCATTAGTAAATGGCATTGAAAGTGTCCACTGCTACCCCAGAAATGCTTTTGAATAATCAAAATGTATAAATAGATCCTATGCTCTCTAACAAAAGGTTATCTCATCTTGGGAAACCCTTACAGATGGTTAAACTTCCTATAATATCTTACACATTGTTTCTCAACATCCAATACAAACACAATAGTGGCTGGTAAGAGAAGAGGACATGCAGGACAGACATGTCTGAGGGCTCTACATGTCAATACCTCCTCAGCAACTCAAACGCCCCATGTTTTAAGTGTCTACAAGCTTGCAGCCATGCCCTTCTGCCTTAGTAATCATGCAAATCATCCTATAGGGATTGTACATATCCTATGAGGTAATTAAATCCATAAACTGGTACTCCAGCCTCAAGGGATGGCATACCACCTAGAATAATTGCAAATGCAGAGAATTCAGGCACTCGTCATACAACATGCTTTATATTGGAATAAGCAGAACAATGACATTCGACAGACAATATTTCTTAAATCAGACTTGAGAAACGTCATCTATATTAGCTGAAATGTCACTGCAAGTTTGCAATATTTTATTTTTAGTCTTCCACTATTGTATTGTTTTTAGATAGTGATGCTATTAACCAGTTTCCAATTGCAGTGCACAGATTGTTAGACTTGGTATAATTTACATCTAAAGGTTCTCCTTTTGACAGTCATAAACTCTCTATTAGCCAAGGCTGCTGTTGCAGTACTAATCTTGTTGACTGACTGGGTACTTGGCTAGTGCTCCCAGTTAATGAACTGGCCCTGCACATTAGGTTTAAGCTCAGAGCTTATCAAAGCTCCATGCAGGAGCTTCTGGTTCTAAATCGTGGAAGTGATCAGTACCTATTGGACTCAAGATAACAAGTTTGCTAACTTAAATTGGGTGGGAGTGGCAGGGCACTTCTTAGATGTATACAAAGTTGTCTGGGTAATTTAACTTCCCTCTTCTGCTGGTTGGCATGTGACTTATACTTTAACATGGATGATCTCCTATGAGGAATAACATGCATGTGTACCATTACTATTTAGAAAGTGCCAAGATATCATGCAGTGCTGTACAACAGGATGCCTAACAAGTCACTGCAACAAACCATGAATCCTTAGATTAAAGTAGATCATAATGCAATTAGAGGGAGGTAAAGTGGTACTAACTCTCAAGGGACAAACAGATGTTCTGGTTTTAGAGTTGGATTAATTGGTGTGTGCTGCCAAATAGAGGAGGGTTTTAGAAATGATTGAAAAGTGAGACCGATCAGGATAATATGGGTAGATTTGGACATCCTCAACATAAGTGATGGTGGAAGTAAAAGGAACCATATAGTTTCCCAACAGAAACTGTATAGATCAGTGGTTCCTAACTCAGTCTTCAAGTAACCTCCAACAGTCCAGGATTTACAGATTACCCCGTTGTGTTTAAGGTGTTTTTGGAAAATGAAAAACACTTTACACACAAGGTAATCAATAAATCCTGGACTGGTAGGTGGTACTTGAGGACTGGGTTGAGAACCCCTGCTAAAGATGAACATTAGACAAATATAGATACAGTGTTCCTTTAGCTGACAAATTCAGCAAAAAAGATACACCAAGATGGATTACAGGGGTACTAAAAAGGGCCTAACCCTTATAACAATAATTAAACAAAAAGAAGGTGAGGAGTAAGGATCCCTTAAACATGGGAGACAGAACAACTCACAGCTAGTACCCCTTGTGGAGCAATAAAGAGTGCACTTAACTCCTGTGTATTAAACAGATTAAACAAAAAATAATAAAATTTTAATGTAGTCAAAAAATAATAAAAAATAATAAAAGTCTGTAATACACTCAACTGTTACAAATGGATAAAAAAGGACCTGGAGAGTCACTCTGGGCTGCACATAACTATATACTGTGCATGGATACTACGTTGCCACAAAAGTAGCAACAGTGTAAAAGTAGCAGAAAAAACTATTCGTAATAGGCACCAGTGCAATAATGTGCATAGATAATTGTGCTAGCAAAACAGGTGAGATCTACACTTACGGTCCTAGAAAAACACACAAACAAAATCTCCACTATTGCATATCAGGTTTGGGAATATAAAGTATAATATAGCGTCCTAATGTGAGGTATAAATATGACTATTGGCCTCAGCCAGTCTAATGACAAATGGTTAAATCGAAAGGACAGAGAGATATAGAGTTAGGAGATCGAAAAATAAAGGTGGGAAGGTAGTGAAAGTATAATTCAGTATAGGGCAAATCGCCCAAATCTGGCCCCCCACAGTTGTAGCAGAAGCCCAACGCGCGTTTCGGCGGTAAAATCCGCCTTTCTCAAGGGTAGAGTAGTGTGCAAGTTCCTCTCCTCCGTCCCCTCCCTTAAAAGCACTCACATTTGGCGCCAAACTATAGACCGCCCATCGCCGATGGGCTGTACCTCAGTTTTGCAACGCCCTTTGAGTGACTCATTCGTGGGAAAACCCTCAATTACGTAGGTAGAACCGGGTACTACTGCGCATGCGTCAGATGCCGGCACTCGGTCCGTGCTGTGCGCATGCGTGCGCAGTCTGCCGGTATCGGAGGGGTATATTACAAAGTGTCAATTGCTTGTATCCAAGTGGCATCCAGCCGAGGGATACAAGTATATAAGTTGCATAAAATACATATATACGATCCTATTGTCTTGATCGTCCTTTTAGGATAGTAGGATTCAATGTAAGGTCACATTACATATGTATATATATAGCGCTAAGTGCATAGAATTGACCAACAGGTCTAATACAAACAAGCACAATATAGATAATATACAGCTATACATTTATATACAGTACATCCATATTCCCATTGAAGGGAGGAAAATCCTAAATCGTCTATACATATTTTTACAGGACACATCGATGGTCCCATTAAGGGACAAAAGGGAGGAGACAAAAATAGGAGAGGTTTGTAAATAAAGTATAGACAATAGTGTAAAATATTACATCAATCATTCATAGTTATGACAGGTTTTCTTAGGGTAAGAACTGCCCATAAAATACGGCTCGCATAGATGCATATATAGATGTACATATATATACAGACACATATATCCACCATAGCAGCTCAGAGGAATGGAGCAAAAGAAAAGCCCTCATTTATATTTATTTCAATATCCGACTCCGACTCCCGACTCCCAAATCCAACCATCCACCTCTACAAATAACTCTAACCCTAAGGGGATCCTTAAAAAGGGGGTCAATTTTTTAGCCCTAGACCATCAGGAAGAATTCCCAATTCGACGTACAAGGTATCAAACCCGAACCCCAAGAGGGGGAAGGGGTGGGGGGAATACGAGGGGAGGAGGGAGGAGGACACAATATTAAATGAAACCTCAGGTCCAACCCGCTCTAAATCCCAGGTTGTTAATCTGTCTTCGTATGGACTATCTGACGATCAAATTAATGTTTTAGAACGGGGCCTCTCTTTTGTGCCAACTCCTTCCTTTGACAGATTTGAGTGGATTAAAGACTTGAACCTTTTTGTCCGCAAACTTGCTCTATCTAAATTTCACTTAATACAAAACGAGAAAAAAGCGAGAGACCTAGGCCTCACATCCAGAGACTATCAATGCCTTACCACACTTTTGTCCCTTTTAGAGGAAAATGATACTACTAATGTTTTGAATCGCACAGACTTGAAACCAAAAAGTAGATATACACCGAACTTTTCTGCTTACCGGAATATTGAACTGTTCCTGGAGGCAGCTAAGACCGAGATTGAAAAAATTAACGCTAAATCCTCCGACTACCATTTCACTAATAATCTTAATAGAAAGGAGAGACTTGCTTTGGATCTACTTAAAACCAATGTTAACATCACCATCAAGCCAGCCGACAAGGGGGGCAATGTAGTAATCCTTGACACAAACAAATATATAGAGATGGTGGAACGCACCCTGAGTGATGACAAAACATATAGGATCCTGAAATCTGACCCTACTAATGACTACCTTAGAAAGTATAAGGATATTTTGGACGATGGCCGCAGTAGAGGGTTGATATCAGTTGACGAGTATGAGTTTATCTTCAATCGTCAACCTAGAATAGCAACCTTCTACTGCCTGCCGAAAATCCATAAAAATCTACAAGATCCCCCAGGGCGCCCTATTGTGTCTGGGGTGGACAACCTTACGCAGAATGGTAGTCTGTATGTTGAAAAAATCTTAAGGCCTTTGGTAGAGACTCTGCCATCCTACATAAGAGATACTAAGCATGTCTTGAATGTACTCTCTAATCTTAAATTGTCTTCAAGTGCAAATCTTTGTAGTCTGGACGTCGAATCATTGTATTCATCTATCCCTCATGATAGGGGTTTGGAACATGCAAGATTCTTCTTGAACCAAAAGACATGTAGCGATGATCTCCATACAGGATTTGTGGTACGTCTGTTAGAATTTATCTTATCACACAATTTTTTCCTGTTCAACACCAAGTTCTATCACCAGGTGAGGGGCACTGCGATGGGTACAGCTTGTGCCCCCTCCTACGCAAACCTTCACCTGGGGTGGTGGGAAAAAGATATTTTCTCCTCAGATAGTCTGAAGGACCATCTACCTAAGATTCTATGGTGGGGACGCTATATCGACGACATTTTACTGGTATGGCAAGGGTCCCCACAGGATTTTGCAGATCTGGTGGAATGCCTAAATGAGAACACGGAGAACCTCAAATTCACATCAGAATTTGGGGGACGTTCTATTAATTTTTTAGACATTACGATCTCTATTAATGAGGATGGGACTTTTCAGTCTACTCTGTTCAGGAAACCAACTGCCACAAATTCTTTACTTCACTGGAATAGTTACCATCCAAGACCTCTGAAGGCGGGGATCCCAGTAGGCCAATACCTCCGTCTTCGGAGAAATTGTAGCGATTTAGCGGATTTTAAAATCAAGGCAGACCAACTTCGTCTGTCATTTAAGGAAAAGGGTTACCCAAATCGCTGCCTCAAAAAGGCCTACAAAAGAGCACTTGAAGTAGAAAGGAAGGACCTGCTTAGTGACCATCAGAACATCAAAAACTCGAAAAACGTAGGAGACATTCGGATGATTGCCACATACGACACGGGCTGGTCCGAAGCAAAAAAGTGCCTAAATAGATTCTGGCCGATCCTCTTGAACGATATACATCTAAAAGAGGTCCTAGGTCCATGCGCTCAGATCACGGCCCGAAGGGGACGTAATATTCGTGACCTTCTTGTACCAAGCCATCTATCTATTAAACCACAGCCAAGGGACACATGGTTGGGAAATCCTCCATGTGGTTCCTATGGTTGTGGTAGATGTGTAGCTTGTAAATACATTTCCAAAGAATCAAAAGTTGTTACTGATAGTACCGGTCGAGTCTCGGTTAAGATTAGAAGCTTCTTTAACTGCAACACGAAGGGCCTGGTTTACCTCCTGTCTTGCTCATGCGGACAAAAATATATAGGCAAAACCTTTAGAGCCTTCAAAGAAAGGATAATGGAACATGTCAGGTCCCCTAAGAACCGCCTCGAAACGCCAATTTCAAGACACCTAAAAGAACACCATCGGGGTGACTCTGGTGGTTTGAAGTTCTGTGGTCTTGAATTGGTTAAAAGACATCAGAGGCGGGGGAATTATGATCGCCTATTGAGACAGAGAGAGTCTAGATGGATCTATAGACTCAAGACATTGCAACCCTTGGGTCTAAATGAGGGCTTTTCTTTTGCTCCATTCCTCTGAGCTGCTATGGTGGATATATGTGTCTGTATATATATGTACATCTATATATGCATCTATGCGAGCCGTATTTTATGGGCAGTTCTTACCCTAAGAAAACCTGTCATAACTATGAATGATTGATGTAATATTTTACACTATTGTCTATACTTTATTTACAAACCTCTCCTATTTTTGTCTCCTCCCTTTTGTCCCTTAATGGGACCATCGATGTGTCCTGTAAAAATATGTATAGACGATTTAGGATTTTCCTCCCTTCAATGGGAATATGGATGTACTGTATATAAATGTATAGCTGTATATTATCTATATTGTGCTTGTTTGTATTAGACCTGTTGGTCAATTCTATGCACTTAGCGCTATATATATACATATGTAATGTGACCTTACATTGAATCCTACTATCCTAAAAGGACGATCAAGACAATAGGATCGTTTATATGTATTTTATGCAACTTATATACTTGTATCCCTCGGCTGGATGCCACTTGGATACAAGCAATTGACACTTTGTAATATACCCCTCCGATACCGGCAGACTGCGCACGCATGCGCACAGCACGGACCGAGTGCCGGCATCTGACGCATGCGCAGTAGTACCCGGTTCTACCTACGTAATTGAGGGTTTTCCCACGAATGAGTCACTCAAAGGGCGTTGCAAAACTGAGGTACAGCCCATCGGCGATGGGCGGTCTATAGTTTGGCGCCAAATGTGAGTGCTTTTAAGGGAGGGGACGGAGGAGAGGAACTTGCACACTACTCTACCCTTGAGAAAGGCGGATTTTACCGCCGAAACGCGCGTTGGGCTTCTGCTACAACTGTGGGGGGCCAGATTTGGGCGATTTGCCCTATACTGAATTATACTTTCACTACCTTCCCACCTTTATTTTTCGATCTCCTAACTCTATATCTCTCTGTCCTTTCGATTTAACCATTTGTCATTAGACTGGCTGAGGCCAATAGTCATATTTATACCTCACATTAGGACGCTATATTATACTTTATATTCCCAAACCCTGATATGCAATAGTGGAGATTTTGTTTGTGTGTTTTTCTAGGACCGTAAGTGTAGATCTCACCTGTTTTGCTAGCACAATTATCTATGCACATTATTGCACTGGTGCCTATTACGAATAGTTTTTTCTGCTACTTTTACACTGTTGCTACTTTTGTGGCAACGTAGTATCCAGGCACAGTATATAGTTATGTGCAGCCCAGAGTGACTCTCCAGGTCCTTTTTTATCCATTTGTAACAGTTGAGTGTATTACAGACTTTTATTATTTTTTGACTACATTAAAATTTTATTATTTTTTGTTTAATCTGTTTAATACACAGGAGTTAAGTGCACTCTTTATTGCTCCACAAGGGGTACTAGCTGTGAGTTGTTCTGTCTCCCATGTTTAAGGGATCCTTACTCCTCACCTTCTTTTTGTTTAAAGATGAACATTATAGGTGTAGAAGGGTTGCGAGAGAGAATGTTTTGCCCGGCAGCAGTGATATGTTCTGTAAAAATGAGCTGCAAAGTTTGAAGTGTTTGGGTTAGTAGGATGACAATAGTGATGGAGGGTTTAAAGTGTGAAAGAGCTGCTTGGGTTGGAGAATATTCCAAGAGGTCTTTGTTCTCAGGCTCCTCCAGTAATTGCTCTGAACAGGGAACAGGCTTTCCTATAAAAAAACAAAACAAATCAGAAAAATCATTCATGGGAAATTCTGATGCAATATCTAAGGTGAGCAGAAGATTAAAATAATTTGCAGAGAGATGGTTTCAGGCCACTGAAAACTGCTGGATTCTCTATGAATTCAAAATCATATTTATTAGAAAGCCAGTTCCCTGTTTTCAAAAGTGAAAAAGCTGTTAAAGGGAGTGATAGAAAAAGTTACAAGGCTTTTTTCTTGTGGAAAAGCCAGATAAATCTTTCAGACCTGTGCTAGACTTAAAAGGGTCAATTAGTGCATGTTATATTGGAGATTCAGAATGGCTATGCTAAACCTAAAGGATGCTTCTCTGCACATGGTCGCCATATGGACAGGTGGTAATAACCCCAACAAAACATCCCCCAATAAAATACAGATGGTGTATGGGTCAAATATGTCCACAGCTTTCATACGTTTTAACATAAACATTAAAGTCATTGCCCCAACCCCACCATATATCATATCCCACATGTCATAAAAAAGACAATGTCCCATATCTGTAAAAAAAAAATAAATGAATAACATTAACAGTATGACAAACAATAATTAACAATATAACAAATAAGTGCCAACAAATGTTATCAGTGGTGGGGGTATACCCAGATATCCCTACACCCATCAGATTCTAAGCTAACCATGTTATTAACCAGCTGAATTAACTATCCTGTTCTTTAATTAAAACAAAGATGTGCATGTATATATATATTTTTTTTTTATTTTGGCAGGTGATGTATGACAAAACAGCAGTTTCATTGAATAACAATTGATAAGCATAGTCAAGATTTGCAAACAATGGTGTCTAGTGTGTTCACCTAGGTTTTGTTTTGTTTTTTTACTTTTAACTATCGGTTGATTAGTGATGTCCAGGAGCCTGGGGGTGGGTAGTCGAAGCATCCGCCTTCTCTGTCATTTAGACTACAAAATGAGACTATGTGTCCATGGTGTTAGTGTATCTCTAGGGTGGTGTATAGTCTGAGGTGACAGGGGTATGGGGGGATTGTAAGCTTTATAACACCCTATGACATTAGAAGCGTTGATAGCTATCTCTTGGGGGTAGGTTCCTGTTGCTATAGCAGCACTTAGTAGTCCACAAAGGTAATATATGCTTAAAAGTAAAGGATTAAACTAAAACTAAAACAGTTGGTTCCAATCTGGTCATTAAGATTTAAGTCAGAGAGTCCCGTTCTTCACAAAGGGAGTGATTGCTGTGATGTCCCACTGATGGTTGGAACTCGTCGATGGAGTTGCTTCAGCTATGCCCAGGGACTGAAGGAAGGCTGGACCTTCTGTGGGGCTTGTTGCTCGCAAGGTCTTCCCCTCTTGAATTACTGTGAGGGATGGGAACGTCAAGATGTAAGGAGGGAAAATATTCGCCTTCTGTCATTATTAAAATTAAGATTATTAGTACACTGCGCTACCATAGTCTTCAATTTTACCACATGACAGGAGGCTTCATATTTTGCATTTTTAACGCCTAGGTAGAAGGGCGAATGCGGCGTTGGACGAAGGACGGGAATAGAATGTCCGAAACGTCGATTCGCGTGACCAGTCAGCAGCTTGCAGGATGTCTAATAGAGATGCGCTTGCCAAAAAAGCGGCTGATGCCGCCGCCCCTCGCACGGAGTGTGCGCCAAAGGATGAGTCTATGCTGGCTAGAGAAAGGAGCCATTTGATCCATCTGGCTAAAGTGGTGACCAGAACCGGACCATGGGGGCTAACATATGATACCAAAAGTTGTCTTGCTGTTGGTGGGCGTAATGTTTCTGTTGCCGCCACATATGCCCGCAGAGTCTTGACCACGCACAGTTGAGGGTCCGAGGTGAAGAATGGGTAAAACACCGATGACGAGTCCGATTTGGTCCTCCGTGAAACATGGAATGTGACTCCCTCCGGATTTATAGAAAAAAACGTCTTTATCGAACGCCCGGACATCCTATACCCTCCGGAAGGAGACCATGCACAGTAGGAAGGTGAATTTTGCCGTCAGTTGTTTTAAAGATAATAGTCCGTTAGGGGGCCATCCCCTTAGGAAACGGAGTACCACATTCACATCCCATAGATGTTGATATTTTGGTGCTGGGGGGTCGTCTCAGTTTGATGTCCCGTAACAGTCGACAGATCAGTGGATCTTGTCCTACTGGTCTTCCTTCGGATGGTATGTGGACTGCTGAGATGGCGGATCAGACAACGTTGATAGTGCGATATGATTTTCCTTCCTCGAATATCTTCGATAGGAAATTCATGATATCGGACACAGGGGCTGTAAAGGGATCCAGGTTTCCTTCCCATGCACCAGCCGGTCCAAGATTGCCATGCCGATAAGTAACTCTTTCGTGTTCCAGGAGCCCAGGAGTCCCATAAGAGATCCTTAGTTGTTGTCGATAGGTTTCCGGTACACCATGCTCCCCTGAAAGATTCCAGGCTATCAGGGAGAGGCGTCCGTCTAGGAGCATCGGGTGTGGGTTCCCCATTGGGTTTCTGAGTAGGTTGTAATCGTTCAGTAGTAGAATCGGGTCCTGCCAAGCCAGTTCGAGCAGGTCCGGGAACCAGGGTTGGCTCGGCCAGTTGGGTGTCAGGAGAGTTAATCTCACTACCAGTCGCCGAATGTAGTGGAGAACCCTCGCGATCATAGCGAATGGGGGAAAGGTGTAAGCTTCTTGTGGTGGCCATTGTTGGGTGAAAGCGTCGACCGCTAGGCATTCCAGGTCTGGGAGCCAGGTGTAAAATTGTGGCACTTGGTGGTTGTTGCGTGAGGCAAATAGGTCCAGTATGAAGGGCCCCATCTGTTCGTTCAGGAGGGCAAATATCTGTGGGTCCAGTTGCCAATCACTGACATCTCTCCAGTGTCGGGAGTACCAATCTGCCGTAAGATTCGACTCCCCTGGCAGCTATTGTGCTTATATCGTGATGTTACAGTAATCGAAGATTTCCTTCGTTAGATCCACTAGTGTTTGGGAGTGTGTACCTCCAAGGTGGTTGATGTATCGCACTGCCGATATGTTGTCCATCCGAAGAAGTATACAATAATTGGATTGTCCTTTTGCCAGACTGCGTTTGGCAAATGACCCCGCCAGCAGTTCCAGACAGTTGATGTGCATTGAGAGTTCTTGGGTTGTCCGTGTTCCATCTGTGGCACCCCATCCCAATCGGCTGGCGTCCGATTCCAGCACGAAGTCCGGGTGGGTGCCGAAGATGGCTCAGCCATTCCAAGCCACCATTCGAGTTCTTGGCGTACCTCGTTCGTTAGCGGGACTGGTTGGTTGTACGTAGGGTTTCGTCGTAGGAAGCGGGTTTTCAATTGTTGCATGGCCCAATAGTGTAGAGGGCCTGGGAATATGGATTGTATCAATGAGGACAGTAGGCCAACAATCCGTGCTAGTTGTCAGAGCGGGATGGAATCGCATTTGAGTACTCTGCGGATTTCCTTCTTGATAGCCGTCTGTAACGGATCGCCTGGCACCCTGACTGGGTATCTCCGTTGAAAGATGCTCCTAGCGCTTCCTGAGGACTCCAAGCACTGCAGCAGACACCACAACCACCGAACAGGAGAAGCATACAAATCCTCTCAAGCATTTGAATGCTGTAAACAGCTGAACAGGAAAAGCATACAATCAGCTTACACTAATGGCAATCAACATAATCCAATTCCCCCAATAACGAGACAACACTTCGTTTTGAGGTCAAGCATAACTGCCTGTACTGGCACATACAGCCTCTTTTATTCCCAATCCACAAACTTAGTACTGCCCACAGGGTTTTACAGAACAACCAATAACATGTACATTACAGAAAACACTCCCAGCAATTATACACAAAATCCTCCCCTCTGCCTGTGATATAATTATGGTACACAATGGTTAACAGAATTATCATAAGCAGGAAAAAGACAGTTTTTATACATGTGCTACAACTTTAAAAATATACGTCCAATCTTCATAAAACATATTATTTTTTATTATGTTCAGAATCAACACACTTTAAACATAAACACTCTCAAAAATCAGACAAATCCACCCAGTAGATAACAAGTTAGCTGGGAGTCCTTTATGACCGACCGCAAGCACATTTTCCTGCCCAAAACAGTTCTATAGATTTGGGCTGTGCGGTCGGTCTATTTTACACAGAAAAATGACTAAGTCCCATTCGAATGCACGAATGGAGCCGTTCGTGCATTTAGTTTAGTATAGCAGTGAGTTCAAACTGCCGAACGGGACTTAGTCTCTGCAGCTGAAAACTGAGTGTAGGAGAAGGTAAGGGTCAGTGGTGTTCGTTAAAATGTGTAGCCGATTTCAGTTCCATGGATTTGGCTATACATACCCCTGACCTCGTTCGAATGAACAAAGATGGTGTTCGTTTGTCGAATGGCGGCCACTTTGACTACTTCAGCACTTCGGCTGCATCCGAAGTGCCAATTTTAAAGCTGCAGAACTGCTCCAATACAATTTAAAGGGGCAGCAAGTCTTTTAAAATCCAATCTGCTAAAATAGTCTTTAACAGGCAATATCTTCCATAGTTTTAAAGGGGCATTGTTCCCAAAAGTGACAGTATGTCCCCAGATGGTTCTTAAAGGGCCAGCAGCAGCATAATAAAATAAATATATGCCCAAATACTGTATTTAAAGGGTCAAATCTCCCAGGGGCTATAGTGAGCAGGCAGGAGGCGGGCAAACAGGCTTCTCCAATGCCCAGTGGCGAGATTGGTTTTGCCACATTTCTCCCCTTTCCCAAAAAAGACTAACAAGGTATCTGGCCTCCTGTCGGTCAGTGCCTTGGTTAGTCCAGCAACCCACCCACAAAACATAGTCAGTAGTGCAGCCCACCCACAATGAAAAGTTACTACACCTGGGGTAGTGGGTAGCTTGTCCATGTCCAGGGGCTCCACCATGGGTCTGGGGAGTACAAGCCCTCTGGATCGGTGGGTTGCTGTGTGGGCAGAGACCAGCGGTACTCTGCCCTGGTGCCAGCGCTACTACGGGAGTAGCCTGGTTGGGGTTCAGCTGAGGAGGACCTCTGGACCTGGTGTTGCTGCTGGAGGGGAAGACAGGCAGTCCCCCCTTTGGATAAACAGCCCTGCTGATCAACTGTCCCTACACCCTGTGGTTTGGGCACAGAGACCATGGTCCCATCTGCACCAGTGTGGGGCTTATCATCTCCCCTTGGTGGGCTAGACTGCCGCTGGGGAGGAGGAACGAGACTCTCCCCTCCTGGTAGAATACTCTGCCGCTGGGGAGCAGGACCGACTGTCCGTACTCCCTTTAGCTTGGGCGCAGAGACCATGGTCCCATCTGTCCTGGTGTTGGGCTTAGTGTCTCCCCTTGGTGGGCTACGCTGCCGCTGGGGAGAGGGGGTAACAAACTCCTCTCCCTTACACACTTTCAGCCGCTGGGGAGGAAGGACGGCACCTTCGGCTCCCTGTGATACATACTGCCGCTGGGGAGGAAGGACAGCACCTTCAGCTCCCTGTGATACATACTGCCACTGGGGATCTGGGCCAACCGCCCAGCATCCCTGTAGGGCCGGTAGAGAGACTGCCGTCCCATCTCCACCGGCCATCTGTGGGTCTTCCCAGGACCAGTCTGTGAGGTCTCTCAACATTTGCGAGTAAGGACCACCTGCTTCCGCACCTCGCAACTCCGGCTGCTGCTGGGGATCTGGGCTGGCTGCCCAGCATCCCGGTGGCCCCAGTGGAGAGACCTCGGTCCCATCTCCACCTGCCTGTTGTGGTTCCTCACAGGACGAGTCTATGAGGACCCCTACTTCGGGTTCCTCTGGCCACCTCAGGGGAAGACGGCTAACCTCCTCGGATGCAGCCTCTACTCGGCTGCTGTAACACTCCTTCTGCTGAGCATACTCTCTCTCTTTCGCCAGCTGGAATTCTCGGTCCAGCCTCAGAACTGCTCCAATACAATTTAAAAGGGCAGCAAGTCTTTTAAAATCCAATCTGCTAAAATAGTATTTAACAGGCAATATCTTCCAAGGGCCATAGTCTTAAAGGGGCATTGTTCCCAAAAGTCACAGTATGTCCCCAGATGGTTCTTAAAGTGCCAGCAGCATAATAAAATACAATATGCCCAAATACTGTATTTAAAGGGCCAAATCTCCCAGGGGCCATAGTCAGCAGGCAGGAGGCGGGCAAACAGGCTTCTCCAATGCCCAGTGGCGAGGTTGGTTTCGCCACACCGTCACTTTGGTAGACGGGAGATGAAGAGTGCAGGACCTGGAGTCTATCGCAAAGCCCAGGAATTGGATGTTCTGCGCGGGTGTCATTGCGGATTTGGCCCTGTTGACCATGAAGCCCAGGGATTCCAACAATTGTACTGTGTACTCTGTATGTTGTATTGCCACTTCCCTTGTTCTGCAGAACAAGAGTATGTCGTCTAGGTAAATAATGCACCTGATCCCACGAGTCCTGAGGTGAGAGACTACTGGTTTCAACATCTTCGTAAAGCACCATGGTGCCAAGCTCAGTCCGAAAGGGAGGCAAGTGAATTTCCAGGGAGCGCCGTTCCATAGGAATTGGAGGAAAGGGCGGCTGTCCTCGTGAATTGGGATTGATAGATATGCATCTTTGAGATCCAGACATGTAAACCAGTCCCTGTCTTGAAGGAGGTCCCTTAGTAAATGTATACCATCCATTTTGAAGTGACGGTAGGTCACGTGGGCATTCAACTCTCTTAGTTTGATAACCGGTCTGAAATCTCCGGTTTTCTTGAGTACGAGGAACATATTGCTGAAAAAGCCTCCCTGTCCCTGAACGGGCTGTATAGCACCCTTCCCGTGTAGTTCGTGGAGCTCCATTTCTATGAGGTGCACGTCTGAGGTTGAGAGATATAACGGATGTGGAGGAAATTTCTGTACCGAGGTTGTACGCAATTCGATGCAAAACCCTTTGACCGTCTGTAGAACCCAGGCGTCTGTGGATAGATTTGCCCAGTTCTGGGAAAAAAGAGAAACACGGCCTGCAGACAGGCGCCTTGCCTTTATTGATGGCCTTTTTTGAAACCTCGCCCTTCCAGTGGTGTTTAGCTGGATGGTGCTTCTCCTGAGCGGAGTTATCCGTCTCCTCTGAGTCTTCATTAGTACGAGGTCGTCTACTATCAGCTTGTTAGTTTCAGCGGCCGATGTTAGTACTTTTGCCATTGCCTTTTCCAAGGAAGCGGCCACTGCCGCATTAATCATGGCTTGGAGGTCGTTTGAATTCTGATTATCCTCCATAGTCAGGGCACTAACAGGCACAGGACTGTATATATATTTGGGATTTGGATTCGTGTGGGAGGGACTTATGACAGGCCGGTGGCCGTATATATTGGCACCAGTGGCGTGCGACAAGCGGACTCTGTAATACTGGGCCTCACCCAGTCGGTCGGAACTGCTTGAACAGAACGGAACGGAACTGCTTCCGTTAGGCAGCACTGAGGGATATTTCCCAAATGGGGGCTCACCCTAGTTGGGACATAGTTAAGGGTTGTTTTCTTACCTATGGGGAATCTTGCGCTGGCTTGTCCACGACCTCCACGTCCTCTGTCTGTGCCCCTCTGATAGTAGGGATAGCATTGTCGAAAGCCTGTGTCTTGGTAACCCTATTGCGGGTAAAATTGTAGTGGGTGTCCCGTGCGGGGGCCCAATGGCCAGAATCTGCCCGCTGCCGACCAGCCCTGGGAAAAACACCCCTTGCGAGGTTGCCTTGGAAAACCTTGCGCATGGATGAATGGCTCTGTTTAGTGAGGTAAAGACATTGACATGTTTATTGAGCTCTTTGAGGAAGGGCTCCCCGAAGAGCTTGCCCTGTGCCTGTGGGCCCAATTCTTTTACCCCCAGATCCGCTAGTTTGGGGTCTATGCGGAACAGTGCTGCGCGGCGCTGCTCTGTTGAGAGGGCCGCATTGGTGTTCCCAAGAAAACAGAAGCCCCTCTGGGTCCATTCTTGGATGTCATGTGCCCATTCTCTTATCATGTCCGCATTAAAAGAGTCCGTCCTGGCGTAGTTATCATCCGCCAAATACATTACGTGGGCCAATGGCCCCATCGTGTCCAGGAGCTTGTCTTGTGCCCCTTTTAGACTCCTCTCTATCCCTCTGCGGGGGTCCCGACCTCCCTGCTCCATGAATGTCAGCATAAACTGGTCGAATTCCAGTGTGAAGGCTATCTTATCAGGTAATGATGGTCTTGGGCACTCTGCTCTCATCCGCTTGCCTACGTGTTTCTCTAGGGGTTTGCGGATCCAGAAATGCATAAACCTGAGGAGGTGCTCAGGTGGGGCCCATTCCCCCGAGCAGGGGTGCCGGATATTTCTGGGGTCGAACATTTTCTGCCACGTGGTGTCCCAGAATACTTCTTGGTTGAGGCGGAGGCTTTTTCGTCTCCTTTACCCTGGGGCTCACCCAGGAAGGTCTCCATGATGTAGGCGTTGGAGCTCCAATCGCCTTTGTCCGAATCAGAGATTTCCGCCTGCCATTCAGCTAGGATGGAGAGGGAATGTGGCATGTCTTTTTCCTCATCCGAGGAGATTTCTTTAGCGTATGTGGGCTTTGGTGCCATAGGGCATCTACTGCGCTTCAGAGGCGCCTTGCCTTTATTGGTGGCCTTTTTTGAAACCTCGCCCTTCCAGTGGTGTTTAGCTGGATGGTGCTTCTCCTGAGCGGAGTTATCCATCTCCTCTGAGTCTTCATTAGTACGAGGTCGTCTACTATCAGCTTGTTAGTTTCAGCGGCCGATGTTAGTACTTTTGCCATTGCCTTTTCCAAGGAAGCGGCCACTGCCGCATTAATCATGGCTTGGAGGTCGTTTGAATTCTGATTATCCTCCATAGTCAGGGCACTAACAGGCACAGGACTGTATATATATTTGGGATTTGGATTCGTGTGGGAGGGACTTATGACAGGCCGGTGGCCGTATATATTGGCACCAGTGGCATGCGACAAGCGGACTCTGTAATACTGGGCCTCATCCAGTCGGTCGGAACTGCTTGAACAGCTTCCGTTAGGCAGCACTGAGGGATATTTCCCAAATGGGGGCTCACCCCTAGCCAGGTTACTGGGTAAAACCTAACTGGCTGTCCCACACCCACCTTGTTAACTCCAAATCTGAAATCACCTTTAGCTGTCAGAAGGTCCTGTAAACGCGAGCCTTGCAGTGCTGTGAGTCGAACTCCCAACAGTAGCACCAAAAAATGGCCGCCGCGGTGAACAGGAAGAAAGCCTGCAAAAAAAAAGGCTTAAAAACCAGTAAGGAGTTCGGTAAAAAACTCACAAACGGCTTTGTTCGTGGGTTGTTGAATTTGCTGAACGCCCATTGAGGGAGAAGCCGCGAACAGACTGGGTTATTATATGAACCCAGTCTGTTCGTGCAACTGAGCACACTGGGGCTTCCCTCGCGTTTGTGCAGGAGAGGCACAAACTGAGCGTGCCAGCTCCGTTCGCGCAATTGTAGTCGCGAACACGCACGAACACCCTGAGCTAGCTTGCTCTGTTCGTGCAGTAAAACGGCACGAACAGGGCGGGAAAAACCTATGTTAAAGTGGCGAACGTAGCCACTCGAGGATAGAGAGGGGAGGGGAGGGAAGGGAAATTAGGCTTTCCCCACAGAATGGGTCTAAGGTGAAACAGGGGAGACCTCCACAACTGTGAAACTGTTAAAGGGGTACCCCAATGACTGCTACCCTGCCACCCCCAGTACATATATTAGCAGTTAAAACAAGCTATGCATACAATAGCACTGTTAACATACTAACATGTACATAAAGTGACAGTTAAGGAATCAGTACTCTGACCTGACTTGTGATGGAGCAGCAAAGAAAGAGGAAATTATTGGCTATGCTTGGACTTATATACTCTCTGACTCACTCTGATTGGTTCTTTCTTTAAACAGTTTTTTTTCTTTGCTGCTATGGAGTTAGTAAAGAAAGTTAATGCAAAATATGAAGCCTCCTGTCATGTGGTAAAATTCAATGTTGCACTATATAATACTGTTATTTAATGTGATTTGTGCAGTCCATACATTAATTGGCTACCTAGTAAAGGTGGCATTGTCAATTTCACCATGAGAGGGGTTACATTTGTTTGTATAGGAGTTTGATAGATGTCAGAAGGTTTACATTATGAATTGCTTATTTGAAGCTGTGACTTCAACCAGAGATCCAGCAAGGTGTTTAAAATTAAACAAGTTAACTCTGTCTAGCTTCAATGTAAACTAACTGGCTAATCTACCATATGCCAGTATCCCCTCATAGATAGTGGGTTCTTTTGATATGCTAGTGACCATTAGCATTCAGGAAAACAATTGTCTTCCAGTTTCATATCGAAAAGAAACAATAGCCAACAGATAAATAATCATGCCAGCCTTTGTGCATATTTAGAATGGGGAAAGCACAACCTTTAAAGCCGTTTGAAAGGAATTGTGAAGTCCACTGTATTAGGTCATAAGTAGGAAATGTGACATACCATATTGTGACCCCTTAGATGGAATATATTGTTTGAACAGTAGTCTACCTTTAAACTTTGTCAATACAAATGTTTTCTTCGGGGCCATAATTTTGGGAACATTTGTCAGACAGGAGTTGGATAAAGGGCTGAATTTTGTAGAGCCTGGTAAAACAATGTGTAATTTCCAGGGGGAACAGAGCATTATCATTAAAATAGAGAAAATGCAGCATTTGTCCATAGAGATCCCTTTTCGTAACACCTGGGACAAGAGGGATAGCCAGCATAGGTTGCTTGTACTAATATGACCTGATACTTGGCTTTTTGACAATACCCCTTATTAGGGTTAGGGTAAACTCTTCTCATTTCTGCAATATTCGTGGGGTTCCACTTGATTCTTTTATTGTAATGTGACCCCTGATTTGCAGAAAGATACTGGTTGGCAAACAGGTTGGTTTCCTCAACCATAAGCTCAAATATGTCATTCAACATAAAAAGCTCAAAGTAATTTAGTAGCTCACAAGCATCTACTGTTACTGTGTACTACAGGTGTGGCTGTGAATAGGAGTATTTCTGGGACCCTCAGATTGGGGATACCTCTGGCACTGGGCTTCCTAAACACCTTCTTGTCGATGGTGGGGGGCACCATCACTTGATGACTCCCTGAAATGCAAGGGAATTGGATCTAGGGAGCAGGTGGTGGGGTAGGAGGACTGGAGCAGAGCAGAAATCTCTTCCACTGTAGTGGGTGCGAATGAACATAGAACAGCAGAGAGAGTGAGGGTAGGGGAAGAAGAAAGATGAGAGATCTCTTCCCTGATTGTAGAGATCTTGTCAGTGAAAGGAGTTGCAAAGTCTGAGGCTGTCAAGTTAGTAGGTGGAGGAGGAACAATAGGGTGAAGAAGAGAGTTAAATGTGTTTCATGGGAGAGTGTGGTTATGAGGGTATTGAAATATGTTGTATGAGCTCAGTATAAATTTATAGTGGAGAAAGTCAGACGCACAGACTTTCTCCAACAGTGTTCAGCAATTCTGGAGCATTTTTGGAGGTATCGAATCAGCTTGGTGTGCCAAGGTTGTTGTTGGGGGTGCCTGCTGCTTTTAAATGTAGGAGGTGCCATGATGTCTAGTTGAGAGGAGTGGGTGGAATTGTAGAAGGAGGTTGCAGAGCTAGAACAGGTGAGGTTTGAGATAGGTAAAAGAATAGTTTGGAGATTAGTGGAGAAATGCTCTAGGTCAAGACATTGGAGGTTTCTGGGAGATTGATGTTCAGATGGTGGTGTCAATTGGGTCTTAGGTATGTCGATGTCAAAAGTCAGCAGATAGAGGAAAAAGAATATTGGAAAGATTACAGGTGGAACAGATATTGGTGCAGGCGAGATCAAGAGTGTTTCCCGCTGTATGGGTTGCTAAATTGGACCATTGCTTAAGGCCAAAGGAGGAGGTTAAAGAGAGCAGACGAGAGGCATCAGTGCAATTGGGTTGTTGATTGGGATATTGAAATCCCCAAGTGTAAGGGAAGGAGTGCTAGATGAGAGGAAGTGGGGAAGCCAGGAAGAAAAGTGCTCAATGAATAGTCTAGGATAACCGGGGGGGGTAGATGAGAGCAATTCTTAAAGAAGTGGGTTTAAATAGGCAGACAGTGTGTACTTCAAAAGAAGAAAAGGATAGGGCAGGGGGAGTTATGATTGGTTGAAAGGCACATTGAGGAGAAAGAAGGATGCCTCTACACTACCTCCACCTACACCACCTTCTTTACAGTTGAGTCTGGGAGTGTGAGAGAATTGTAGCCCACCAAAACATAAAGAGGCAGGAGCAGCGCTATCAGAGGGGGACAGCCAGGTCTCTGTAAGTGCAAGCAGTGTGAGTGAGTTTGACATGAAAAAGTCATGTATGGCTGTTGATTTTAAATTACGGCAGATGGAGTGGGCATTCCAGAGTGCACACTGAATGTTGGTAAGTGAGGGTAATGGGCAGGGTATTTTGATGAGATTTGTGGAGTTTCTGGTTTTTTTAGTGTGTGTAGAGAAGGTGAAGGGCCCTGGATTGGGAGAGACATCACCACCTGCTACAAGCAGGAGGAGAGAAAGTGACAGGAGATGTGAATGGGTTTTGTATACATAGGGTCTAGGATGAGATCGATTGTGGGTAGGAGTGAGAGAGTAGAAAAATGATTGCAAGGCATGAGAGAAGGGGGGAGTGTAGCAAAGAGAAGCATATGTAAATGTGGATGGGGGATGAGTGAAGTGGGTGTAAGGAGAGATTTTTATACTGAGGGAGAAGGAGGAAATAAAGAGGAGGAGAAGACAGATCATTGCTAAACTGTGAAAAAGTAAATTGTAAATAATTGGAATATCAACAGCAGAAGCAAGTTTTATGGGTTAAGAAAGTGCAGGAGTGTACTAACAAGAGGCAGTGTGTACACCTGTTGTTTTTACTTTTCTAAAATGTGGGTGTGATAGACATTCTATAAATGTTATAATGAGCGTGGGGTGGGGAGGGCGGGTATCAGACTTTCTTACAGCAGCATTGGCGTTTCAAAGTTTGGAAATCAGGCTTTGCTTATTGCAGATGATCAGCTGATGTCTCATATTTCAGGAAAGTTGGAGAGAATGGAAATAAGAGTGTGTTGAATTAGTCAAACAATGAAGGCTGGGGCATAAAGAGTAAACAGAAAAAAAATAGAAATGCACTATAATAGGATAATGTGTTATTAAGGTTTGCTCACAGAGAGCAAATGGGAAAAACAGTAATGCACTATAAAGGGAATAAAACATGAGTTAATTAAAATTAGAGTACATGGAGTCATATTATCGAGAACAGTTAAGTATTAAGGGTATTATTAGTTAAACACTAATGCAGTAGGATTGAATGGGTTGTATGTGACACACACAGTTTTCAATTTTATGATGATTTGGCACTTTTTCAGACAAGTGGGAGATATGAGTATGTGTATGTAGTTTAAGTTTGTTCAGAAAGGAAACAATTGAATCATGGACACATTGTCCATTATGAAATATAATACAGTATGGTGATAGTTGATACTAGATACTTGATAGACACCAAATACCTTCAAAGGATAAGAATGGAAGAACCAGGGAAAATAGTTATAAAGGAATGGCTATGTATTCTCAAATGGGTTCAATGTTACATGTTTATTCTAGGCACTAAATGCTATGATATGGCAGAACATAGTGAGAGAATTGAAATCACTTGAGTATTGAATTTTTATAATATCTATTCACATTGTTAGACAATTTAGGTGAAGAGTTATTAGGTTTGGATTTACAGAGTAAATAAATAAGCACTATAAGATGAATGCATTATGTGGAAACCATAGCTTGGGTTTATGAAGTAATATAATGGATAATGGTTAACCACTGAGACATAAAGAGAATACCGTATATACTCGAGTATAAGTCAACCCGAATATAAACCGAGGCCCCTAATTTTACCACAAAAAAAATGGGAAAACTTATTGACTCGACTATAAGCCTAGGGTGGGAAATGCAGCAGCTACTGGTAAATTTCTAAATAAAATTAGATCCCAATAAAATTACATTAATTGAATATTTATTTATACCGTGTGTATATAATGAATGCAGTGTGTGTGTTTGTGTGTAGTGTGTGTATATAATGAATTCAGTGTGTGTGTATATAATGCAGTGTGTATATAATGCAGTGTGTGTTTGTGTGAATGCAGTGTGTGTGTATATAATGCAGTGTGTGTATATAATGCAGTGTGTGTGTGTGAATGCAGTGTGTGTATATAATGCAGTGTGTGTTTGTGTGAATGCACTGTGTGTATATAATGCAGTTTGTGTTTGTGTAATGTGTGTAAACTGGGTGAGGGGAGGGCATTTTTATTATTAAAATTTTTTTATTTTAATATTATTATTATATTTTAATATTATTTTAATATTATTATTATTTTATTATTATTATTTTATTTTAATATTTATATTATTTTATTTTAATATTTGTATTATTTTTTATTTTATTTTTTTGTCCCCCCCCCCATGCTTGTTGCCTGGCCAGGGAGGGGGACTATGTGAATCCCTGGTGGTCAAGTTGGTGGCCTGTGCCGTGGGGGGGGCTGGCAGCGAGCTGTTATTTACCTTCCTGCAGCTCCTGTCAGCTCCCTTCTCCTCCGTGCAGCTCCCAGTGTAAGTCTCGTGATCTGTGTGCCGCGCGGAGCATTGCCACGGTAACCTGTGGCAACGCTCTGACGGCCGCGGGTTTCGCGAGATTTACACTGGGAGCAGAACGGAGCTGACAGGGGAGCTGCACGGAGGAGAAGGGAGCTGACAGGAGCTGCAGGAAGGTAAGTAACAGCTTGCTGCCAGCCCCCAACAGGACCACCGGGCTTGCAATGAGCCCAGCAGTACTGGTCTGTATTATGGCAATGTAGGTTGCTATAATACAGACATTGACTCGAGTATAAGCCGAGTGGGAGGTTTTTTAGCACAAAAAATGTGCCCAAAAACTCGAGTATATACAGTATTTGGTTAAGCACAATGGGAAGAATGTGTAGTAAGACGCATGTACAATATTTCATTTTATATATCCACAACATGAAGGAGAGAAGAAGAGTTATATGGTTTATAAATAAGCAAGATAAGAATTGAAATAATAGAATTATTACAATGGATATGTTGATCAATAAGAAATAGAATACAAGATTAGGTGGTTTATTTTTTTATTTTTTTCTCCTCTCTTTCTCTCGTTATGTCCACTTCTCCTTTCAGGTATTCCCTCAATATGGGGTGATGGGGGGTGGTCCGCGGGTAAAGAGAGAGGGTTTGAGAACGTTTATACTCCCCTCTATCCCCTCCCCCTTCGGACTGGCCCCCATTCTTATTTCCTCTCTTTTAAATAAGTATATATAATGGCAGATTTGGTAGAATTGGAGCGTGACATCCTCCCCTAGGGTATCAATGTGGTACCCAGTTCTAGGAGACAGATGAGTTCTCGAGGAGTTAGAGCTTTTGTTCTCGATTTATGTATATTTTGTGTGGTATTTTATTGGTGTATATTTGTTTGTTTTTGTAAGTTCTCTGCGGCTGCAGATCAGAAGAATGGGAAGGAGGTTGTATGGTTAAGGTGATGTCGATAAATGCTCAGGGTCTTAATACTCCACGTAAAAGGGAATTCCTGTATCAGACACTATTAAGAGATGGGTCACACATAGGGTTCATACAGGAAACACATTGGATTAAAAATAAGGTAAACATGTGGAAGTATAGTAAATTCCCTTTAACATATTGTGCGTCATTAGGCAATCAAAAAAAATGTGGTGTAGTTATAATTTTCTCTAAAAAGGGTAAATTCTCTTGAAAGTATCAAAAAATGGATAAAGAAGGGAAATGTGTTATCCTAGTGGGGCAATTAAATTGGCTGGATTACACACTGTGTTAATATGTTTCTACCTAATAAAAATCCTACTAGAACGTTGGCTAGAATCATGGAAAGGGTAGAGAAGATACATAAAGGAACACTATTGATGGCCGGTGATTCTAATTGAGTGCTGGAACCTGGTATGGATAAATATATTGGATCAAGTCAATCTGTGGATAAAATACTAGTTAAACAGGCAACTAAAATGAGCAAGCTCATAAAAAGTCTGATTTATTTGACTGTTGGAGATTGTTCCATCCAGCTGACCGAAATTATACACATAGATCAGTTCCACATATTTCTGCCGCTAGAATTGATATGATCTTAGGGGATTACCAATTAGTAAAAAATATAAAAACAATTATTAAAAGGGATAATACATCAAAATAAGGGTAATTTTTCGATAGATAGAGAAAATCTAATTAAAATATATTGAGAAAAGATAAATATAAAGATATCTGAAAGAATAGAATCCAATTTAAAAAGGTTAAAAACATATTCTACTATAGGAATAATAGAGTAGATAAGATGTTAACTAATAAATTAAAGAAACCAAAAATAGAGAATACAATTTATGAAATAATAAAAGATGACATATTTAAAGCCAGCAGAAATTGGTAATGTGTTTACATTTTTTATGAAAGTCTCTATAACTTGGAGGATAATTCAACACCTTTACAAATAGATAACAATCTAGACAATTCTAATATCCCGACAATAACATCGTAAAAATTAAAGATCTTGAATCAGCAGATTGACCAGGTTGAGGTCCAGCACGCATTTAAAAAATTAGAATATAATAAAGCTTTGGGCCCAGATGGCTATTTGAATAGGTTCTACAAAGTGTTTCAGAAAAGTGTTATTTTACCTCTGACAGCAACCTTTAATGATCTGGCACTATTAGGGTTGGCTTCAAAAGAGATACTAAGAGCGAATATAATCCCCATTTTAAAACAGGACAAAATACATACTGTATGTACTACTATCCAATATCTTCAGTTAATATAGATAGGAAAATATATGCTTCAATTCTATCAGAAAGACTTAAAAAGATTCTGAATCAAATTTAAGACTAATTCAATTTTGGGATCTAATGTTTAAAACTATAAAGGATATTATTGGTAGAACATTGACCAAAAAAACTGAAATTGCTCTGCAAAGTATAAACTGCTCGTTATGGGTTAAAAATATGATATTCTGATAACCCATTGCCTAATGGCAGCAAAAATATTGATTGCTAGACACTGGAAGCAAGTGATAATTCCAACAAAAGCATTATTTATAAAGCAACTGCTTTCATATAATTATCACTCTGGTTATAGATTTACAACTATTTATAGAGAACTAATAGAAAAGATTGCTACCCTTTAAAATGGAAGCCTAAAAGAGCAGAGGTATACTTAAAGCATTGGGATTTCTATAAACCAAATCAGTAAAGAGTCCTGCAGCTGTATTCTTTGTATTATTGTCTGTCTTAGTGTGCATCTGTATATTAAGAGACGTGAATATATGGCTACCCAATAAGTTTGGGGACCATACCCACGCCTGAATGTGATTTGTGTCCACTTTGATGGTCATATTGTCTTTTTGTATATGTTTTGTATTGTGTGAAAATAATTTATGAAAATTATAAATAAATATATTTGAAAAAAAAATAATTCTATGTAAAAACTTATTGAATAATTTAATTTATTGCCAACCTGGCTAACACACAATACACATACCTGTCCCCCAATTCCCATGTCCACCCACAAAAACCCAAACACCCAACCCAAAAATTAAAATAAAATTAATGATCACAGTTCAAACAGCTGCAACCAGTACAAAAAGGGTTGTTTTTTTTTAATAGAAATAACCCCCAAAAAACCGTCAGCTTGATCAGAGAACCTTCTGATCACACTAATCATTGATGCAGCGTCATACAGCAGAGATACTGTCAGTGGCATACATACAGGGGTCGCAGCTGTGACCAGGCCCATCACTCTAGGGGGCCTGTCCATCTGGAGTAGGATGCAACAAATGGAGTACTTTACCAGTCTGCGGATTGTGAAGGAACCCACTAAGAATTCCAGGTATTCAATGTGAAGGGAGAATTCCTGAGTTGTGCACACGCTTTCTGTGGTTGTGCTCTGGCAGGTTGTCACCACAGCCCCACAAGCTGGTTTCCGACTCCAGAACGAAGTCCGGTTGGATGCAGGTGGGTTTCGAATGAAGAAAACCTTACCAGGAAGAACTCCATGTTCCAGTAATGTAGCGGGTCTGTGAAGATTATCTGTATGGGGAGGGCAGTAGCCCATAACCCGTGCGAATGTGTGGAGGGTCACGGTGTTGCAGTGGAGGACCGTGCAAACTTCCTTGGGGATAGAGAAGACCTTTGAAGGGGAAAGCTTCAGGGTACCAGACGCAGAGTCGATTACAAATTCTAAGAAGTGGACCAGCCACTACAAAACACAACAATTCCAGTCGGACCATGGAGAATCGTGAATGTTGATGAATTCTCTGAACCGAACAGAATGATATTGTTCAGGTAAATAATGCAACGTATTCCCCATATGTAATTGATCTCTGGTTTCAGTAGTTACATGAAGCCCCAAGGATTTGAGATAAGGAGGCATGTGAAGTGCCAAGGTTGATCGAAGCACAAGAAACATAGATAACGTCGTCAAGAGGGTGGAAAAGGACCGACGTGTCTTCACACCCAGTTTCGCAAGCCAGTCATCTACGTGTAGAAAGTTCCTTATTAAGTGTGAATGCCTTCCACCTAGAAGTGATGTTATCTTATGTGGGAGTTGTAGACAGTACAGTCAATGCTACCTTAGGAAAGCTCACCTGAGGAAAACAGGATCTAGCGCATCTGCGCGTTCAGTGTCCTATGTCCGATCATCTGGAGCACCAGAAGGTTGTCTCTCACCCACTTCGGGTAAGAGTTTGCGATAGCGAGTTACAGGGGTCAGATGGCCCGAAGTGGTTGGCAACATGTTCCAGTTAAACATGATTATGTTCCAGTCCTCAGCTGAGGAGGGGTCTAACCATGGGGACAGGCAGGTGCTGGAGTCGGTGTATTGTGTTTGGTGAAGGCTTTGTTCTTAGACCACAGAGGGCTAGTGTCTTCACCATTCCAGTGGCACTTGAGTGCTGGAACTTAGCGGAGACATCACAGGCATCAGAGTCTGCCCCGTAGTGGCCGATACTGGGGAGGGGGCCAGCCCTTCTGCCAGCACACTTGAGAGTGCTTTTTCCCTGAATGCAGCAACCATTGTGTGTATCATGACCTGTAATTCCACAGGGTTAGCCCAGGAATCTTCCATAGTGGCATATTGTGTGACACAGATTTGGGCTCACCCAAAAAATTAGACATGTAGATTTATCATAATATGGGAAAGCCCTGTAAAAGGCACAAAATAGTAGGCAATTTTAGGATGCAGGGCAAACAGATAAGACTACCATAGTAGCAGGCAATGCTCACAGAAACCACTAAACAGTGGCCAAATAAAATTGACTAGGGCTCACCCAGTAAACAGAGGCTGCAACAGCATGCCTCCACTCAGCAGCACAGTGTAGCATACATAAAGTAGGGGGCTCACCCCAGGTGCACAGGGTCTGAACGCTTAAGTGCAGGCCATAGCTCTAACAGAGAGCACTAATCTGTGCTCAAAGAGTTAATCTGTGCTCACACATTTAATTCGTGGTTATGGGAGAATAGGAGATAGTCATTAAGCAGTATGTCCTGGAAATCCTGTCCATCAGTTAACAGAGGCTGTATCAGCATGTCTCCATTCAGTAGCACAGTGCAGTAAAAATACAGTAGGGGGCTCACCCCTTGAGTGCAGGCCACAGTCCTGACAGAGAGCACTAATAGATAATACAAGGTTATGGGTGAAATCCCTATTAACAGCTTGCAAAGTAAACAGAGTGCAGGTCAGGAGTCCGGATACAAGTCAAGGGCTCATGAACTGCACCACTGTAACCACCTAATAGGGAGCTCCAATGAGGGGGTAACCTCCAAAATATGTAGGTAATATGAGTAGGTGATGTGCAGAGTCCCACAAGGGGAAACCAACATTAGGAGAGCTCCACTGTATGTTGCCCCATTGATGGAGCTTGTTTTGCCAACCTCAGACGGATGGGGTGTTGAGTTGGCCCTGCCGGGATTTGAACCTGCAGCCTTGCCTTTTTTAGCACGCTTTGCAGTCAAGGATTTTGCCAGCTAAGCTACGTCATTGGCAGGGTGTGTCTTCACTATGTTTTTGAGATGTAGAATATGTGACAACATGCCACACCCCTGGTAGACTGCAGAATAGAGTTTAGATACTCTGCCCCTCAGGAACTCCCACATTGAACAGCTGATGACCATGTTTTCATCAGCAATAGGTATTTAAATGGAACAACAAGCTGCTCATGTTCACAGGCTCCTGACGATGGCGTTTTGAACACACTGAAACGCGTGTCAAGTGTTTTGTTTTTCTTTAATCTCTGCACTTGGTAGCACTTTTTTATTTTTGTTACCACTATGGTTATTGATTTTTAGGTGTTTATTTATTTATTTATAACTTTAGTAGGGACAGGTGGTTCAGGTAGACACTAGTGGTTAGACCACGGTGTCAAGGTAACTTTTAGGGTGAATTGAGAGATTTATTTAATTATTTATTTTTTGTGTGAGGCTTTTCAGACCTGATTATCCGGTCCCTTGTTCTCTGGGGACCCTGTGCTTCTTCTCTCTCCCTAACCTAGTTTACACTACCTTCCTGTCAGTCGTACACTAGGGGAACTAGAACTTAGATGCTAGCTAGTACTCCAGACAATTGATCTCCTGGGCACCATTTAGTAGATCTCCCTTTTTTTCAAGTTATACTTTTTGTTTGTATATCCATTTTTAGCCTTAGATTGATTAAAGGTAGGGCCTCCCTTCCTCATTTCTTATGCAGTGGAGCTCTCCTGATGTTGGTTGCCCCTACACATCACCAACTCCTATTAGCTTACATAAATGGCCTAATTCAACATTAACATGCAACCTCAGTAAGACCCAAAAGCCCCTCAAAGTGAGAGCAATGAGAGGTGAGGGCGGAAACCAAGAATAAGGTAGAAACACAAATTACATGGAAAAACACAGATGCACATAGTACAGAAACACAGCAAGACAAACAGCAAAGTATATAAAAAAAATAATACAGAAACAATCTCAAAAAAGGCAATAGAAAAATAAAGTAATGGAGAAGAGTAATACTCTGACCTGTCTGCTTGATGGAGCACCAGAGAAAGAGGACGTTATTAGGTCATTATACCTCGTGTACATCCTACTCTCTTATGATTGGTTCTGTTTTTCTATGTGTTTCTTTGCTGCTGTGGTGCTAGTAAAGAGAGAAAATGCTAAATATGAAGCCTCCTGTCATGTTGTAAAATTGTTATGATCACACTAGGCTATTTAGTGAGTAAATTAGTAGCATTTATTTGCTTTTTATATTTTAAATGCAATGCTTTGTATTGATTGGCTAAAATATTAATGTTTGAATTATAAATAACATACTTAAAGGACCACTATAGTGCCAGGAAAACATACTCGTTTTCCTGGCACTATAGTGCCCTGAGGGTGCCCCCACCCTCAGGGTCCCCCTCCCGCCCGGCTCTGGGGAGAGAAAAGGGGTTAAACTTGCCTTTTTTCCAGCGCCGGGCGGGGAGCTCTCCTCCTCCGATCCTCCTCCTCTCCTCCCATTTGGCTGAATTCAGAATGCTTTCCTATGGATGCTTGCGTGTTCTCAATGTGATTTTCACAGTGAGAATCACGCAAGCGCCTCTAGCGGCTGTCAGTGAGACAGCCACTAGAGGATTTGGAGGATGGATTAACCCATTTATAAACATATGTTTATAAACAAATGGGTTAACCCTAGCTGGACCAGGCACCCAGACCACTTCATTAAGCTGAAGTGGTCTGGGTGCCTAGAGTGGTCCTTTAAATTATTTGTTATGGAATAATTATTTGTAATTTTCAGAAATATTTTTGGGGAAAAATTTGAATACATTCAAAAAATAATTTGCTTGAAATTATCTGACAACATGCCTTTCCTCTAGTAAGGAAACCTCATCATATAAATCAACTAAAAGGTTATTCACTAAACAGGAAAACAATGTGGTTTTCAAATTTTAAACCAAAGAAGCAGAAGTACAAACATAGCTGGCTTTGAGAAATATTCTAGTTCAGTTAGTATAGCCTAAAATTTGGAATCACTTTAAATTAATTGCAGACATTAAGGACAGCCTTGTGTGTCCGTTGAACATGCAGTGGCACAATAATTGTAAAGCATGTTACTTGTAAAATGTACTTAGGGATTTTACCTCTAGAGGTCAGTATAAGATTAACATGTTTTTAACAGCATCATTTTTAAAACTGAGAAGCTTTATTACTCAAAGATGTTTTACAAATGAGTGATTCCTTATATTTTGCAAACCTCTCCAGAGAAATAGAAATTCAAGGTAATTAAAATAAACACTTGTTGGAACGCAGATTTCGTTTGTTTTCTTACAGCTAGATTGCTTGTCATAATTAAAAAAATATATATATTGCCAGTGATTAAAGAGTAATTCAACAATGTTGTTTCCCTGGGGGAAAGGAATAACTTGCCGAAATTCATTATAAATTGTAAACATACACCATATAATACTGAAAGACTATAATTAACCCCCCCACCCCCCTTCATTTCAATCCCTGCATTGTGAGGACTGCTTGCTTTTTCCTGTTCATTCATTCATTCATTCTTTTTTTTTTTTAAGTGTATTTTAATTATCAAAGTTATATTCCAAATGCATGTATGTATATTAATTTAATAGTTTTCATGAATGCCCTTACTGAGTTTCCATGTGATGAGAACATAAGAAAATATACTATGCTTTTACTATGCTCTCATTCTGACTGTCAAAATGAAAAAAACAAAAAAAACAAACAAAGAACAATATAAGTTCACTTATATATTATTAAATGAACTTTCCAGGAACCATACCTACAACAGCTTGGCATAGCACAAAAACATACAGAATTCTATGTGTATATTATGCTAGTAAAATGCTGCCAAATGTGTGATAGATTTTAATGTTAGGCTCTTAAAATTTAAATTCCCTCGCTCAACTTTCTTCTACCCTTGGCTTTAGATCTGAGTGCTTGTGGCCATGGACTGAGCGACAGGGGAAGCGAAAGAACTGCCTATAACAGACATCCCTCACAGTTGCTGGGGCAGCATAGGAAGCACTAACACAGATCTGCTGACAGTGAAGCCAGCTTGTGGGCATTAAATGAACGCAGAGAACACCATAACAACTTAATCATAATTAAGTTGTTATGGTGCGAGGGGTTCCTTGGCACTGGATTACCTTTAGGAGTTTTAACATGGGAAAATTAGTTTAGGACCAACTGATATTGAAATACTGTGGCATAGCGGTGGGCTTAACACAATATGGAAGCAGTTTAAGCAGTTAGTTTTGCAGTTGGCATGTTAATCTACCATGTTAAAATTAGTGTAGGACCCACCGATACTAGAGTACTGTGAATTAGTGGTGGGCTTAACACAATATAAAACACAATATAATCATATGGTGAAACTGAATCCCAATATTTGTTTACTAAGATAGGTGATTTTAAGTAGCCTTGTAAAATGTAAAACGAGAGAGAGTGTGTGTGTGTGGTCATGGTCTATATATTTATTGACTTTAACTCATTATTTAACATAGCAATATAATATGCAAAGTTTATGAACGCCACTTAAAATTCTGATATTTGTCATAGTAATCACAAACTCACAAAGTTAATTTATAAATTGGAAAAATTATAATTATTCAATAAAGCACAGATTACTACAAATACAGGCAATTGGCCTGGTGGAGATAAGCTTAGAGAAGAAGATCACGAAGAATTTCAGGCACCCATTTTCATTATTTATGAATGTATCTTTTTTAGGTAGTCAAGTTCACAAACCATGTGACTTTGGTACAGGATTTGCCAGTATCATTACATTGCTTTAGAGAACTATGCTTCATCTTTCACATAACTGACTCAGCAATTGTAAACATCTTCAATTCTCATAGATTTTATAGTTGGAGAATTTTAATTCATTTTTCATACTGACATTTGTATATTTTATAACCTAAAGTGCAGAAGAAACATATAATGGAGATTAAGTATGCAATGGCAATATTTACACGAACATCTCCAACTCTTAGGTGTTGCAGAAAAGAAAACCTTAATCAAATTCACACACTATGTCTGGCTAGGACTCTGGTGATAGTGAGTTTTGTTTATTTTTCATTTTAAATGATCTAGAAGTATGCTTAGAAATAATGAGATTGGTGCCTGTCTCTGTCAGATTAAGAAGGTGTTCATCACAAATGGTTTTATACGGAAACATAAATGGAAACTTTAAATAAACCCGAAACTACTGAAAATCCTTAAATATTTAGATTTGGAAAAACTGGGTCTGGACATTCCCTCACAAAGCTCATGGCTTACGTTATTCAGTGTCAATATAATTTACAAAGTGTTTAACATTATTTTTATATTGTAACTGAACAAAATCTATGGGTATTTGTTGACCAAAGAATGAATCAAGGCAAGTTGCAAATTAACTGGCAGATCATGTACCAGAGCAGGGCCATCTTTAATATTGATTGGACCCTGGGCAAGCACTTGTTTGGGCCCCTTAGCCCTCTTTGCCCATTAATAACTATCACAGTCACTGTGTCTGAGAGTGAGTCTGACAGTGAGTATCCTGGTGCTCAAATGTACGTCTCTGAGACCATGTGTATGTTTGGGTCCGGGGCCAAATGTGTGGGGGGTAACTGTTTGCAATATGTTGTGTGTATGGGGGGTTGCCTTTGGCCTTTGTGCCTTATGTCAGCTATGTTTCATGACTGTGTGTGTATGATGCCTGTCTTCAAGGGGTGACTGTGACAGGGAGGGAAAAGGTGGAAAGGTGAGTGTGAGAGGGCCAGAGAGGTGAATGAGACAGGATTCGATGGTGAGTGTGACAGAGTGTGAGAGGGTTAGGGGGTGGTCGTGGCATGGTTCCAGGAAAGAGTGTGACAGGGCGAGAGGAGGTACAGTGCCTTGCAAAAGTATTCACCCCCTTGACTTTTTACCTATTGTTACATTACAGTCTTAAGTTCAATATTTTATTAATATGAATTTTATGTGATGAATCAGAACACAATAGTCTAAGTTGGTGAAGTGACATGAGAAAAATATATACATAAAACTATTTTTTAGAAATAGAAAATTGGCATGTGCGTATGTATTCACCCCCTTTGATATGAAGCTCATAAAAAGCTCTGGTGCAACCAATTACCTTCAGAAGTCACACAATTAGTGAAATGATGTCCACCTGTGTGCAATCTAAGTGTCACATGACCTGTCAATACATATACACACCTTTTTTGAAAGGCCCCAGAGGCTGCAACACCTAAGCAAGAGGCACCACTAACCAAATACTTCCATGAAGACCAAGGAACTCTCCAAACAAGTAAGAGACCATGATGTTGAGAAGTACAAGTCAGGGTTAGGTTATAAAAAAAAATATCCAAATCTTTGATGATCCCCATGAGCACTATCAAATCTATCATAACCAAATGGAAAGAACATGGCACAACAGCAAACCTGCCAAGAGACGGCCGCCCACCAAAACCCACGGACCTGTCAATCAGGTAACTCTTGGGGAGCTGCAGAGTTTCACAGCAGAGACTGGAGTATCTGTACAAAGGACAAGCCATTACTTTCAACAAAAAACAAAATGGCACGTTTTGAGTTTGCGAAAAGGCATGTGGGAGACTCCAAAAATGTATGGAGGAAGGTGCTCTGGTCTGATGAGACTAAAATTGAACTTTTCGGCTATCAAAGATATTCTTGAGCAAAACCTGTACCACTCTGTGCGTGATTTGAGGCTAGGACAGAGGTTCACCTTCCGGCAGGACAATGACCCCAAACACACTGCTAAAGCAACACTTGAGTGGTTTAAGGGGAAACATGTAAATGTGTTGGAATGGCCTAGTCAAAGTCCAGACTTCAATCCAGTAGAAAATTGGTGGCCAGACTTAAAGATTGCTGTGCACAAGTGCAAACCATCCAACTTGAAGGAGCTGGAGCAGTTTTGCAAGGAGGAATGGGCAAAAATCCCAGTGGTAAGATGTGGCAAGCTCATAGAGACTTATCCAAAGCGACTTGGAGCTGTGATTGCCACAAAAAGTGGCTCTACAAAGTATTGACTTTAGGGGGGTAAATAGTTATGTACATTGGCCTTTTCTATTATTTTGTCCTATTTGTTGTTTGCTTCAAAATAAAAAAAAATTTAAAAAAAATCTTCAAAGTTGTGGGCATGTTCTGTAAATCAAATGATGCAAATCCTCAAACAATCCATGTTAATTCCAGGTTGTGAGGCAACAAAACACGAAAAATGTCAAGGGGGGTGAATACTTTTCCCAAGCACTGTAAGAGTGTCAGGAATCAGGGGGTGGTGTGGCATGGTTAGAGGGTGGGTGTTACAGAGTTGGAGTATGACAGAGTGAGGGGAGGTGAGCGTGATACGATTAAGGGAGCTTTATGTGACAGGGTAAGTGTGGTATGGTTGGTGAGATAAATATGACAGAATTGGAGGGTTTAATGTTATAGGGTGAGTCTGGCAGAGAGATGAGAGGTGAGTGTGGCATGGGTGAGTGTAACAGGACTGGGGGAGTTAATGTGAGTGTGGCAGAGAGAAGGAGGTGACAGTGTGTGAGGGAGGGTAACAGTATGTGTTTTGGGGTGACAGTGTTTATGGGTTGACTGTGTGTGTGGGGGCAACAGGGGTGTATTTGTGTGTAGCATTGGAATGCAAGTCCTGTGTTGGCATTGGAATGCTTGGGTGAATGCACTGCCACACACAGTTATGCACACACTCAGAAACATACAGACACAGACACACAGATACACATGCACAGGTACACATACACACTAACACAAGTACACAGACACTTTGACACACAGATACACATATACACAGACACAGAGGTACGCATACACACTGGCACACAAGTACACAGAAACACAGGTACACATACACACTAACACAAGTACACAGACACTTTGACACACAGGTACACATATACACAGACACAGAGGTACACATACACACTGACCCACGGGTAAACATATACAAACAGGCACACATTGACACAGGTACATATACACAGACCCACATGTAAACATACATAAACAGGTACTCATACACACAGGTACATATACACAGACACACAAACATATATACTCTGACACACAAGTACACATACAAACAGATAAACATGCACTAACAGGTACACATACACACAGGTACACAGACACACAGGCAGACATACAAAACAGGTACACATACACAGGTACAGATACACATACACTCTGGCACACAGGTATACATACACTTTGACACACAGATGCACACACACAGACACACAGGTATACATACACTGTGATACACAAGTACACATACATACAGCTACAAATACACAGACACACAAGTACACATACACACATAGGTACACATACAAATGGGTACATATACACTCTGACACACAGGTACACATTGATACAAAAGTACACATACACAGACACACAGGTGCACAAACACACAGGTACATATACGCATACACTCTGACATACAGGTACACATACAATCTGACACATAGATGCACAAGCACAGACACACATAGATACACATACACTGTGATACACAAGTACACATACATCCAACTACAAATACACAGACACACATAGATACACATACAAATGGGTACATATACACTCTGACACACAGGTACACACTGATACAAAAGTACACATACACAGACACACAGGTGCACAAACACAGAGGTGCACATACACTGACACACAAGTATACATACACAGACACACAGGTACACAATGACACACAAGTACGCATACACAGACATACACACACACATATATGCACAAACTCATATAAACAGGTACATACATATACAAATTACAATTTACATATTTTAGCCACCCTCCTGTTAACTTACTTTTGATGCAGAAGGATGACTTTCCTGGGGTCCAGTGGAAGCCTGCTGACTGGGCTGATGGGAGTCTGAGGCACCAGGCTTCCTCAACTCCTCTCCTGCTCTGCATGTGGTGCCTTCTCCTCCTACTCACACAGCACTCTTTTAGTTGGGAGGAAGTGACCTGTCCTGAACTCACTTCCTCCCAACAGGCCAGTAGAACAAAGTGAAAGGGCCCCGGTCCAGGGAAATTTTAAAGGGCCACAGGTCCCTGATTAAATTGTTGCAGGCTCAAGGGGCAGCTGTTTTGGGCCCCCCAGGAATAACTGAGCCCGGGGCAGCTGCCCCTTTTGCCCCTTGTGAAAGACGGCCCTGATACCATGTACAGGGCTGGTGCAAGGATTTTTGGGAACACAGGCGAAGATGATTTTGGCACCCCTTCCCCCCTAAAAAGCCTCTTCACCTGTGTGCCTCTTAACCCACTTTTTGTTTCTTATCCCCTTTTTAAATATCTTTAGTGTATCTTATCCCCTATTTTTCCCTAATGTGTGTCTTACACCTCCCTTGTGTATCTCTTACAACCTCCCTTTGTGCGTCTTACTCACACCAGCCCCTTTGTGTGTCTCCTCTCCCAGTCCCTTTGTGTCTTTTACTCTTACCAGCTTCTTTGTGTGTTTCTCTTTCATTACAAGCCTGTCTATCTCCCCCAGCCCTTCTGTGTCTCTTTTTCCTCTTCTCCAGCCCATCTGTGTCTCTTTCACCCCCAGTCCCTTTGTATTTCTAACCCCAGGCCCTTCTGTGTGTCGCTTTCATCCCCAGTCCCTCTGAACTTTCTCACCCCCTGACCCATCTGTGTGTCTTTCTTCCCTCTCAGGACCCCCGTGTGCCACTCCCCCTCCCCATCTCTTAATGGTCTTCTCCCCTCATCTTCCTGTCCATTAGTGGTCCTCTTCCCTGTCCCTTAGTGTTTCTCCCTCCCTTTCCTGTCTCTTATTGTCCCTCTCCCCTTCCTCCCCTGTCCCTTAGTGTTCTTCTCCCCCCTTACCTGCCCCCATTCTGTTAATGTTCCTCCCACTCCTCCCTTCTCTTTTAGTACCCCCCCGCCCCAGTGTTCCTTTTCCATTCCCATCACTCCCTTGTACCTTAGTGCTTCCCCCTCCCTTAATGTCCCTCTGTGTCCCCCCCCGCCAGGGTTTATCTCCCCTCCCTCTTTTTTAGTGCCCCCCACCCCCTCTAGAGTTTTGACCACACAAGGGATTGATTATTGGCCACGCCATATGGTTTTCACAGTTCCACTATGTTGTTCCATCTAAAACATGTAATATGATGATACCGGAAATACAAGAAATTGTAGAGATATGTAGAAAACATGTGTACATCTTTTGCTTTGTGTCATGTTACAAGATATTTCTAGATAAGTGATAATGATCAGATCAATTATTTATCTTTGTTCTAGGCTCTTTTTTTTTCACATTTTTTTACTATCACTACCCACCGTCCTGCCCTTCTTCCCACTTATCCCTCACTCATCCACCCAGCTGTCTCTAATTTTAGCTATATAGCTATATAATTACCTCACAAGCTGTACTGTGTTTTCATGAATACATTTTATTGAGAGATGTTTAACAGAAGACACATATAGCATACTGATTCATCAACAATCGATGTTGAAGCATCCGGTAGTCTGAAACATAAAAGAAGGGCAGACGAGAAAAGAAAATAACAATATGGGATACATAGGTCCTGAGGTAGATAGCATAAGATACAATTTTTGTATAACACATTTGTCTGAATGGTAACTTTCATTGGAAAAGTTAATGGAAGCTCTAAAACTTAATGGGGGTTTACTCACTTTAGCACTTACAAATTGTACGTAATATCATATGATAATTCTTGGGAGGACCAAGGGTGGCAGTAGCTTCATGGTGTCTCACAGGGGTAGAGATTGTGTGTTAAGTATGAATAATAGTCAGGCTGTCATCATCACCCTAGTTTTTGGAGGGATCTTCTCTAGGTCAGCCCCAGGATCTAGGAGGCCCTGGATGTAGTTAGTGGCGATGGTCAACAACCAATGGGACCAGATCTGTGTGTAAGTTTGGTCCTGTGCCATTGTATGAAATATAATTTCCTCCATAAACCTTAATTTCTCCATACATGTGACCCAGAGTCTGAAGGGTGGTGTGACCCTCTGTCTCCATAGGAGGGGAAAAGCCAATTTGCAACATTTAGGATCTAATCATTAGAGACTACTTGTTCAAGAATGATGCAGTGTTAGTTTGGTATTAGCATGGGGGCCAGTAAAAAGGGAGGTGTGTTGTCTGAGAACTTCTTTATGAGAGTATATCTGTATCCAGAGTGAATAGATTAAGTGACATTCCCACTGTATGTGTATGAGTATTTTTGCGGCCGTTAGGCCTCCCAGGAGTGATTATCCGCCTCTGAATCTATATCTTTTAGGAGGTGGGATTCTTGATACTATATGAGTTTACAGGCTGTCTTTCTGGGTTGATGTTTAAAGGTTAAAGACTGGTTAAAGCACAATGGTGGGTGAGGCCACAGATGTTCCCCCACTGCCTTGATGAGATTGTTCCCAGTGCTTCCTTCCACCTCCCCATTACTTACGGGTCAGGGACCACAGCTTGAATTTGCAACATGGTAAAACGTATGGATATGTTGTGTTCAAGTGGGTTCTTTTCTACACAGTGCTTTGAAGTGAGTCAAGTCTCTTACCAGGGAGGGATATTGTGGGATGGCTTTAAAGAAATGTTTGAATTTCGGCACACCAAATCATGTTAAGAATGTCAGGGTGGTAGTCTGGAGCCATGAAGGTGTCTCGCTTGCTCATAAGTGTGCAATGTGTATATTTGAAACCTTACTCTATACCAGTGAGTACATTTCCAATTGTTTTATACCTTTTGTAACTACAGTGCACCCTATATTTTAATTCTGTTTTTATTCACATAATACCACAGTGAGAACCTCAGCCATTAACATATCCATGAGTATTACCACCTGTCAGGAAACTGACAGGGATCCAATACGCAGAGTGCGCACAGAAGGAGGTACGTATACCGGACCTTAGAATGGCCGGACTAACGTAAGGACAAAGCAAGAATAGTCAAAAGGTAAGCCGAGGTCAAGGGAGCCGGAGGACAGGTAAGCGAGATACAATCCGAGTCAAAGGAGAGGAGAGGACAACAGGACAAAAGGCAAGCAAGGGTCAAAACCGGAAACACTAGATAAAGAACGCGCTGAGTGACTAGCAAGCTAGAACCACGACAGGGCAATGAGCAGTAGTAAAGGTTTCCTTTAAATACCCTGTTACCTAAATAGAGACCACGCCCCCAAAAGGTCCGGAATAGCGGTTCCCGGCACTTTATGCAAATGCCGACGTCATGACGTCGACGCTAGCCGTCGCGTCATAAAAGGGGGAGGAGCTAGCGCGGCCGGCGCGAAAACGGCCGGAATATGCCGAAATGCTAGGGGAAGGGAGCCCCTAAGCAGAGAGGATGTCCTCCCTGGATACATCACCAACAGGTACCCTGACAGTACCCCCCCTTCTAGAAACGCCCACCGGGCGGATGGGACCTGGCTTAGAAGGAAAACGAACGTGGAAGGCCCGTAGAAGACGAGGAGCATGCACGTCTATACCAGGAACCCAAGACCTCTCTTCTGGACCATAACCTTTCCAGTCTATGAGGTATTGCAGCTTCCCCCTAGAAATACGAGAATCAAGGATGGACTTGATGATATATTCCTCCTGACCATCCACACGGACCGAGGATGGAGGAGTAGAGCGGGAGGAAAATCTGTTACAAACAAGAGGTTTCAATAAAGACACATGAAAAGAGTTAGGGATGCGTAGAGTAGGAGGTAGATCCAGCAAATAAGAAACCGGGTTGATCCTCCTCAGTACCCTGTAAGGACCAATGTAACGAGGAGCAAACTTCAAGGAAGGAACTTTCAGGCGAATGTGTCTGGTACACAACCAGACCCTATCCCCCGGAGAAAAAATAGGAGCAGGACGTCTACGCCTATCAGCATGTGACTTAAACACCGCGGAACTACGTTCAAGAATTTGTCGAGTCTGATCCCACAACTTTCTCAGGTTGGCTATATGAATATCAACCGACGGTATACCCTGGGAAGGAGACACCGACGGAAGAACAGTAGGGTTAAAGCCATAGTTCAAGAAAAAGGGGCTATTATGAGTGGAACCACAAACAAGGTTGTTGTGAGCAAACTCCGCCCAAGGAATCAGACCGACCCAGTCATCCTGGTGTTCAGAAACAAAACAACGTAGATATTGCTCAATTTTTTGGTTAGTGCGTTCGGCTGCTCCGTTAGATTGAGGATGATAGGCCGAAGAAAAATTCAGTTTGATGCCCAACTGTGAACAGAAGGATCTCCAAAAACGGGAAATAAATTGGGAACCCCTGTCTGACACAATCTCATTGGGAATACCATGTAAACGGAAAATTTCTCTAGCAAATATCACGGCCAGTTCGGGGGAGGACGGAAGTTTAGGCAAGGGAACGAAATGAGCCATTTTAGTAAACCTGTCAAGGACCGTGAGGATAACTGTATGCCTATTGGAAGCTGGTAGATCAACAATAAAATCCATAGCCAAACAAGCCCAAGGTTTGTTGGGAACGACTAAGGGCTGCAATAAACCACAAGGGAGATCCCGCGGAAGTTTATTCCTGACACAAACATTGCAAGCCTTGACAAAGTCTTCCACATCCCTACGTAAACCGGGCCACCAGAAGTCTTTTGAGATCAGGCAGTAAGTTTTGTGGATGCCGGGGTGACCAGCGATCTTGCTATCGTGGAAACAGCGAATAATGTCCACTTGGAATTTGGGAGACACGAACAAGCGGCCCACAGGAGTACGTTCGGGAGCAAGAGATTGTTCGCTCTGAATATCAGCGAGCAATGGAGAGTGTATTTTGACATTGGTGTTGGCGATAATATTGACTTCAGGAATAATAGGGAACAAAGTATCCTCTGTAGAGGTGGTAGGTTCGTGCTGACGTGACAAAGCGTCAGCTTTAGTGTTCTTAGAACCAGGCCTGTAAGTAAGCACATAATTAAAGTGTGTAAGGAACATAGACCAACGTGCCTGCCTGGCAGATAATCTTTTGGCCTCCCCCATATACGATAAATTTTTGTGGTCAGTCAAGATAGTAACTGGGAGGACGGTGCCCTCTAACAAATGTCTCCATTCCTTTAATGCCATAATGATAGCTAAAAGTTCTCTATCACCAATGTCATATCTCCTTTCAGTGTGTGACAGTTTCTTGGAAAAAAAACCGCAAGGGTGCAGCGGCTTATCTAAACTTTGTCTTTGGGATAACACTGCGCCTATCCCTGTTTCAGACGCATCAACTTCAAGTAAAAAGGGTAGAGAGGTATCAGGATGAACTAATACAGGTGCTGAGGCAAAAGACTGTTTGAGCGTTTCGAAAGCAGATAAAGCCTCAGTAGACCAGGTTTTGGTATCGGCTCCTTGTTTGGTCATATTAGTGATAGGAGCGATAACAGAGGAGTACCCTTTAATAAAACGTCTGTAATAATTAGAAAATCCAAGAAATCTTTGTATGGCTTTGAGTCCCTTAGGTAAAGGCCAATCTAAAATCGATTTTAGTTTGGTCGGGTCCATCATAAACCCGTCTTTGGAAATTACGTAACCTAAGAAAGTTACCTGAGACTGGTCAAAGCTACATTTTTCCAATTTACAATACAATCCATGTTGTAAAAGTTTCTGTAATACCTTTCTGACTTGTCTATGATGTGAATTAATGTCTCTAGAATGGATTAGTATATCATCCAAATATACAATTACACATTCATGTTGGAATTCTCTAAGAACTTCATTGATCAAGTCTTGGAAGACGGCCGGGGCGTTACAAAGCCCAAACGGCATTACGGTATACTCATAATGCCCGTAACGGGTATTAAATGCTGTCATCCATTCATCTCCTTGTTTAATTCGCACTAAGTTATATGCTCCCCTTAAGTCAAGTTTAGTAAAAATACTCGACCCCTTTAGTCTGTCAAAGAGTTCAGTAATCAAAGGAATAGGGTAAGCATTTCTGATAGTAATTTTGTTCAATCCCCGATAGTCTATACAAGGACGTAAGGTACCGTCTTTCTTTTCTACAAAAAAGAAACCCGCCCCCGCCGGAGAGGAAGACTTTCTAATAAATCCCTTGTCTAAATTCTCCTTGATATATTCCTCTAAAACTAAGTTTTCCTTGGTGGATAGAGGGTATACCGTACCCCTGGGAGGCATAGTACCAGGGAAAAGTTTAATAGAACAGTCATAAGACCGGTGGGGAGGTAAAGTATCCGCCTTACCCTTGTCAAATACAGATTTGAGGTCTAGATATTGTAATGGTATCTGAACGTCTGTGGATTGAGAAGTGTTAGCATAAGAGTTCACGGGGCAAACAGAAGTAACTCTCTGCAGACATTCTTTCCTACAACCCATACCCCAAGAAACGATTTCTCCACCCTCCCAGTCAATCTGAGGGTTGTGTCTCTTGAGCCAAGAATATCCTAGAACCACTGGGACTGCCGGGGAGGAAATTAACAGAAGGGAAATCAACTCTTCGTGGAAAATACCAACAGTAAGCTTAACGGGTTCGGTCTCATGGAATATTACTGGTTCAGATAAAGGTCTACCATCTATGGCCTCAACGGCCAAGGGTGTATCTCTCAATTGGAATGGGATACAATGCATATTAGCGAAAGTTTGGTCTATAAAGCTTTCTGCTGCTCCAGAATCTAATAATGCCATCGTAGTAATAAACCCCTTTTCCCAAGCTAGAGAGACAGGAATCAGAAGCCTATGGTCTTTTTTATTATGCATAGAGGACAGTAATGAAACACCCAAGGCCCGTCCTCTAAGGGAACTTAGGTGCGAGCGTTTCCCGGACGATTAGGGCAACTGAGACGTAGGTGACCTCTCAGCCCGCAGTATAAACAGAGACCCTCCCTTCTTCTGTACTGTCTCTCAGCCTCAGATAAGCGAGTATTACCTATTTGCATAGGTTCTGGTAGAGTAGGATTATAGGAGTCAGGGTTCTGAAATGAGGGAGCGAGTCTTACAGGAAGTCTAGTAACTCTTTCCCGAGTGTTCTGCCTCTGTCTCATGCGTTCATCTATTCTGGAAATGAAGGATACTAAATCCTCTAAATTTTCCGGAAGTTCTCTTGTGGCAATTTCATCTAGAATTTCATCAGACAACCCATTCAAGAAAACATCCATAAAAGCTTGTTCGCTCCATTTCACTTCTGCTGCCAATGATCTAAACTCTAGAGCATATTCTACAAGGGTCCTATCTTGTTGTTTAAGGCGTAACAGGGATCTGGCCGCATTAATCTTCCTCCCTGGGGGGTCAAAGGTTCTTCTAAAAGCCGTGACAAACGCAGTGTAGTTGTAGACTAAAGGATTGTCATTCTCCCAAAGGGGATTGGCCCATCTAAGTGCTTTATCTATTAGCAGGGTTATAATAAAGCCTACCTTAGCCCTGTCAGTGGGGTAAGCCCGGGGTTGTAGTTCGAAATGTATACTTATCTGGTTTAAAAAACCACGACAAGCATCAGGCGAACCCCCATATCGTAATGGTGACGTGACATGGGAAGATGCGCCTACAGTGGCTACTTCCAAACCAGTACTTAGCGAGTGGCTAGCAGTGGAACGTATTTCTTCAGACTGGGTACTGGAGCGTGTCAACAAAGTTTGTAACGCTAAAGCCATTTGGTCCATTCTATGGTCCATGGCCTCAAATCTGGGGTCAGGAGGACTAGCACCTGCAGGATCCATCATGGCCCTGTCGTAATGTCAGGAAACTGACAGGGATCCAATACGCAGAGTGCGCACAGAAGGAGGTACGTATACCGGACCTTAGAATGGCCGGACTAACGTAAGGACAAAGCAAGAATAGTCAAAAGGTAAGCCGAGGTCAAGGGAGCCGGAGGACAGGTAAGCGAGATACAATCCGAGTCAAAGGAGAGGAGAGGACAACAGGACAAAAGGCAAGCAAGGGTCAAAACCGGAAACACTAGATAAAGAACGCGCTGAGTGACTAGCAAGCTAGAACCACGACAGGGCAATGAGCAGTAGTAAAGGTTTCCTTTAAATACCCTGTTACCTAAATAGAGACCACGCCCCCAAAAGGTCCGGAATAGCGGTTCCCGGCACTTTATGCAAATGCCGACGTCATGACGTCGACGCTAGCCGTCGCGTCATAAAAGGGGGAGGAGCTAGCGCGGCCGGCGCGAAAACGGCCGAAATATGCCGAAATGCTAGGGGAAGGGAGCCCCTAAGCAGAGAGGATGTCCTCCCTGGATACATTACCAACAGGTACCCTGACACCACCTCACTTTTTATTTAAAGCCATCAGGAGGCTCCATAAATTATGAGTAATTGCACACACTTACTCATCCAATGTATAACACCAAATTTACTACACTATATTGGTATATATTTTGTTCATTTTTCATACCCTCTGGACCATTTCTCAATAGACCAATCAATATCTGGCATACTTATATATTGTCCCTTTGTCTTGTTGCATATTTGCATATAGTCCCACAAGGACTTTCTGAGGCATTACTCCCTCTTTTACCTGTATATTTTATCCTCAACAGAAAAGGAGAGGCACCGGTTTGGGTTTTTGGAGGGATCTTCTCCATACAACCACAAGAGCTAGAAACCGACCATCTTCTATTTTCCATAAATAGATTTATACCTATCCCATTCTCCTGCTCACCATGCCACAATTGGAGGCTAAACAGTGAAGATCCAGTGACTGCTTGAAGAAATGACCAAATGTCCAAATTGATTCAGTCTGGGAGCCATTCAGTCATTTTGTCATTGGTAGCTTAGTGTTCATTTCCTGACTAAATTACCCAAAATTTCAATTATTGACCTTTTTGTTATTCCTAAGAATACAAATGTATATGCCAATCTATCTATCTATCTATCTATCCATCGCCCTAAGTTAACTCTTGCAGTATTCTGTGTGGGTGGCATGTGTGCATACGGCAATGCCAAAAAAATGGAGAATATACAGCATATCTCTGATAGATGCCTGAGGCATCACGAAGCAGCAAAGTCAACCCAACATAGAAGTGCATAAAGGTCAATACAGTTTTTTACTTATCTCCGAAGCAATATTCACCTCTGTAAACAATACATTTTCTCCTCCAGCACACCAGCTGCAAATAGCTGTTGTTTACCAGGAATGTATGATGCATCTGAAATCCCCATACAAGCATTCACACCCGACTAACTGGTGCAGATATTCAGAATAACCAAACAAAATTAAGACATACTTCCTGACTGGCAGCATTTATCAACAGCTCAATGCTTAGATGTAATGCAAGATGCAGATGCTGGATCTGTTTTATGAAGAGGCACAAACAAAGATATCCTGACAGTGAAAGGGAAACAACTAAGCTTTTTATATGTAGGAATGGAATCCATACTGGTCATTATTTTCTCTGTATTATTGTCCTCTCAATTGCTGCTGTCCTAACCAGATACAGATCCCTTACCATCTTCTCAGGTTAAGGCTCCCTTCTGACCAACATAGGGAAGCACTAACAAGAGAAAATGTTTGTATTTGAGGATTATACATTATGCATGATTATAAGGGGTAAAATACCTCTAATCCTCCTGAACTTCCTCAGGATTTTTCTAACCTGGGTATGTGTAGTAAACTGTCCTTTGCCCATTTATTTAGGGCATTTGCTCGTGTTACTAGGTTCAGGGGCTTGAGCCAAAAATGTAAAGCACCATAAACACAACCTGGGCTGGCACAGTCATTTATAGACACACTAATACACATTTTCCAAAGCCCATTCTAACAAATGTAATTTACTAATTGGTATCTATTAGAGTTGAGTGGATACCTGGATGTTTGGGTCCGGCGGGTTCGGCCGAACTTTGAAGAAAAGTCTGTGTTCGGGCTCGAACTTGACCCCGAACCCCATTGAAGTCAATGGGGACCCGAACTTTTGGCCACAAAAATGCCTCTAAAAAAGTCCTGGAAAGAGCTAGAGAGCTGCAAAAGCAAGTAAAATGTGGGTAACAGTAGGACAAGTGCCCTGCAAACAAATGTGGATAGGGAAATCACTTAAAATAACAAAAAAATACAGCTGAGCCATAAAATACCAGTAGATGGAATCTTTGATTTTAGCTTTGGAAGAACATAAATCCAAATCAAAAGCATGGCTGTCAGGAAGATCAACAGAATTATCCATTTGAGAGAGGGTTGGAGTGCAGGGTATTCTCTTTCATTGTTCAAACTGAGCTCAACTCCTGATGCATGGAGAAAAGGCCCTCACAAGCCTCTGCTATTGTGTACATAGTTTATACTAAGTGACCCATAGGTTGAGGAGGCGGTGACCGTGGCGGTGTAGGTGGAAGCAGCGGTGGAGGAAGAGGATGAGGTAGCCAACACTGTTTTTTATTTGTTTTTTTTTGTTTTTTTTTTTTTTTAATTGTGGTAGCCCACAAAATATTGGGACATACAAATAAAGAAAAATTTGCTGCCTGCGGTGCATTTCTTTCAGTCCTGATGCATGGAGAAATGCTCAACTCCTGATGCATGGAGAAAAGGCCTTCACAAGCCTCTGCTAATGTGTACCTAGTTTATACTAAGTGACCCATAGGTTGAGGAGGCAGTGACTGTGCGGTGGAGGAGGAAGCAGCAGTGGAGGAGGAAGAAGAGGTAGCCAACACTGTATTTTATTTTATGTTTTGTTTTTTTAATTGTGGCAGCCCACAAAATATTGGGACATACAAATAAAGAAACATTTGTGGCCTGTGGTGCATTTCTTGCAGTCCTGATGCCTGGAGAAAAGGCCTTCACAAGCCTCTGCTAATGTGTACCTAGTTTATACTAAGTGACCCATAGGTTGAGAAGGCGGTGACTGTGGCGGTGAGGAGGAAGCAGCGGTGGAGGAGGAGGATGAGGTAGCCAACACTGGTATTTTATGTTTTTTTTTTTTTTTTATTGTGGTAGCCCACAAAATATTGGGACATACAAATAAAGAAACATTTGCGGCCTGCGGTGCATTTCTTGCAGTCCTGATTCATGGAGAAAAGGCCTTCACAAGCCTCTGCTAATGTGTACCTAGTTTATACTAAGTGACCCATAGGTTGAGGAGGCAGTGACCGTGGCGGTGGAGGAGGTGGATGAGGTAGCCAACACTGTTTTTTATATATATATAAATATATATGCATATATCTCTATCTATATTTAATACAAAAGCATCCAAGGACACCTATCATGTACACAATTCCCAAGATACATAAGAGTCGAACAGACCCCCCGGGACGACCTATAGTATCAGCGATAGGCGGAGTACTACAACCTATAGGGAAATGGCTAGATGCTATGTTTAAAGATACAGTACATGATCTATATACATGTATTAGAGATACACCTTCATTATTGGCGATACTTCAAAATCTGTATATAGAAGAAGAATCACCTGTACTCATTACGATGGACGTCAGTAGCCTCTATACCATCATCCAGCATGATGGTGGTATAGAGGCTATGAGACAAGTCTTATGTGCTTCATTGAAATACAAAGGTCCTCCCATTGAGTATACCTTGGAATTATTGGAGGTAGCATTGAAAAATAATTATTTCCGCTTCGAAGAACAGTGGTATATGCAAACATCAGGGACATCCATGGGAGCGGCTATGGCGCCTATGTACGCCAATTCTTATATGTACATCTTTGAGACAGAATATATATTAGAACCATTCAGACAGAACATCATAAAGTATTTTCGCTTTATAGATGATATTCTGATAATTTGGCGTGGTACGAAATTGCAAGTGCAAGAAATGGTTGAATTCATTAACCAACTTCCAACACCGATACGGATGACAGCCAATGTGAGTACGGAAAAAGTACAATTTCTAGATGTGGAATTATCCGTGGAAGATCACAGAATGGTCTATTGCCTCTACTCTAAACCTACCGATAGAAACACCATATTACACTACAACAGTGCACATCCAAAAAATCTGATCAAGTCTATACCTAAAGCTCAATTTCTTAGTGTCATGAGAAATAATTCAAAGGAAACAACTAAACGAATACAATTACAAGAAATGAAAATGAAATTTCTAGATAGAGGGTATAGTGAAAGAGTCTTAGATAAAGCGCTGGAAGAAGCAGAAGAGAATGCGACCACGCTACAAGACATCACAGAAGGCCCCAAATTGGTTTTTCCCATGACATTTCACAGTAAATCACAGAAAATAAACAGCATTGTGAAACGTAATTGGAATATGTTGGCGTGTGATAATAGTCTACCAAAAGAATTTAAGCAATCACCACGTATTTGCTATCGAAGAAACAGAAATTTAAAAGATATATTAATGAAAACAGACCCTGTGGAGAGCTACACTGAACAGAAGATAACACAAGTAAGAGGCAGTGTGCGCTGCCTAGGATGTGTGACGTGTAGTCATATGGAGCCAGCACGTAAGTTTAACCATCCACATAAAAATAAGATGTACAAAATCCGCCATACCATTACGTGTAAGATGACCCATGTAATATATAAAATCTCGTGCCCTTGTGGCTTGGTTTACATAGGGAAAACTGAAACGCAACTCTGTGACAGAATTAGGGGTCATAGATCCAACATAAGAACTGCCTACAGAGACGGATATACAGACAAACCTGTGGCGAAGCACTTTTTAGAATATAAACATTCTTTGACTATGTTAAAATTCGTGGCAATTGATTGGATACCTTGTTCTAGAAGAGGTGGAGATAGGGGTAATGCCCTACTGAGAAAAGAGACATTCTGGATACAAGAATTAGAAACTGTGGCCCCAAGAGGACTGAACGAGATGATATCATATCATCCATTTATATGAGTAATGTTGAAATAATTGTTTGCCTCCTTTGAGTTATTAACATATATCAATAATAAGGTTAAATGGAGATATAACACAACAAATTAAAATATAAAGTTATAGATCTTACCCTATCTGCTCAGATAAAGGACTGTACTCAATCATCTATCTCAAATAATATTTCCTTGGGTGAAGAGCATCATTATAATTAATATGACTCATTGATAGGATAAGTTAAGTCAATATATTGGTACGATACATAATAGAATTTACAATGAGGTTTTATGTAAATAATGTATATAAAAGACACTAGTAGATTTATTAGTTCTCTATTTTTGTACATAATAGTATAATATAATCCTTTTAGCACTTTGAAAGTATATAACATATTGAAAGATTACTGATGCACAGTAATTAGGTAGTTGATAGTAGTAACAAAGAGAGTAATACTTTGGTGACCAATAAATAGCACACGCAATATTTTGGTACATAAAAATAGCACATGTAGCACTTTGATGTACATAAACTACACGTGTATCACTTTAACAAACTAAGTTGCACTTTAGGTAAAATGTTAGCACTTCAATGTACATATACAACATGTTTAGCACTTTGATGTATATAAATAGCACAAGTATCACTTTAACATACTATGTCTCACTTTAATATATAAATGTTAGCATTTTATTGTACAGAAATAATATATTTAGCACTTTGAGACTATTGGAATATAGTTTATTGTAAATAATCTGTAGTTGTAACTTTAAAAACATCTAATAAGAGGTGCATGATAAGATGGGGGTAAGATCCTAACTTTATAAGTATGTCTAGAAACTTGATATGGAATAGCCTTTATAAATAATATAATGTGAGTCAGAAATGAAAAAGATTCCTCTAAATAGTTAAATATTGTCTGTTTAATATGTTTTTTAATGTCTGATTAGGTATAGAGTTAGAGTTAGATCGCCAAGGCTGACTGTGAAAGAGCGAGGATACTACTCGCTGCGTTGCCGTGGAGCCAGGTAAACATACCGGGTATCCACGGTAACGATGACGTCAACACGCTACTTCCGGGTAGCGGGAGGGTGACGCATGCACAGAGACGGCGATAGAACGCCGTGGAAGCAGTGCAGCCTCAGGTGGTAAGTGTTTTAATTATTGATTGTATAATTTGTTTTACTATATAAATGTGTTATTTGTAAGATGTATTTTGAGCTGTTAAGATCCTGATGAAAGCCATGAAGTTTGGCTGAAACGTCGATCAAATCAAGTTTTAACCTATGAAATAAAGAACAACCTTTTAAAGAGACCAGAAAAGACCGTGAGTGCTTGCCTTCTGTACCTTATATTTTTGTATATTTTTGGCATTGGCTTAACAGCACCAGGCACAATATCATTGAAGTGTGTGTGCAAGGATACAATAATATTTTGGATTATATATATATATATATATATTTTAATTGGGTTATTCCCCAAAATATTGGGATATATAAAAAAAGACAACTCTGTTCCGCAGTGTAGCTGTTGACATTATAGTTGCGCAGGAACTTTGTTGACTTTAGAGAACCTCGGGCAAATCGCACATCCCTGTGGTGGCGACTTTGTATGCGGATGTCATCCATATCAACTTTCGATGCCAGTTTCTATGCCTACCATGGTGATTCTCGAGCTAATACATGCCGACGAGTGTTAGGGGATGGCCACTCCGCTTTTGCACACTGCTCCCTCTTATGCTGTGCTGGTGCCTCTGTGCGACCAGCGCCTCTTCCTCCAAACTGCACACGTCACTCGCATGACCTTGATTCCATGTGGGGTCTAGGACCTCATCATCCTCCACATCATCTTCCACCCACTCCTCAACCCGGCCCTTCTTGCCGGTATGCACACTGCAGAAAGCCACAGCAGTTGCCACCTGTGTTTTTCCAGCATGTAAAGTCTGCAAAGGACATATGGAAATTGTTTTAGAATTGTATGCAGGCAACAATTTTCCCTATAAACTCACCTCTCAGTTTGACTTGTGAGGATATTGCCCCAGAATTACAATATTGTTTAAGTACCTCTTAGCTATTGATCACTGGTTTAAATATAGCAGCTGGTTATCTGGTAGTTTCTAGTGTAGAAAATATCAATCTGTTTTCTATCACTAAGATCTGTGTAACAAGTGTTGTAGGTGTGAAACAATATTACAAGTGAACAATATAGTAAATTCGAATCAAAGTTCCATTTGCAAAAAAAATTCTTGCCCATCTTCTGTGGGTTATTGCATTTTTAAGATGTAGACTTATTGTATCACACTAGCCATGCACAGGTAGATTGTCTGTCACGTAGTTTTGGTGTTTGGTTTTTAACTTTGTAGTTGTGTCTTTGTAATGCTTCTGTATATGAAGCGATCACAATAACACTTATTTTTTACTTTAAAAAAAAAAAAAATCAGGCTACACAAAAATTCTCTGTTTTTAATCTTTCAAGATTCTTTTCTTTCAGGAAGTGTTCCGGAGGATTGGAGGAAGGCAGATGTGGTTCCTATATTCAAAAAGGGTTCAAAATCCTTGCCTGGAAATTATAGACCTGTGAGCTTAACTTCTCTGGCTGGTAAAATATTTGAACGGTTATTAAGGGATAATATTCAAGAATTCCTTGAGAAGAACATGTTTATCAGCAAAAATCTGCACGGTTTTATGAAGCACAGGTCATGTCAAACTAACTTGATTGCGTTCTACGAAGAAGTAAGTAGAAGTATAGATCAGGGTGTTGCCGTGGATGTGATCTATTTGGATTTTGCCAAGGCATTTGATACAGTTCCACACAATAGATTAGTATTCAAACTCAAGGAAATCGGTCTAGATGAAAATGCTTGTTCTTGGGTAGAACATTGGCTTAAAAACAGAGTACAGAGAGTTGTCATTAATGGTAAATTTTCAAGCTGGACAGAGGTGGCAAGTGGTGTCCCTCAGGGGTCTGTTCTGGGACCCCTTCTATTTAACATGTTTATAAATGATCTTGAAGACAGCATTGAAAGTCATGTTTCAGTGTTTGCAAATGACACAAAACTTTGTAAAATAATACAATATGAGCAAGATATTACTTTGCTGCAGAGGGATTTAGATAGACTGGGGGACTGGGCACTCAAATGGCAGATGAAATTTAATGTTGACAAATGCAAAGTTATGCACTTCGGCATAAAGAATACACAAGCAACGTATACCCTTAATGGAAGCGAATTAGGGATAACAACACATATCTCTTCTATAATTGTAAAGTAAAATAATAAACCTCCCCTCTGTCTGGAGACAAATGCGCTCAGTATAGAGTTCCATCACAAACCCAAGGAATTACTCTTTATTATCCAATCAAAATCATCACTAAGGGGCATTACTACCTCCCACGCTGCTATGGCCACAATATCTGCCATACATGTCTCCTGTCAGTCTCGATGATTGAAAATTTTAAGGAGCGTTTTATTGCAATACTGTTCCTTTACCCTTTTTTCTCATTTATATACAACATAAATTGCAGACAGACAGATACTAACAGGTAATTTACTAAAGTGAGAATTAAAAGAGAATTCAAAGTGAATTTTAAAATTAAGGCCAATATGGATAAATGAAAGCAATGCTGATTTAGATATTCTTCCCAGTTTGGTTGTTGAAATCAAGATATGTGTTATCAAAAAACATACATCTCATTGCAATTTAATGTCTATGGCATTAGTAACTCCGTGTCCCTAACTTCTGTTAAGACGCTTCTACCCATGTTGTAATTTGATATGGAGTTTCCAGTAATGTTTCATTATTGTGCTGTGCACCATCATTTGTTTAATCAATACACAATTTTAGAGCCTCCAGGAAATCCACAGGTATCACCTCAAGGAAAATGAAGCCATTATATTCATTGTGCCAACATAAAATGTAAAGTATTTTAATTGCTCTTACAGGAGAAAAATAAACCTATTCATATGTTCTCCTGGCTTATCATTTAATTTAAAGTAATGCTATAGAATTTCAATAAGAAATAACACATTCCAACAAAATATACAAATCATTCAATTCAACTATTAAAACACAATGCACTTTGACATTCGTGTTAGGTTAATTATTAACCAAGCTTCAAATGATCAAGTTCTTTCTGCTACCAGGCCCACTGGGTAAAATTAAATATTTTAGCAAATGAACTATGTTATATTTATTTAGCATTTTGCCATATGACACTACCAAGAGGAAACATTGACAATACATACACAATGAATTGAAGGTGACATTTAAATGTGTGATGGACATTTTCAAACACAATTGCATGTTTAAAGTTAAAACTCCATTAGCAAAGCTGCACAAGAAATGTGAATTCCATTACTGAACACAATTGAGCCTCCCTCTAAAATTAGGTCCAGACTGGTCATGGGACAGGCCACGAGAATGGCCATTGACCTGGGCCTGACAGGGAAGATCAAAGCAGCTCCTTAGCTGGCCCATACCAAAATTACTTAATAGGAAACTATAGTGCAAGGTCAAAGTTGTAATCCTAGCACTATAATACCCTTTAATGCCCCCTTTGCTTGCGGTCTTCTGCTCTGAAGTGCCTCTAGTGGCTATCTGGTATACAGCCACTAGAGGTGGCGTTAACCCTGCAATGTAATTATTGCAATTTTTCAATAACTGCAATAATTACAATTGCAGGGTCAAACTGACAATGCACCAAGGTGCCTATAGTGTCTCTTTAAGCATCAACCCAGAAAGGAAACTTTGCGATGGATGGGGACTATAGGCACCCAGACCACTTCAGCATTGCCTGTGTGCATTGCCCCAGTCAGTTTGACCCTGCAATTGTAGTTATTCCAGTTATTGAAAAACTGCAATATCACTAGTCTGTCCTGTAATTACTCCAGAGGAATTAGGAGTCAGCATGTGCCTGTAGTCTCCAAAGCCATGGGGACCAAGACAACACTCTAAGACCTTCCAAGACCTGCCCAGAAGTAGCAGCCTACACCACAAGAGGCACAGACAAAGTTAATTATCCACTGGACAACCAGGGTACAACATTACCCCCGGCCTGGGCCTAGGTAAGTGGAAGAGTGGGAGGTATACACTATAATTTTATTTTTTTAGTTTAACAAAAAAATGTTTTGTTTTGGTTTTACATACCTGCCCCTACCCTCCATACACTAAAGCAGGCATAGGCAACCTTCAGCACTGCAGATGTTTTGGACTACACTTCCCATGATGCTTTGCCAGCATTATGTGTGTAAGAGCATTATGGGGAATGTAGTCCACAACATCTGGAGTGCCGAAGGTTGCCTATCCCTGCACTAAAGACTGTATCCTCCTATATACAACAGCCATGACAGATCTGCCACACACACAAACTAGCACACACGATAGCCCCTATTGTCCCTACATTCCCTACAGCCACTATACCCTCACAAACCCACATTACACTCCCTAATCCTTTACACAAACTATAGCCCCTATCCCCTACACACAAACAATACAGCTCCATATTTCTCAAAACACATAAGAGCATCCTTCTACACACTGCAAACCCTATAAACACACAATATATTGCAAACCACCCCATCCACAATCAGCCTCTTCCAACACACAACCAGCCTCCACTCCACAAGAATCATCCTAACATAACTACACAAGCAGCCTCCCCCACAAACAACACACTACAGGCTATTAGCAAACACAGAGCAAGTGTGTCATTTACTTCACTAGCACTGCTCCCAACATACAAAGGGTATTTTCCCTATGCAAGAGCTTATCAGAAGGGCTCTGTACATGGGCTGTCATGGAGAGGCATCAACATGTCATATCCACTTTGGGGGAGCATGTGTGTCATTGTTTCTGCCCCCTCATATTGGCCAGCTGTGCTTTTAAATATCCAAGAACATTTTGTCCCAGTGTGCCTTGCCTACACTACAAGAACACTGAAAATTAAATGAAATCTATATGTCCAAAACATTTTTTTATTTATATAAAAAAATTACAGTTACTAAAATCTTCACAACTATATCCAAAGCCCCCAAAAAACATTTCATTACCTGTGGGCATTGTCCAGTCAAATGTTTCTTACAGAGACGCATTAAGGATGAACCTTTAGTCCAAAGTTTTCGTAGAGATGGGTGGTTAGATTGTGATTTAGGGAGAATTATGAAAAAAACACTTGTCCTCAAACATAACACCCACTTTGAAGATAGGGATATCACTTGGCTTGGATACTTATACCGGGAAGACAAAATAATTTAATACACTGACCTTGCAGATTCAACTGCCTTAACAAGCTTTGATTATTTCACCAACTGAGAATCTTTGCCTCTGACAAGCAGCAAAATCTACACTAACTACTTTTGAAAAAGACTGCATTCAATTCCCCTCCAGAAAGGCTCAGATTTCAGATATATACATGACTTAAGCTTATTAAAGGAACATCCATCACACGTCTTCATTTCAATGAATTTTCGCACAAAAACATAAATAAATGAACATATTAATAGGTACCAAAACAACATCTTGAATCACTATCCATTATTATAGTTAATCTCAGGCAGTGCGTATATACCGGGGTCGCGGTTGCGACCGGGCCTGGCCCACCAGGGGTCCCGGCTGCCCTGCGACCCGGTATGTACCAACTGTGGACAGCCTCTTCTCCTGGGGGACTTCATCTTCCGGCTCCTGCATCAATGCGGTGCGCGTGAGGGAGCAAAGAGGGAGCACACAGGGGACAGTGCTCCCTTGCGCACCCGCCAGCCTGCCCGCCGGGTGACACCACTGGACCCCAGGGAATCCCCTCAGCACTCCCAAAGGTAGGGAGGCTAGGGGGATTAAATTAAAAAAAACATGTGTGTGTTAGTGAGTCTGGTTGGTGTCTGTTAGTGAGTGTGTGTGTATGTATGTCTGTCACAGAGTGTGTGTCTGTCAGTAAATGTGTGTCTGTTAGCTAGTGTGTATGCGTCTGTTCGTTAGAGTGTGTGTGTTAGCTAGTGTGTATGCATCTGTTCATGAGAGTGTGTGTCTTCAGCGCCGGACTCCCTTAGCATTACTCAATGCTTTCAGTGTCAGTGTCAGTGTCTTCTCACTGTGATTTTCACAGTGAGAATCGCGGAAGCTCCTCAAGCTCCTCAATGAGACAGCCACTAGAGGCTGGATTAACCCTCAGTGAAACATAGCAGTTTCTCTGAAACTGCTATGTTGTCAGCTGCAGGGTTAAAACTAGAGGGATCTGGCACCCAGACCACTTAATTGAGCTGATGTGATCTGGGTGTCTGTAATGGTCCTTTAAGTGTATGTGTACCTGTATGCACTGGCGTACATACCGCCATCACAAGGGTCGCAGCCCTGCGACCAGGTGCCCGCCGCGTGTTGCGGCCCCGGCCCACCCAGAGTAAGCACGGGGGTGGGGGGGGAGGGCCACAGAACAGTTTTCGCACCGGGGCCCCATGTGTTGTGTGTACGCCACTGATCTCGGGTCATATTATTTCTTACAAATTATAGGAACATCCATCACAAATTATAGGAACATCCTTTAAACACTGCTTTAAAGGGATTATAATGATGGGGACCCTTTTTTTTATTCCTCTTCTCTTCTAGTATCACATAGTCAACCTATTTTTATAACAATAACCGCGTCTAAGTATATTGTATTTTTAAATCACAAAAATGAATACAAAATTTTTATTTCTAAAACAATACTATGAAGATAGAAACATAAAAACATAGAATGTGACGGCAGATAAGAACCATTCGGCACATCTAGTCTGCATCATTTTCAAAATACTTTCACTAGTCCCTGGCCTTATCTTCAGTGGCGTCACTAGGATTCATTTTTAGTGGGGGCACATGGTGGGCCAGGGACTAAAGTAGGGGGGCACATTTAACCCCGCCCTCACCGCAGTTTGACCCCGCCCCTGCCACATTCTAAGCCCCACCCCCAACACAATGTGTTGTTTTTTTTTTTAATAATCCCTGGTGGAGAATTCATTATTTTTCACCGAGGATTATTAAAAAACAAACACATTTCCCTTCATACAGTCCATACTCACACACAATATAAAACCAAGAAAATACAGGGGGCCATATTCTCCAGATGAATAAATATATAAAATGCACCAACAATATGCCAATAATTGAAAAAAATATATATACATAAAAAGCCTTAATAGGCTAAAATCTCCTGACGAAGTCCGAAGGACGAAACGCGTTGAGCCACATTGGGACCCTCCAGTTTTGGTATTAGCAGTTTCTGCTCTACATGTTTGCTGCTTATGAGATTGTGTGTGGACATTATTAGTGTGTATCATTCTTGTAGTGATGAGAGTTGCACTCTCTCACTTTATTGCACTGTCTGCACTTTAGCATTTGCACTTTTTCATGTTATTTAGAGCTGCTGTACCTATGGGTCTTTTAGCCTATTAAGGCTTTTTATGTATATATTTTTTTTTTTCAATTATTGGCATATTGTTGGTGCATTTTATATATTATTAAGTTTCTTCAATAAACTGTATTATACACATCCTTTCTTTACCCCCATTTATTCATCTGGTGAATATGGCACCCTGTATTTTCTTGGTTTTATATTGTATGATTAAGGTTTGAGTGACCTTTTACAGTGGCTTGCCTGCACCTAGATATCACTGCACTTTACCCAACTCTGTTTTTTTGTCTTCATACTCACACACACACCCACACACACACACACACACACACAGACTGTTGAGCCAATACACACACAGACTGCTGACCATACACACACACACAGACTGCTGAGTCCATACAAACACAGACACACAGAGACTGCTGATTCCATACACACACACAGACTACTGAGTCCATACACACACATACAGACCGCTGAGTCCATACACACACATCCAGACCGCTGAGTCCATACACACACATACAGACCGCTGAATCCATACACACACAGACACAGACTGCTGAGTCCATACACACACACACAGACTGCTGAGTCCATACACACACACACACAGACCGCTGAGTCCATACAAACACAGACACATAGACTGCTGAGTCCACACACACACACAGACTGCTGAGTCCATACACACACACACACACACACACACACACAGGTTGCTGAGTCCATACACACACACAGGCTGCTGAGTCCATACACACAGGCTGCTGAGTCCATACACACATACACACACAGACTGCTGATTCCATACACACACACATACAGACTGCTGAATCCATACACACACACATACAGACTGCTGAATCCATACACACACTGCTGAGTCCATACACATATACAGACTGCTGAATCCATACACACACTGCTGAGTTTATACACACACACACACACACACACACAGACTGCTGAGTCGATACACACACACTGCTGAGTCCATACACACATACAGACTGCTGAGCCCATACAAACAGACTGCTGAGTCCATACAGACACACTGTGGAGTCCATACACACATACAGACTGCTGAGCCCATACACACAGACTGCTGAGTCCATACATACAGACTGCTGAGTCCATACACACACGCTGCTGAGTCCATACACACATACAGACTGCTGAGTTCATACACACACACTGCTGAGTTCATACACACATACACACACAAGGTTCCTCACTAGCAGACAGACACAGACAGACATACATACACACACTTGAGCATATCAAGCCTACCTGTTGCTGGGGGTCAAACAGAAGATGTTCTTGCGTTTCCAGCAGCAGCATGGTCTGCTGCTTAACGGCGGGGACGGGGCTTAATTTGGGGGCGGGGCCTGTGCCGGGGAAGCTGCTGAAAACACCCAGCGCTCCAGCCCCTCTGTCCTGCATTCCCTTGGGCTGTCACAGACTGTTACAGCCCGAGGGAATATAATTTAAGCACATGGCCAGCAAGTTGCTGGCATTTGGGGGGGCACAGTATGATGTAGGGGGGGGGGGCATGGCCTCCTCTGGCCCCTCCTAGCAATGCTTATCTTATATCTAGGATAGCCTTATGCCGACTGCTTAAACTCCTTCACTTTGTTAACCTCTACCACTTTAGCTGGAAGGCTATTACATGCATCCACTACCCACTCTGTAAAGTAATACTTCCTGATATTATTTTTAAACCTTTGCACCTCTAATTTAAGACAATGTCCTCTTGTTGTGGTAGTTTTTCTTCTTTTAAATATAGTCTCCTCCTTTACTGTAAAATATACTTTAATCATAAATAAACCCACATTTATAATTATAACCCTACATCCAGCAGAATTACATATCATATCCTGTAGACTTAAAGTATATATATATACTCAAACAGATATACACAATTAATTGTGGATTCTAATTCATTCCATCATTCCAAATATTTATGTGTCTAATTATTTTTCAACCCATTTGCTCAGTCAAAAAAAGAAATATATATCCTCAATAGATGCATATAATTAATTGTGCATTCTAATTAAATGCATTCTTCACATATTTCGTCCATCAAAAATGTGACCATCTTTAAATATATGTAAATTCAAAAATGTATTTATGCTCCAAAATAAACAAAAAAAAATGTGAACCATAAAAAAAAAAAAGGAAATTCACCCTTAAGTACATGTGCATTTGAAAAGAAATAAAAATTAAATTCACTATTATAAATTCTCTCATATAATTCAATTTCCAGCATTGCTTAGGTTAGGCCTCTCAGTTCTTTAGTAATATTGTCTTACTTTTAGTTTTTCTGTAAAGAAGCCATAAGAGTTCCTTTACAACCTTCTAGCCACAGAGATATATGGGGGAAACAAAGTTATAAAAGTGATGATTGAGTTTATATATTTCACATAACTGTATATTGTGGTTTCCCACTATTCTACCTTCTAAATTAAATTGTGAGAGATTGGTGGTAGATCAAGCATGTCAAACTCAAAGGCTAGCACGGGCCACATAAACAAGGTTTAAGTTTATGTTGGTCACAAAAAACAAACAAAAAACAAACCTTAAATTTTCAAAGAAACGTAGGTTTGTTTTAAAAAGTACAGTATATAAAAAAAACAAACAAAAAAAAAAAACAGCATCCCCCTTTACTAAACCCCAGTCCCCCTTTGTACTAAATACCAGTCCCTCGCTCTGTACCAATTCACAGCCCTCCCTCTGTACTAATTCAAAGTTCCCCCTGTACTAAATTCCAGCACCCCCCTCTAGTAAATCCCAGGCCTTGTTTAAAAAAGCAAAAAACAATATTAGCCAACAAGCAGACTCCACTCACATTGCCACTGCCAGTATGCGACTCCGGAGTCCAGCCTCTGGTATACCCCCAATGGCGCTGCCGCATCCTGTGCCAAACGGATCCTCCTGCTACTCCTTGAAAACCTGTGAAGGTGGAGCACGTTAACGTCACGTCATAATGTGGCGTTGCGTGCCCCGCCAGGTTCTCCACTGTCTAGCCGCGGCCATCGCAACACTGACCAACACACACTGACAGACACACACACTCTCTGACAGACACACACAGAGAGACACACATGCTTGTGGTAGATGATCCCAAGTTAGGTAATAATGAAGACGTAGTACACCCTGTTCCAAATTATTATGCAAATTCTATTTAAGTGTCACAAAGATTAAATATTTTGTTTTTCAGTTTAACTCATGGATGGCATTGTGTCTCAGGGCTCTTTTGATCACAGAAAACAATATTGGACACCTGTGATAATTGGATTGCCAGGTGAGCCCAATTTAAGTAAAAACTACTAAAGGAGGGTGTTCCACATTATTAAGCAGAGCACCATTTTCATGCAATATGGGGAAGAAAAAGTATCTCTCTGCTGTCGAAAAGAGTGAAATAGTTCAATGCCTTGGACGAGGTATGAAAACATTAGATATTTCACAAAAACGTAAGCGTGATCATCGCATTATTAAGAAATTTGTGGCTAATTCAGAGCACAGACGGGTTCGTGCAGATAAAGGCACATTGAGGAAGATTTCTGCCAGATCCATGCATCGGATCAAGAGAGCAGCTGCTAAAATACCATAACATAGCAGCAAACAGATATTTCTGGAGTCCCACGGACATCAAGGTGTAGTGTCCGCCAGAGTCTTGCAACTGTGCATAAACCTTCTATTCGGCCACCACCAATGCTCACAAGCAGAAACGGCTGCATTGGGCAGAAAAATACATGAAGATTAATTTTCAAACAGTCCTGTTCACTGATGAGTGCCGTGCAACCTTGGATGGTCCAGATGGATAGAGTAGCGGATGGTTAGTGGACGGTGACCCTGTTCCAACAAGGCTGTGACGTCAGCAAGGCGGTGGTGGAGTCATATTTTGGGCTGGAAGAGAGCTGGTTGGCCCCTTTAGGGTCCCCGAAGGTGTAAAGATGACCTCTGCAAAGTATGTGGAGTTTCTGACTGACCACTTTCTTCCCTGTTACAGAAGGAATAACTATGCTTTCCGAAATAAAATCATCTTCATGCATAACAATGCACCATCTAATGCTGCAAAGAATATCTCTGCATCAATGGCTGCTATGGAGATAAAAGGAGAGAAAGTCATGGTGTGGCCTCCATCCTCCCCTGACCTCAATCCTATTGAGAACCTTTGGAGCATCCTCAAGCAAAAGATCTATGAGGGTGGGAGGCAGTTTACATCCTAACAGCAGCTCTGGGAGGATATTCTGACATCTTGCAAACAAATTCAAGCAGAAACTGTCCAAAAACTCACAAGTTCAATGGATGCAAGACTTGTGAAGCTGCTATCAAATAAGGGGTCCTATATTACAATGTAACGTGGCCTGTTAAAATGTTTAAAAAGTTAAAATGTTGTTATAAGTTTGATTGAAAAAAAGCTTTTGATTTCAGTAAATATGCTGCAAACAAAACAAATGACAATTTTCAGTTCTTTACAACCCATAAAGTGTTTTGAAACTTACTGTGCGTAATAATTTGGAACAGTGCATTGTAAGATTTTATATTTAAAAAAAAAAAAAAAATACTGTTATCATTAGGAGGTTTGTTCAATACCATTTGAATTGTACTCTTAATAGTTGATAACCTGAGAATTATGCTGACTGTTATTAACATCAATTATTTAGGTAAATGAGAAAAATATAATTTGCATAATAATTTGGAACAGGGTGTAAGTGCTGGGGTAATTTTACTGAGGTTGATCATAAGATAGAAAAGGGGGCTCAGAAGCAATGGCTTGCATAGAGCCCCATTAACATTAGATTACAGCTGCTTCTTTAGCATGTTCCTCTGAACCTGAGGGCAGTAAGCACACCATCTATAGAAGCCAGGCTTTAATTTATTAGTATAAGGAGGTTTGGGAGAGTACAGAGAATAGAGAGCTGGGAAAGTAGATGCATTCTTCCTTGATCTACAAGTCCCCTCATTTGTTCCATTTCTTCTCAACCATTATTATTAGGTGCTTGAAATTTACAAATTTGCAGGAAATGGCAATTCTATACTTACTTGTACTTCTCCTGCTAGATGGTTAATCAAGATGCTTAAACCATGTAAGTGTGAAAACACTTTCTCATAGACCTTTCAAGCTGTTTTACCGTCTAGTTGACTAGCTAGTTGCCAATAAAATGTGGTGAGACCAAAGAAAAGGACAAAGTTGCCTAACTGAAACTCTTTCCCATAATATGTTCTACTAGGATAATACATATATCACCTAGTTAGAAACCAGTCCTAAAAGTAGGAACATGACTGAGTTTGCAGCCAGCAATGTTAAAGGTTGCTTCAAACACTTATGACTTGGAGTATAGCAGCATACAGCATATTTTATGGGGAACAAATTTCAATAATTCTTCTCCAATTACACTTTTCTTGGATATTTGATTGCCTGTAAAGTGTCACAGGTAGCTTTGGTGGCAGCATTTTTTAATGAGCATGTGAGTAGAAGGCACTCTGTCTGTTATTATACAAGATATATGTACAGAGCAAACATTCATACTACAGGTTCTCTTTCCTCTGCTAATCTGTATCTCTTCATATGGGTTTATTACCAATATTCATTGTAGTCAGAGTTTCCCATTATCTTTGAAATATATAAGCAGTTACTAACATGGCACAAAATTAAATATATCTTCCTCATTTTTGTACAGCACCAACATACATCTATAGATACTCTTAAATTTGAATAAGGCACGATACCAACATTTCAAGATACTTTCATGTCAGATCAGATCCCATCCCACTACCTCCAGCTCAAAACAACCAATTTCCAAAATGTATAAACGTTACATGAGACATATATATTTGCTTGTAATATTTGTTTATTAAATATATTGCACAGAATTAATGTTATTTTGCAGCCTTTTATTGTTATATCAGAGGGTTACGGGCCAATATAAATCTTGGATATTATAAGAAATTTATCCAGAAACCAGCCAAGATAAGGGTGGAGGGGTGACCTCTGGACTCACAAAGAGTCATCCTTCAGCACTCAGGAAAGGAAAAACCTCTAGTAGAGGAAACCTCTGGGGAACCTTGGCTTGAAGGATGGCCCTTCCCTTTGGGCATTAAGAGGTAAATACAGATAATTTATTAGAAAACGGTTTGCTCATTTGTGAGCTGCCTAAAAAAATGAATTGATAGATAGAGAATATATGAAGATAGATTGATGTATAGTGAACAAGAGATATTACCCCGAACATTTAAACTGGGTGACAAATGCATACAGATTCCTCAAAATATTTTAGTTAGACAGATTTCCCAAAATATTTAAAAATAACAGACAGTTTAACAGATACATTTCCCAAAACATTTAAAAGAATGGACAGTCAGATTTTCAGATACATTTACATTGATGAGCAGGTTAATAGATTTCCCCAAACATTTAAATTAACAGACACACAGATTTCTCAAAACATTTAAATTGATGGACAGAAAGACAGATTTCAACAAACATTTAAAATGAGAGACAATCAGATTTCTCCAAAGATGAATAGATAGATAGATAGATAGATAGATAGATAGATAATTGTCCCACACATTTTAATTGGCCGACAGACAGATAGACAGACAGACAGACAGAAATAAAAAGAGAGAGATTTCCTCAAACATGAAAATTGGCTGACAGAAAGACAAATAGATTGCTTAAAATATGTACATTGGGAGACAGATTTTCTCAAACATTTGAAATTAACAGACAGTCACATTAATAGATACATTTCCCCAAACATTTAAACAGATGGACAGACAAATTTCCCCAAACATTTAAACTGACATATTTCTCATAATATTTAAATTGACAGACAAACAGATTGCTCCATAGATAAATAAACAGAATTAAAGGGAGAGAGATTTCCTCAAACATTGAAATTGACAGACATATACATAGATTTGCCTAGAGATTTAAAGATAGACAGAGACAGACAGACAGAAATAGAAAGATAGATATTTCCTCAAACATGAAAATTGGCTGACAGAAAGACAAAATATGTACATGGGGAGACAGATTTCCTCAAACATTTAAAATTAACAGTCACATTAACAGATAAATTTCCACAAACATTTAAATAGATGAACAGACACATTTTCCCAAACATTTAAGCTGACATGTTTCTCATAACATTTAAAGTGACAGACAACCAGATTTCTCCAAAGATAGATAAATAGACAGAATTAAAGGGAGAGAGATTTCCCCAAACATGAAAATTGGGTGACAAAGATAAAGATTCTTTAAAATATGTACATTGAGAGAGAGATTTCCTCAAATATTTAAAATTAACAATCACATTAACAGATACATTTACCCAAATAGCTAGATAGATAGAATTAAAAAGAGAGAGATCCTCCTAAAACATTTAAAATCAACTGATGGAAAGACATATAGATTCCTTAAAATATGTACATTAATAGACAGATTTCCTCAAACATTTAAAATTAACATTCAGATTAACAGATACATTTCTCATAACTGACATATTTCTCATAACATTTAAACTGACAAATAGATTTCTCGATAGATAGATAGATAGATAGATAGACAGACAGACAGACAGATTTTCCTGCATATTTTAATTGGATGATAGACATATGGATTCCTCAAATATATTTAAATTAGTAGACATTTCTCAAAATACTTAACAGAAGTTTGACAGATACATATATTTGACATTTACATTTGACAGACACAAATATTTCTAAACAGATAAATAGATGGCAGACAGACAGATAAACCAGGCATACAGATTTCTCCAAACATTAACAGATTAGCAGATAAAAAGACAGACAGACAGACGGAATGAAAGAGAGAACTATTTCCCCAAACATTAAAATTGTCTGACAGAAATACATACAGAGTCCTCAAAATATTTAAACTGGGAGACAGATTTCCCCAAATATTTAAAATTAACAGACCGGCACATTTACAGATTTATTTCCCCAAAATAGATAGATAGATAGATTTCCCCAAACATTAAAATTGGCTGACATAAAGACATATAGATTCCTTAAAATATGTACATTGGAAGACAGATTTCCTCAAACATTTAAAATTAACAATCACATTAAAATATACATTTCCCCAAATAGATAGATAGATAGATAGATATTAAGATAGACAGACAGATAGATATTGAGATAGACAGACATTGAGATAGATAGATATTGAGATAGATAGATAGATAGGCCCTGGGGAGATAGCGCAGCTAAGCGGACAAGGGCACATGGAGTGTGGGGATAGATGCAGGGGAGTGGTTGGGAAAGAATGTGTGGGTGGGGTTATGTTCTGGGAAAGTATGTGTGGGTGGGATTATGTTCTGTGTAAATTAGTGTGGGGGAGGTTTTACCTCAGTGCCACTTGGGATTCGGGCCAGCAAACGGCTTCCCTCCCGCCCGCCCTATTAGTATATTTAGTCACAGCTAGCCGGGGGTATGTCCTTGCCAATTGAGTTTGAGGGGTTACGTTTAAGTATATGGAATGAGATGAACAAGTTTTTAAGGTCTCAACCTCCCCTGCTTCAAAGGGTTAACCTTAGGTTACCTGGGGTGTCATGCCCATCGAGCGTGGATAAGGTCGGCTGATGGCAGGCATTGGAAGGAAAGGATTTTTATGACGAGGGGGGAGGTGAGAGGAAGTCGCACATAGGCGCATAGTCAGTTTATTGGCAAGGACGGTTGGGTTCGCTGTATGTGTTAAGTTATATGTTAATTTATGGTTATTCATGTTTAATGTTTGGTTGCAGAAATGAAGAGAAATGTATTAAATAAATTATGGAGGTGTCATACAGTATTTGTCGTATGGTATAATAAATGCTGTGGCCTGTTTCATCCATACTACGTTGTCTGTCTTTATTTTGGAAGGGGGAGGATTTGGGTTGGTTTATGTATTATGCCGCATCACAATTCCCCACTACGTACATACAAGATATTGAGATAGATAGATATTGAGATAGATAGATAGATAGATAGATAGATAGATAGAGATTTCACCACACATTTAAATTGGCTGACAAAAAGAGATATAGAGTCCTCACAATATTTAAATTGACAGAAGACAGATCTCCCCAAACATTTAAAATCAGTCAGATTAACAGAATAATTTCTCCAACTATGTATTAGTCAGATTTTCACATACATTTAAACTGATGAACAAACAGGCAAATAGATTTCCCCCCAAAAAAAATTTAATTAACAGACAGATTTCATAAAACATTCAAGCTGATGGATAGAAATAGATTTCAACAAACATTTAAATTGACAGACAGATTTACCTTCCTTAACATGTAATTTGTTAGAAAGACCGACAAAATGGCCACATGGAGAGAATTTCCCAAACATTTAAATTGACAGATACATACATTTACCCAGTCATTTAAATTAACATAGAGATAGATGGATTTCCCAAAACATTTAAAGACATACATGTATTTTCCCAAATATTTAAAATGATGAACAGATTTAAACTTTTAAACTGACATACAGACAAACAGAGACATGGATTACTCAAAATATTGAAATTAATAGACAGGCAAACAGGTATATCCCCCTTAACATATAAACTAGCACATAAATTAAAATTAACATACAGATACATAGCTATATTTTCTTAAAGGTTAACATTTACACACAGGCAGACATACAGTTAGATTTTTTTCAAAATATTTTGACAGACAGATAGTTGAACCAACAGATTTCCCCAAACAATTTAAATTGACAGACAAAGAAATACAATTACCCAAACATTTACATTGATGCAATAGATTGCATTCCTTAAGCATTTAAATTGAGAAAAATAGAGAGAAAGAGGAAGAGAGAGAGAGAACAGATTAAACAAAGGTGATTGCTGGATTACCATTTGGAATACCAGAAACGCTCAGCTCACAAAGCTTCAAATTATGTTCTTCCCCATTAAAGAATAATCTGATTGTTATCAGTGTTCAGGTTTAGATTGAGGTTGGTCAAACTCCTTGTCCTTATGTACATTGAGGAATATATCTCTATGCCATTTAGATGGGTTAAGGACCTTGTATAGAGATGAAGCTCTGTAAGAACCTTGGACACATCTGGGAGATAATGGAGTGTTTGAGCAGTGATAGCAACAGTTACATTTATGACATCACAGTTAGTGATCACCTGTTATCATTTGCTAAGGTTGTTCGGTAATTTATAAACATAAGTGGTAATATTGGAAATGAATAGAAAATAAATATTCTCCAACCTAGCATTATTTCCCTGATGGTCTTCTTGAGCTTTTGTTAATCTTCAGTTTGTCAATCAGTTTCTCTGCATATAAACAGTTTTTCATTGTTCATTTATCTCCTGTCTTTCCTCCTCACCAATATTATTAAAGTGGCTCTATCCCCTTTACCTTTGTGCAAAGACACCCGATAGTGACATCTTCACTTGGTGTGGGGGACAGCTTGAAGCAAGGTAAGTGTAGGGTGACAAAGACACTTTAATCTAGTTTGCTTTGAATTATATATTTGCTATCGTCGTCTCTCAACAGTCCAGATTTCAGCAGGACAATCCTGATTTTCGGGTCATGTCTCGTCTAAGTTCCTTGCTGTCCAGCTTTTAGGGATGCCAAAGAACAGCCACAACAATCACAGCACAAGTGCATCATAAGACAATCTTGCACTATGTTCAGGCCACTAAGACACTTCAAGGAGCACTGAAACTGTGCTTAATGCATGCATTGCCCTACAGTGGTTTGGCCTAAGTGATGGACAAGCAGCTTGGTGAATGTATTTACAGCACATAAACTCAGGTGGCCCCGCCGCTTATCTGGGTGGGTCTGTCCCATCTCAGGATGCCAGAGTTGGGAAGTATACGGAGGTATTCTGTATAATACAAAATCAACCAAAGTATAATACAGTGTACATAAAATGTGTGTAAATTGAAAACCAAGTTGTAAATTATAAGTAAAAATAGTGAGAAATCCAAAGTTCATCTATTTTTCCACTTTGTTTATGCAACCATGTCAACCCCTACCTGTGACTGTCACAGCCACCATAAAAAAAAGGTTTCATTTTAAAACTAATATTACAGCACATTTTGTTTACTTTAGAATTTCTTATCTCCTGCTACATTACTTGAACTTTAATTCCACACAGGATAACTATTGCAGGCTATAGATGGCAATTTACAATGAAGATAGGAACTTCTATTTTAGATTTTAACTCTTTTATGGTTTAGAGTCAAGTAGAAATTACAAGCATGACTGTCACATATTACTTTATCAAGGGTACCGTTGGTGCAGAAATGTTGGGGGAGTTGGTGACTTGTGTTTCTGCATTGGGGCTTGTAAGATTTTTTGGCATAGTACTATTGTATTATTGTTTGCCTCTATTTCTGTTACTTTGTCTATTTTTGTTTTTTGTCTGATATTGAGATTTGTTCTACTAATAATGTCGTATTGTACTTAATGATTGAAATTATTCTAGTGTGCATTCTATATTATATAGATATTTGGATATTTAAACATTTAAGGGAGTGTTTATATAGTTTGCACCTGACTATTTAAATATAATTGTGTCTCTCCATGGGATTTAGTTTTTTGTACAATCCTTTTTAGTAGCCACTTTTTTAGTAGTCACAAACACTGGCCAAAATTTGCATTCAAATTAGTTTTTTGCATTTTTCGTACACAAACTATATTAACGCTAACTTTGGCCAGTGTTTGTGACCAAGTAGCTACTAAAAAAGACTGTATATACCCATTTGCAATACATTGGGTAGTCTACTATTGCAAATTGTATGCCATCATGGGGGTAATTCTCATTGGTGGGCTACCATACGGTCTCAAAGGCAACATAACCAATCTGGCGAATTTCAATGCAAAAAAAACTGAAAAAAGTAACATGCTAGATTTGACCATGTAACTTCCCAAAACACCATCAAATCTGTACATAGGGGGTACTGTTTTACACATGAGACATCGCTGAATACAAATATGTGTATTTTATTGCAGTAAAAGCAAACAGTATTATGACATTCACAGTTAAAATGTCACATAGAACTAAAATAAAATAACAAAATGTCTTATTTTCTCCCATTTTCTTTATATCTTATTCATATTAAATTATGTTTGATACCTAAATAAATTTGATGTTAAATGAAAGTCCTGTTTCCCCTGAATAAAATGATATATAATAGGTGTGGGTGCACTTAATATGAAAGAGGTGAATTACTGTTGAACAGACATATAGTCAAATTCCAAGTTTTGTTTACGTTTTGTTTTGATCACAACGTGTACATTTGGCTCAGTCCTTAAGAGGATAAAAGAAAAAGAAAAGGAAACCAAATAACAGAAACAAAACAGAGCTGGATATGCTCAGTTTTACAAGTCATGTGTACGATGGCACAATAAACAAGGCATACAGCATTGGTACAGTAAAACTGAAGGAACACCGGGGGTAATAAATCTGTGTTGAAGAAGTTCTGTTTTAAATACCATATGCAAGAAGGGAAACAAAGATATACTCCTCTGCCCAAATACAAATTAAATTAAAATCATTATTTAGTAGATATACCTAAAATGAAAACTTAATTGTGCATTTTTTTTCATTGGGTTATATCTTAAAACAACTTGCAGGGGGGGTGCGGAGCCAGCAGCCAACCGAAGCAGACGTGCACCAGGAGAGCTCCGCCAAAATAAGCCTGCTAATCGCTATATTATCGCCCAAAAGCTTACTAATTCTAACCAGCAATACGATACCACAAGATGGGGGAAGATATCCAAGCACCAGGGGGACTTGAAACCAGCAGGAGCCCGCGATATCGGAGACCTTCTCCTCCGTCCTGCAAAGGCCGCAGAAGTTTTCGCGCCAAAATACAATGGCGACACGACCTCAGCCTCCTCGGAGGAACAGGCACTGGATGAGCTGGACGAGTTCCCCAGCACAGGGGGACTACACATCGCTTCCTCGGACGAGGACAATGACCTACCCTCCACTAAGGGGGATATAAAAGCCCTTCTCCACCATATCCGCACGCTGTTCGCGGCAGACATAGCCATACTGCGGGAAGATATACGCACAGTGGAAGGACGCGTCAAGAAAACAGAGGAGGACTCGCAAGGCCTCACCGCAAGATGCATCCAGCTGGAGGCCCAAAACGTAGAGCTACAACACAGCCAGACCCTGCTCACCGGCCGCCTGGATGCGGTGGAGGACCGGCACAGGACCTGGAACGTAAAGATACGAGGTAAACAGAATAGATTTCCTGGAAAGCCAGGGAAATATATAGGTGGATTGGCGCTATATCTAAAGGTCAAGCGGTGCAACAACTCCCAATTGCCAAAGAATCACCAAACAGCACTTTAAGCATATATCATTGATAAAAACACAGAAAAGAAATAGGGAGGTGCAATGAATAAAATAAACCAGTATTATACTTATATCAGGTGGATCTCTGAATCAACCTAAAAATAAAAAATATACATAGCATAATACTGTAACACATTAGCAGAATTAATCGGAGGTAATGGGTCACTCACGATCTGCAGAGCCTTGGAAAGCAGGCTCTTGCTGTAAAAGCTTGTGAATAATCCGCTTATTCTGGCTATCTCCAATGATGTTTGGTAATCAGGTATTTTCTCCCACACCACGGATACAAAACCAGATGGATTTTAAAAAGTTTTTTACTTTCAAAACAACAGTAAAATAAGGCACAACGCGTTTCAACCATAACAGGTCTTCCTCAGGTGCATAATATAATAAGTGCACTGTATTCTGGTTTATATATGTAGGTAATTACACAATCAAAAACACATGTTAATTGAAATCCATATATGGTCTTTCCGTTTGGATGCCGCCATATTGGGAAGGTCAAAAACCTTCTTTCCATACAATCAACATAAATACATACAAAATCACATCCACTAATAACAAATATATACTTAGATAAAAATATTAACTTTAGCCTCTGTATAGATGATGCATGTTTTTTCCATCCTTCTCTCCTGTAAAACACTTCGATCGGTTCGTTTTTCTCTGTGTGCCGGGATACCAAGATGGCGATACGATAACTTCCTGTTTCCAGGTTCAAACACATCATGTGATCGGAGGTTTTTCAAACATATCACATGATCAGAAGCTGCTTCTTTAGTTCTTTAGTCCCAATAATTACAAACAGGAAGTCCATTTGAACAGAATTGCCATTTTGGAAACTGGCATAGAGTTCATACGATATGATTTATTTGAAGGAAAGCTAACATATACAAAAAAGAAAGTAAATGTTGTTTATATAAACAGACAATAGGTTAATATAGCCACAACAAAATTAGTTTCATACAATAAGGAGAAGTTAAATATAGCAATATATATAATCAAATGACAATATATTAAAAATATATTAAAAAATAATTAATTTTATAATCCTCAATATAAAAGTGACAATAATTTTTATTATAAAAGTAAACAATAGAATTTTTTGTTTTTTATAATTTATATTAAGGCTGCCATCTCGAAATCCACGTTGAGCCCGACCGGAGATAAGGTGTCCAGATTAAAGATCCATCTCATCTCGCAGCGGCTCAACGCGGACTCGACATGGCCACCTCTCCAATGACAATTAATTTTTTGAATCGCATGGAAAGTAAGCCCCGTAGGGTCTCCGCCATGGACATTTAAAAAATGAGAAGAAACATTATGTTTTAAGAAACCTCTCCTTATGTTATAAATATGCTCATGTATCCTTGTTTTGAGGCTCCTAGATGTTCTCCCTACATACTGCAGCCCACAAGGACACGTGAGCAAGTACACCACATTTTTTGTGTGACATGTCATAAAAGAGTTAATTTTATAATTGATGGACCCTATCATCGATTTAAACTCTTCTATCTGTTTAGGTTTATTTTTAAAAATTCTACATCTCATACACTCTCCACAGTAATGAAAGCCTTTCTTTAATGATCTAAAATTCCCTAAAAAGTTGTCTTTCTGTTTGGGCATTTCTAAATAGCTAGATGTTAATTTTTGTTTTAGATTTTTAGCCCCCCCCTAAATATTAATTTAGGTTTATCATCCAGATAAGGTAAGATTTCTCCATCCTGTTGGAGGATGTACCAATTCTTTTTGAGGATCTTTTTGAGGGCTCTATGTTCCTGATTGTAATTGAAAATAAAAGGTATTTTTTCTTCTTTTTTCTCAACTGGATTCTTCTGTTTATAGTTTAATAATGTGTCTCTTTCTACTGTTCTGACTTTCTGAATCTCCAGATCCAGAATGTCAGCGCAATAGCCCCGGTCTACAAACTGACCTTTAAGAAATTCCGCTTGGAGATCAAAAGACTCCAATTCTGTACAATTGCGTCTCATACGAAGAAACTGTACATTACTTAGCCAGGGTTGAAAATGGCAGCTTTTTTTTATGGATATATCCATTTACATCCTCTGGCTTGAAAAAGGTTCGTGTGACAATGTTATTTTCCCTTATAGAGATTTCCAGATCCAAAAAGTGGATACTTTGTTTATTAAATTCTTGGGTCAGCAGAATATTCCACTGGTTAGAATTGAGATGGTTAAAAAAAAAATCGAGAAAATAATTCAAATCACCTTTCCAAATAATGAAAATGTCATCAATGTAATGTTTGTATAGGGCCAGGTTCGCACTCCAGTCATGTTGGGAGTAAACAAAAAGTTTCTCCCAATAAGCCATGAACAGATTAGCATAGCTGGGTGCGAACCTGGTCCCCATAGCTGTCCCCCTACATTGTAAGAAATAATCTCCTTCAAACCAGAAAAAGTTATTTCTAAGTATAAACGAAATGCCATCCATTACAAAATCAACTTGATCAGCTGGATATAACGTAGACGCTTCAAGAAAGAAACGTGTAGCTGTACATCCTATATTATGATCGATACACGTGTATAGACTCGTGACGTCACACGTAACAAACAGAAAATCACTTTCCCACTTGAAATCCTTCAATATATAAAGTAGACTCATAGAGTCCTTTAAATATGAAGGACTGTTTTTAACTAGCGGTTGGAGTAGGGTATCAATGTACTTCGATAAATTTGATAAAAGGGATCCCACCCCGGAAACTATAGGTCTCCCTGGAGGATTATGAACATCTTTATGTAGTTTAGGTAATATATATATTACTGGGATTTTGGGAGATTTCACATTTAAAAAGGCATATTCCTTTTTATTGAGAATACCCTTAGAGAAACCTTTATCTAGAAGATCAACAAATCTTTTTTGAATATCAGCTTGAGGGTTTTTGTTTAATTTTAAATAAGTATCTTTATCTTCTAGCTGTCGGTAAATTTCCAAAACATATTTATCTCTATCCATAACTACAACTCCTCCCCCCTTATCCGCAGGTTTTATCACTATCTGGGAATCTTTCTTTAAACTCTGTATTGCCAATAATTCAGATTTGGTTAGATTCCTTTTCTTTTTGATCTTTATCTTCTTCATATCATTGATGCATGCCCTTTCAAAAACCTTCATAGGATTAGACTTTAGATGAATTGGATAAAAGGAGGAAGGGGGTTTTAAATCAGTATGAACAAAGTCCCCTACATCACTCTTAATTGGATCTTCAATAGTGGATTTTCTATTAAAAAACTTGTTTATGCATAATTTTCGCATAAAACGGTTAATATCTGTATATGCATCAAATTGGTCTATATTTATTATACCTTTTATTTTCAATTACAATCAGGAACATAGAGCCCTCAAAAAGATCCTCAAAAAGAATTGGTACATCCTCCAACAGGATGGAGAAATCTTACCTTATCTGGATGATAAACCTAAATTAATATTTAGGGGGGCTAAAAATTTAAAACAAAAATTAACATCTAGCTATTTAGAAATGCCCAAACAGAAAGACAACTTTTTAGGGAATTATAGATCATTAAAGAAAGGCTTTCATTACTGTGGAGAGTGTATGGGATGTAGAATTTTTAAAAATAAATCTAAACAGATAGAAGAGTTTAAATCGATGATAGGATCCATCAATTATAAAATTAACTCTTTTATGACATGTCACACAAAAAATGTGGTGTACTTGCTCACGTGCCCTTGTGGGCTGCAGTATGTAGGGAGAACATCTAGGAGCCTCAAAACAAGGATACGTGAGCATATTTATAACATAAGGAGAGGTTTCTTAAAACATAATGTTTCTTCTCATTTTTTAAATGTCCATGGCGGAGACCCTACGGGGCTTACTTTCCATGCGATTCAACAAATTGTCATTGGAGAGGTGGCCATGTCGAGTCCGCGTTGAGCCGCTGCGAGATGAGATGGATCTTTAATCTGGACACCTTATCTCCGGGCGGGCTCAACGTGGATTTCGAGATGGCAGCCTTAATATAAATTATAAAAAACAAAAAATTCTATTGTTTACTTTTATAATAAAAATTATTGTCACTTTTATATTGAGGATTATAAAATTAATTATTTTTTAATATATTTTTAATATATTGTCATTTGATGATATATATTGCTATATTTAACTTCTCCTTATTGTGTGAAACTAATTTTGTTGTGGCTATATTAACCTATTGTCTGTTTATATAAACAACATTTACTTTCTTTTTTTTTTTTTTATATATATGTTAGTTTCCCTTCAAATAAATCATATCGTATGAACTCTATGCCAGTTTCCAAAATGGCAATTCTGTTCAAATGGACTTCCTGTTTGTAATTATTGGGACTAAAGAACTAAAGAAGCAGCTTCTGATCATGTGATATGTTTGAAAAACCTCCGATCACATGATGTGTTTGAACCTGGAAACAGGAAGTTATCGTATCGCCATCTTGGTATCCCGGCACACAGAGAAAAACGAACCGATCGAAGTGTTTTACAGGAGAGAAGGATGGAAAGAACATGCATCATCTATACAGAGGCTAAAGTTAATATTTTTATCTAAGTATATATTTGTTATTAGTGGATGTGATTTTGTATGTATTTATGTTGATTGTATGGAAAGAAGGTTTTTGACCTTCCCAATATGGCGGCATCCAAACGGAAAGACCATATATGGATTTCAATTAACATGTGTTTTTGATTGTGTAATTACCTACATATATAAACCAGAATATAGTGCACTTATTATATTATGCACCTGAGGAAGACCTGTTATGGTTGAAACGCGTTGTGCCTTATTTTACCGTTGTTTTGAAAGTAAAAAACTTTTTAAAATCCATCTGGTTTTGTATCCGTGGTGTGGGAGAAAATACCTGATTACCAAACATCATTGGAGATAGCCAGAATAAGCTGATTATTCACAAGCTTTTACAGCAAGAGCCTGCTTTCCAAGGCTCTGCAGATCGTGAGTGACCCATTACCTCCGATTAATTCTGCTAATGTGTTACAGTATTATGCTATGTATATTTTTCTACTTTTAGGTTGATTCAGAGATCCACCTGATATAAGTATAATACTGGTTTATTTTATTCATTGCACCTCCCTATTTCTTTTCTGTGTTTTTATCAATGATATATGCTTAAAGTGCTGTTTGGTGATTCTTTAGCACTTGGGAGCTGTTGCACCGCTTGACCTTTAGATATAGCGCCAATCCACCTATATATTTCCCTGGCTTTCCAGGAAATCTATTCTGTTTTTCTAGTGTGTTAAAGTTAAAATCACCTGGGTGTGGGCTTGCTATTGCAAATTATGGATATCTTTGAAAAAAGAACCAGAATGCATAAATGTACTGAAATTTTTTTTCAAGAGGTAGAAGTTGAAACATCAGAAAAATATAAAATTACTCATAATCTTAATGAAATGAGTTCCCTACTTGAAAAACTATTAATTAAAGAACTAAAAATTAAGTGGGAAGTGTTCACTATGGAAAAATATTTAAACGACCAAATAACCCCTAGAGGTCTTAGGTTTACAAAATATCCTACCTTTGACAGAGATGACAAAAGATTCATGAATATATGGGAAGGGGCTCTTGAGTCCTTTTCAATAACCATGATGCAAATCATAGTTGAACAGAGAAAAAGAAACTTAGAAGTCCTAGATAAAATCATTAATGAAATCCGTACTAAATTGGAACCCTATATTGGAACTGAAGAATTTGAATCTATCACAGATCCAATTATGGGGAGATTAGATAAAATAGAATCTGGAATTATCTTTAATAAAAAGAGAAAATATCAATGAGACATTAATGATTATGCCACCAACAATATCCGAAAAAAAACGAAGGATAATTATAGTAAAGGGAGATTTGGATTTAGAGAAAAACATCAGAGAAGTGAGATCCAAACCTCTGTTATTAATCAGGCTCAAAATAGACATCAAAGGACACGAAGTCCAGCTCCAGAGTGGACTGAAGTAAAAAGATCAAAATATAGAGAAAGGACAAACTACCGGGACAAAAATTATGGTCATAAAGAAAAGATTAATACTCGAACCTATGGTTTTGATGGGCAAGACCATCAGTCAGACCATAGGTCCAAGTATTATAATCGTGAAAATAGGTCCCCCATGAGAGAAAGAAGAAAAATTCCTATATCTAACCGCTTTGAACCTCTGAAACAATTAGACAGAGACAACACCACCCCTTTTTTAGAGAAACGATGGGAAGAACCTCCCATAAAAACCCCGATTCCCCTCAAAAGAAGATACAGAGATATGGAAGAAGGGGAAATAGGGGAGGAAAGAAATTGGAAAGGCCAAAGAGGAAAAATAATGAGGAGGTAAAGATTTTCAACTTATCGAAAAAAACTTTAAATAGTGATCAGATAAGGGTCCTAGGAAAGGGATTTAAATTTGTACCCAGCTGCAATATAGACCAATTTGATGCATATACAAATATTAACCGTTTTATGCGAAAATTATGCATAAAAAAGTTTTTTAATAGAAAATCCACTATTGAAGATCCAATTAAGAGTGATGTAGGGGACTTTGCTCATACTGATTTAAAACCCCCTTCCTCCTTTTATCCAATTCATCTAAAGTCTAATCCTATGAAGGTTTTTGAAAGGGCATGCATCAATGATATGAAGAAGATAAAGATCAAAAAGAAAAGGAATCTAACCAAATCTGAATTATTGGCAATACAGAGTTTAAAGAAAGATTCCCAGATAGTGATAAAACCTGCGGATAAGGGGGGAGGAGTTGTAGTTATGGATAGAGATAAATATGTTTTGGAAATTTACCGACAGCTAGAAGATAAAGATACTTATTTAAAATTAAACAAAAACCCTCAAGCTGATATTCAAAAAAGATTTGTTGATCTTCTAGATAAAGGTTTCTCTAAGGGTATTCTCAATAAAAAGGAATATGCCTTTTTAAATGTGAAATCTCCCAAAATCCCAGTAATATATATATTACCTAAACTACATAAAGATGTTCATAATCCTCCAGGGAGACCTATAGTTTCCGGGGTGGGATCCCTTTTATCAAATTACTCGAAGTACATTGATACCCTACTCCAACCGCTAGTTAAAAACAGTCCTTCGTATTTAAAGGACCCTATGAGTCTACTTTATATATTGAAGGATTTCAAGTGGGAAAGTGATTTTCTGTTTGTTACGTGTGACGTCACGAGTCTATACACGTGTATCGATCATAATATAGGATGTACAGCTACACGTTTCTTTCTTGAAGCGTCTACGTTATATCCAGCTGATCAAGTTGATTTTGTAATGGATGGCATTTCGTTTATACTTAGAAATAACTTTTTCTGGTTTGAAGGAGATTATTTCTTACAATGTAGGGGGACAGCTATGGGGACCAGGTTCGCACCCAGCTATGCTAATCTGTTCATGGCTTATTGGGAGAAACTTTTTGTTTACTCCCAACATGACTGGAGTGCGAACCTGGCCCTATACAAACATTACATTGATGACATTTTCATTATTTGGAAAGGTGATTTGAATTATTTTCTCGATTTTTTTTTTAACCATCTCAATTCTAACCAGTGGAATATTCTGCTGACCCAAGAATTTAATAAACAAAGTATCCACTTTTTGGATCTGGAAATCTCTATAAGGGAAAATAACATTGTCACACGAACCTTTTTCAAGCCAGAGGATGTAAATGGATATATCCATAAAAAAAGCTGCCATTTTCAACCCTGGCTAAGTAATGTACCTAGGGGACAGTTTCTTCGTATGAGATGCAATTGTACAGAATTGGAGTCTTTTGATCTCCAAGCGGAATTTCTTAAAGGTCAGTTTGTAGACCGGGGCTATTGCGCTGACATTCTGGATCTGGAGATCCAGAAAGTCAGAACAGTAGAAAGAGACACATTATTAAACTATAAACAGAAGAATCCAGTTGAGAAAAAAGAAGAAAAAAATACCTTTTATTTTCAATTACAATCAGGAACATAGAGCCCTCAAAAAGATCCTCAAAAAGAATTGGTACATCCTCCAACAGGATGGAGAAATCTTACCTTATCTGGATGATAAACCTAAATTAATATTTAGGGGGGGGCTAAAAATCTAAAACAAAAATTAACATCTAGCTATTTAGAAATGCCCAAACAGAAAGACAACTTTTTAGGGAATTATAGATCATTAAAGAAAGGCTTTCATTACTGTGGAGAGTGTATGGGATGTAGAATTTTTAAAAATAAACCTAAACAGATAGAAGAGTTTAAATCGCTGATAGGGTCCATCAATTATAAAATTAACTCTTTTATGACATGTCACACAAAAAATGTGGTGTACTTGCTCACGTGTCCTTGTGGGCTGCAGTATGTAGGGAGAACATCTAGGAGCCTCAAAACAAGGATACGTGAGCATATTTATAACATAAGGAGAGGTTTCTTAAAACATAATGTTTCTTCTAATTTTTTAAATGTCCATGGCGGAGACCCTACGGGGCTTACTTTCCATGCGATTCAAAAAATTAATTGTCATTGGAGAGGTGGCCATGTCGAGTCCGCGTTGAGCCGCTGCGAGATGAGATGGATCTTTAATCTGGACACCTTATCTCCGGTCGGGCTCAACGTGGATTTCGAGATGGCAGCCTTAATATAAATTATAAAAAACAAAAAATTCTATTGTTTACTTTTATAATAAAAATTATTGTCACTTTTATATTGAGGATTATAAAATTAATTATTTTTTAATATATTTTTAATATATTGTCATTTGATGATATATATTGCTATATTTAACTTCTCCTTATTGTGTGAAACTAATTTTGTTGTGGCTATATTAACCTATTGTCTGTTTATATAAACAACATTTACTTTCTTTTTTTTTTTTTTATATATATGTTAGTTTCCCTTCAAATAAATCATATCGTATGAACTCTATGCCAGTTTCCAAAATGGCAATTCTGTTCAAATGGACTTCCTGTTTGTAATTATTGGGACTAAAGAACTAAAGAAGCAGCTTCTGATCATGTGATATGTTTGAAAAACCTCCGATCACATGATGTGTTTGGACCTGGAAACAAGAAGTTATCGTATCGCCATCTTGGTATCCCGGCACACAGAGAAAAACGAACCGATCGAAGTGTTTTACAGGAGAGAAGGATGGAAAAAAACATGCATCATCTATACAGAGGCTAAAGTTAATATTTTTATCTAAGTATATATTTGTTATTAGTGGATGTGATTTTGTATGTATTTATGTTGTATGTATGGAAAGAAGGTTTTTGACCTTCCCAATATGGCGGCATCCAAACGGAAAGACCATATATGGATTTCAATTAACATGTGTTTTTGATTGTGTAATTACCTACATATATAAACCAGAATACAGTGCACTTATTATATTATGCACCTGAGGAAGACCTGTTATGGTTGAAACGCGTTGTGCCTTATTTTACTGTTGTTTTGAAAATAAAAAACTTTTTAAAATCCATCTGGTTTTGTATCCGTGGTGTGGGAGAAAATACCTGATTACCAAACATCATTGGAGATAGCCAGAATAAGCTGATTATTCACAAGCTTTTACAGCAAGAGCCTGCTTTCCAAGGCTCTGCAGATCGTGAGTGACCCATTACCTCCGATTAATTCTGCTAATGTGTCACAGTATTATGCTATGTATATTTTTTTATTTTTAGGTTGATTCAGAGATCCACCTGATATAAGTATAATACTGGTTTATTTTATTCATTGCACCTCCCTATTTCTTTTCTGTGTTTTTAGTAAAGATACGAGGGATTCCAGAGTCTGTGTCCCAAGACGGCCTCCCACGATTTACCGAGAGACTCCTCACCGCCTTACTCACGCCACAGCAGGCGAAGGCAGCTGTGATAGATGGAGTCTGCCGCATCCCAAGAGCCACCAATGCCCCACCGGGCACCCAGAGAGATGTTATACTCCAACTCCAAACACTATTGGCTAAACTTCATGGCAGCGGTGAGAGGAAAGGCTACTCACCCCTTCGAAACGACCACCTTATCATTCTACCAAGACCTATCCAGGCCTACTTTGACATGGAAAGGCCTATTCAAACCCCTAACTGCAACACTCCGCCAACACTCAATACCATACATATGGGCATTCTCCAGATGCCTAGTCATTGCGCACGGGGGTGCAACGACCCGAATAGCCGACCCTTCTGAAATAGGCTCGATACTGGCTGCACTGGATTTGCCACCGCAACTGGAACAAACCACCCCAACTCAGAAACCAGCACCCCCTCCATGTCCCCATGCCACTCTAGATAGGCATACAGTAATAGTCTTTAATCTGTTGTTATTTTGGTTTAATTCTCACAGAGTCTGTGCATTTGTTTCTTTAATATCATGATCTTAACAGCATACGTATTAGACTACTAACCAACACAAATTAATGTAATAACTCAAGCCTGTTTATATCTGGCAAACAACAGTTGGTTCACTCTCACATTTCAAACGTGCTATCATTGTCATAAGCATAACAGTTTCCTCTTAAAGAAATACAACGGTATACATCTTAAGCGCAATTAGCCAAGTCATACACATAGCTAGCCTTGCATGGATGTTATGAAACACTGATGTCTTTACAGCAATAGTCTTTAACCGGCTGACATTTGTTTTCTATGAAATATTTGCTTTTGCTTCTCCAATGTGAGAATGTTAACGGCATGCACAATAGACTACTAGCCAGTACAATACTGTTGGTTTAACTTTACAGTTAAAAATGCGCTATTGCTGAATTAAGCATAACAGCTTCCTTCTCTCTTAAAAAACAACAAAAATGCAATGTTATACACCTCACCCTAATCTTAAAGGATCACTATAGGGTCACGAACACAAACATGTATTCCAGACCCTATAGTGTTAACACCACCATCTAGCCCCCCTGGGCCCCTTATGCCTCCATAAATATAGTAAAAATCTTATTGTATGCAAGCTGTAAATCTGCATGCTGTTAGACTCAGAAAAACAAGCAGTCTGCTGACATGTGGTAGCCTGATCCAATCACAGTGCTTCCCCATAGGATTGGCTGAGACTGACAAAGAGGCAGATCAGGGGCAGAGCCAGCATGATTCAAACACAGCCCTGGCCAATCAGCATTTCCTCATAGAGATGAATTGAATCAATGAGGTTCAGTGACTGCATGCAGAGGGAGTAGACACTGAATCACAGGATGCTGTGCACAGTGCTGCCCTTTGCTCTGCTGACAGCAGATCTGAGTGGATGGAGGCATATTATGCCTCAATCAACTCCGAAGTCCCTCTGGTTCACTCTGAGTGACTGCAACTGGAGGTGTTCCTAGCTTTCAATGTAAACACTGTATTTTCCCAGAAAATACAGTGTTTACATGAGAAAGGCTGCAGGGAGCTATAGTTCTCACCTGAACAACCTCATTAAGCTGAAGTTGTTCAGGTGACTATAGTGTCCCTTTAAGCATAATTAGCATCAACATATGCATATCTACCCTAACATGTTTGTTAAAAAATAATGATGCCGGTTATCTTCGTGTTATTTAAAAAAAAAAAATGTGCTGTATAAACTGCCACACTCTGAAATGCTATGAAAATGCCTGCAGCTGCTGTCATGGCCCTGCATGCTTGTTGTCAAACTATGCACAAGAAAAATAAAGAATTAAAAAAAAAAACAGCTGCAAAATTCTGAAGCGGTCATGTCTAAAGATTTTGCAAGTACTCCCCTTCTATCCCAGCACAGGCTTACTGGGGCTGTCCAATCAACCAATTCTTTGCAAGGAGGTGCTCTGGGCAATTGGTGCCTCTTGAGTTTAGCTCCACTGAGCTAACCCAACCAGGAAGTAACAGGACCTGTTGTCTGCTAGAAAGTCAGGGGATTGTATACAGGATTAATTTATAAATGTGTAAATTTCTTTAAAAATCTGCACTTTTTTGTAAAATAAAAAAATAAAATAAAAAAGGAGACACTTACCACACAAAGCTCTTCAGTAAGCTAAAGAGTTTTAGGGGTCTGGAGAGTTATTTTAAATTTAGAACTCTTTTTCAGGAAGTGTGTAGGTAGGCTGTATGAGTCACAGCCAGGGCAAGTGTGGCTAGAGCTGCATAAACAAAATGATTACGCCCTAAATGGCAGCAAATTGAATAATACGAATGCAGGGTATTTTTAAATCAGTTGTGAATAAATTGCAATGCACTTATTAAAAAACATTCCATTCCAAATTAATGCTCCAAACTGGAGTCATAAAAATTAAATACAAAAAAGGAGCTATATAAGATTTTAATATAAATGGACACTGGTCACAAAAGCGACTTTAGCTTTAATGAGGCAGTTTTTGTGTTTAGATCATGCCTCTAAAGTTTCACTGCTCAATTCACTGCCATTAAGGAGTTAAATCACTTTTGTTTCTGTGCATGCAGCCCTAGCCACACCTCCCCTGGCTGTGACTGACACAGCACTGCATGAAAACAAAATGGTTTCAGTACTTAAAATCAGATGTAACTTACTTTAAAAGTTTATCTCCTTATCTGTAAATTGAACTTTTCTTGACATACAGGAGGATGTAGGGTCCTGCAGGGTCTAACAAGCTATTAGCAGAGCAGAAGATAAGAAATTCAAAATTAAACAGAATTTGCAATAAAGGAAGTATAAACATTAGATGATGCTTTACAGGACATGTTTAGGAAGGCTGAGTAAGTCACATGCAGGAAGGTGTTACTAGGGCTGCATAAACAAAGTATTTAATTCCTAAATAACAGAGAATACAGCAGTATATCTTCAGGGGCATGATTTATACACCAAAACTGCTCCATTAAGTGGTTTTATTTATTTATTTATTATTGCCATTTATATAGCGCCAACAGATTCCGTAGCGCTTTACAATATTATGAGAGGGGATTTAACTATAAATAGGACAATTACAAATAAACTTACAGGAACAATAGGTTGAAGAGGACCCTGCTCAATCGAGCTTACATTCTATAGGAGGTGGGGTGTAAAACACAGTAGGACAGGAATTTGCAATCAAATAAGGTGGGCTGCCCTTTAGGAGAGGGCAAGAGACAGGTATGTGAGGTAGGGGTTAGTCTTGGAGGCCATAAGCTTTCCTAAAGAGATGGGTTTTAAGGCACTTCTTAAAAGATGCAAGACTAGGGGAGAGTCTGATGGCGGGAGGCAGGCTATTCCATAGGAAGGGAGCCGCCCGCGAGAAGTCCTGCAAGCGCGAGTTGGCCATACGGATGCGGACAACGGACAGGAGGTGGTCACGGGCAGAGCGGAGAGACAGAGAAGGGACATACCTATGGATCTGTGAGGAGATATAAGAGGGGCTAGAGTTGTTCAGTGCTTTATAGGTGTGAGTTAGTGCCTTGAATTGACTCCTATAGCACACAGGAAGCCAATGTAAGGACTGGCAGAGGGGTGAGGTGTGAGAGAACCGACTAGAGAGGAAAATCAGTCTAGCAGCAGCGTTCATTACAGACTGTAGGGGTGCAGTACGGCTTTTGGGAAGACCAAGTAGGAGAGGGTTACAATAATCCATGCGGGAAATTACTAGAGCATGGACAAGCTCCTTGGTAGTATCTGGTGCAAGAAAGGGGCGGATGCGGGTTATGTTTTTAAGATGGAATCTACAGGATTTGGCAACATGCTGGATGTGAGGCTCAAAGGTGAGACCAGAGTCAAGTGTGACGCCAAGACAGCGCGCTTGTAAGGATGGGCTGATGTTGGTACCACAAACTTGAAGGGAGAGCGAAAGAGGAGGATCAGTATTAGGAGGAGGAAAGACAAGGAGCTCAGTTTTTGAGAGATTGAGTTTTAGTGACTATAGTGTCCCTTTAAAGAAAACCTATGAGCTAAACTGTGCTACAGTAATATATAGCATAAAGTGAGCCACGGGGATGGAGTTCCTTGCATCATAATGTACAAAGAAAATACTGACTGTGATTTATAAAGCACCCGTCAAAAAAAAAGAAAGTAAACAGCCAGTACACACATTGCTAGAATTTTAATATTTTACTTTTTTTATATGTACAGTCACTAAATAATGTAGTCTCAAAAGAGGTAAATGATGCTGTGGAATGCTAGTTTAATAAGAAATTATTTGAAAGTGTATTTTAGAATATTAGTGAAAAGTGACAATCGAATTTACACCATTAGCGATTCTGAAATGTATGCATATATACATATGTTTGAGGGCCCACTTCATCTTTTGTTTCGGTCAGGATTATTTTGAATGTCAACCCTTGCTATTTTATATCCCCTCTTTATGATTGGAAAGTGCTGCAGAATATGTTGGTGCCATATAAAAGATAATAACTATACTAATAATAATATTATACCAGACAGTACTTTATATAAGCTCAATGACATGTATCAATGGCTCACCTATGGCATGGTCACATATATTAGCAGCTCACTATATAACCTAAACAAGAGAGTCAAAATGGCCAAGAATAACTGTTCAGTAAGGGTTTTACATGAATACAATCAAATACATGAATATAATATCAAATATATACAGTGTAGATCAGAGTTGTCTAAATAGTGAGTGTAAAAAACAGGTAGAAAATTATGGGAGTTATATTCCAACAACATTTGGGGGGTTAGGAAGGGCACAGTTTGACAACCTGGTGTAAATAGTTATATCTGTAAAGGAATGATCAAATCAATATTTTTCATCAAAATTAATTAGGTTTTATGGATTGCTCTTTTTTTGTGTGGAATCTCTTTTTATTGAGTTATTGCAGATATGGAGACAAAAGAGTTGTAGGCACGCAGGCTCCACTACATACATGCAAATAGTACACAGATACACAACTTGTACAGATCTATATACGTTGTCAGGCGTTACAGAATTGCGGTCGGTGGTCCTGAGGTACATTCGAAGTAAAAATAAATAAATGCAAAGCCTTCCCTAGTGTGACGAAGACCACTTCGCCACTGGGCCTTGGAGAGGACTAATAAAAACAAAGATAAAAAAGGGCTGCGCCACAATAAATAGTGAGTAAATAAGCAATGTCCAATTCCAATAAAGGAAGCAAATATGAAAGAAAGTCCAACCTAAGTATTCTCACGGTTCGTCTTAAAGTGTTGAGTGCAAAGGCAAGGTCTTCAGATGTTGTTATGGTTCCACTTATATAGAAGATAAAAGAGAGGGACAACCAATAGTGCAATATGTATAGCTCAAATAGGAATGCAAATGAAAATAATGGTAGAGAACTCACATTTATAAGAGCTTATATCCAGCTCTAGGGTAAAGCGCTTACAGCGGTATAATCCCCGCTTATGGGATATGTAGTGAGTACCTCTCCATCACTGGTGTCCAATACTCAGAAAAGAGAAGACAAAAGAGACAACCAATAGTGCTCTCTGTTTAACGGTCTCAATGAAAATTAATTAAAATCGTACTTACAAGTGGAGAGCAGACCGACTGTTCTTTGGTATCAGCATTGGTGAATTAATCCCCACCTAGGATTTCTTGGGGTGCAGGAGACTTCCAAGGGTTTGTTTTTATCCCAAGAATATTGCTGAACTGAGAGTCACGGCTTGTTTCCGGCTTCTCAGCCCCTTCTATCAGCCTTTACCGGTCGCTGCCTCTTCCCGCGACAACCAAAACAAACTGAGCGACAAGGCAAAAGCAGTCGATGGCCAAAAGGCCATTTATTTATTTTAATTTATTTATTTTGGAGAGGACTACTTGCTAGCATTTTACCTTGTGATTATGGCCCCTGTGACTTATTTGGTTCTAAGGCACTGTTTCTGCTTGCTGGGACTTTTACCAGTCGAAGAGCCAAAGTACCAGACCACCGATAATTGGAAGTGTGCTACTTGTTAACCTCCCAGAAGTTGTGGTTAACCGCAGCTTAATTGAAGAACGCTGAGTGGTCACCGTTCGTATAGCCGAACACGTAGTGGCGGATTTCTTGTTTAGTCAAACGCAGACAAAAGTGTTTTGTTGTTGAGTGCATGGAACTAAAATCGGACACTCGAAGGCACGAACACCGCTAGAACTTCCGCCTCCAGCTAATTTCGACTAAATCCACACAAACAGAGCGCTGTTCGGTAAAAGGAATCTTGGCTTTGTGCACGAATGGTCTCATTCGAATATTCAAAGTGCATTTTAATCATTGAAAATAGACCGACCACACAACATAATTCTCTGGAACTATTTAGGGCATGAAACCATGCGTGCGGTCGGTCAAAAGGGACTTCCAGGAATTTTCTGAACCCCTGCTCTGATTTTTGGATATGTTGGTTACCCAGATCAGTGCTATCCAGGGATATAACATTTATGGGGATATGTGAAGTTTTGGGGCGTTTTCTGTACTTAGTGAAAAATGTGTTTTTTCTGTTTGGGAGATAATTGAGTTAATTACAGTATCTTGCTCAATTATCTCCCAAGCAGAGGGGAGGGATTGTGTGCTGTATGTGGAAGTGTCAGACATTGTACGTTGTTTTTATTGGTTTGTACGTCTTGGAATTCGGTGCTCCATCAGGTCCAGGGGGTGTTCCCCTGGCCTGAGAAATTGTATAAAAATCCAACCTGTGCCATTAAACTCTCAGACCTTCTTACCCTCAACTCGCAGCCTTGTCCCGTGTTGTAGGGAACTGCTATAATCACTACAGGGATTGCTATAATAATTATACTCCCATGGATTCTACTAGCTCTTGTAAAAGCTCTACAGCTGATCCAGCTATACTCTCCTGGAGGAGAAAGCTACCCACTGGAACCTAGAGCCTTGTCGTAGGTCCAGCGTGGGCAGAAGATGGCGAGACCCCAACCAAGCTGTTCATGGGGTCTGCAGTGCTTATGCTGTCTGGTGCGGTGCTGATGGTCCTTGGTGAGCACTAGGAGCATCGGTCGGTGGAGGGTCCGTCACACCCAGTGATAGCTTTTGTCTGTATCTGCCTGTGGTTCTATAAGGTATCCTGTGTTGTTTGTGAAAGTCAGTCCTTCCCATCCCATAACATAGTAGTAAGGTCTGCGAGAGAGGACCGTGAAGAAAGAAAGATATAAGAGATAAGTAGATGAAGAGAAAAGAAGCAAAGAAAGTCGCCTACAGGCCCCCGGGTCTCCCATCCGTGTATCATTCAAAATCTGAAATATGTACTAACATATGAAACCACGCATGCATCACAACAAAGCAACATTCATAAAACGGTTATTATGAAAATTATGAAACAATTATTACATGTTACACATGTGATTTCCTAGTCAATCCAGTTACGCTGTCCAACGACAAGTTTAGGAACAAGTAAACTGCAGTAGCTAACAAGTTATTCCCGGATCTTAGCATTTATATGTGTTTTGTACGGAACTCTGCGTTGTACAGTGTACATAGTAAAGCATGATACGCCAAGCGAAACCCAGCAGTAGTATCTGCCAGGGTTTTCCCTTTGCCAGTTAGGCTGATATAAATATTAGGAGGGTGAATCCTTTCCTGCACTGGCCATGAGAATAAGATCAGAGAAGGAGAGCAACGTAAATAGAGATAGTGTAAGAAGAAAATAAACAAGAGAGGTTGTCTGGGTGGGCGAGCGGCCACGTGTACCCCCCCATGTCACCTGCTCGTACATTATAAATCACGCGCCATATAGACAAACTATGGTTGCCAGTCTTCAGCGTGCCTGGCACCCGTCCCGAGCAGAGAGGCATGCATTGCCTCAGCTGCCTGTATCTCCTCCACCTTTTGTAGCCCGGCCTCTTTAGTTGGAATCTCTGATTTTTTCCAGAAAAACAAGAATCAGGGCCTTAGCCGTATTAAGCAAATAGCGTAAGATAGATTTCTTGTAAATCTTGTAAAAGGTTTGGTAGACATGTGTAGCAAGGCCAGATCCCCCGACCTGAGTGGAGAAACTGTGTTTCAGCATATTGAATGTTAGGAGAAAGCTAAAGAAACAAAATAACGCATATCTGCAAGGAGGATGGGTGTATTATAGGTCTATTGGAAATGGATGTAAACCAATGTATATATACATATATATATATATATATGTAACCAGCATGAATTCTTAACAACTCCTTTTGAGGTTCTATAAATATAGAACCATCTAGTGGATCCACAAAACTATATACATAAATCTACAAGTAATGGTACCATGTCCATGTAGGGTACCTAGGTATATATCATAAACCTTAGTATGTTATACTGTGATAGATCTAAATACAGATGTTTTGATATGAAAACGGTAGTACATATCATATCACTATGTATATAAAGGATCAAAGAGATCTAAGAGATGTCATACAGACACACATCTGTAAAGGTTGATTATATACTCTTATTTCTAACAACTCATCAAGTTGATATATAAAAGGGTACATATGAAAATATATGTATACAGAGGACCACAAGTACTTGAATATTAAGATACATTAATCAGTATATAGTGACTATATGTCAATACTTTGTCCTTAATATGTTACCATATAACTTAATAGACCATACAGGAATGAGAATATATTACAGTATTCCAAGTCCAAGTACAGGAGCTCAAATGTCAAATTAATGATTAAATGTCAAGTATAGTCTAAAGGGGTATTGTGCTCTAAATGTTACCAATGAGCAGGATCAAACAAAAGCATAAATAAAAGAAAAGTGATATATTAAAAGTAAGAAAAAAACAACATTAATTAAAGAAAATGTCATAAAAGTAATGTAAACAGTATAACCAATATTTTTAGTCGGAATTGTTAATCGGAGATAAAGGGTGTGAATGAAAACCCTTCATTAAGGCCCATAGGGGAGAGAGTTTTTAGTCTATATATCCAGATGCTCTCTCTTTGTAGGAGTTTTCTGTCAAGATCTCCTCCCCGCGGGCCAAGTGTAACTTTTTCAATTCCACAGAAACGTATGTTTTCTGCGGACCCTCCATGATGGAGTTTTAGATGTTTTGAAATAGGAGTATCAATTAGTCTCCTAGGGTTAACAGATGTAATATGTTCTCGGATCCTCTGTTTAAATACACGGATCGTCTTTCCCACGTACATTTTTTTGCATGAGCAGGTTAACAGGTACACTAGACCTGTGGTTTGACAATTGAAGAACGTCTTGATGTCAAACTCATGTGTATTCGTAGAGTCCAGTATCTTTTTGGATGGACGTAGAATGAATTTACATGATTTGCATCTTCCACACTGGTATGTTCCAAATACTGATGATTTTAACCAAGTGGGCTTGGTAGATAGAGAGCTTAGATGGCTTGGAACGAGTATGTCTTTGATATTTCTACCACGTCTTGCTGTAACTGATGCATATGGAGTAATGACTTTCTGTAGATGGTGATCTTGTTGAAGAAGTGGCCAAAATCTGTTGAGAATTTTAAGTGTTGGATGCCATCCTGCATCAAAATTCCCTATACACCTAATCAATTGTGTGTTGTCACTTCCATGTTTGTCTACAAGGAGAGTTTCTCTGTCCGTCATCAGAGCCCGCTGATATGCATTTTGTTAGGCATCTGTTGGGATAGCCTTTCATTTTAAACTGCTCCTTAAGAGTTTTTGCCTTAGTCTTAAAAGCTTCGACTGTAGAGCAGTTCCGGCGCAAACGTAAGTATTGGCCCACTGGTATCCCTCTTTGAGGGATATTATTACATCAGTCCATACTATATACCTGGTTTGGGATCTCCCTTCTTGGGTATTTTATATTACTGTTTAGAGGATTTTTCTAGTGTTATTATATCACTTTATCCTCTCCCTTGTCAGTTTGAGTTACTTGATATTTTAGAGGACACATTAGAGCAAGATTTATTAAAGCTCATTTTTTGATGTTCTATTCTGGTCTATATATACATATATTACTTACTAGGGATACGGGATACTATTAGTCTATCTATTTTTTAGCTGTATTATCACAAGGAGATTCACATAGATTTCTTTATTTATCTATATTTGTTTGTGAGACTACTTCATTTTGCTCCAGATTCATGCCGTTGGATACACCTGCTTTTTGCAGCTGTCTTTCTCTGTACGTTTCATCCTTTTTCCTTAACCCTAGATGGACCTAGCACCCAGTCCACTTCATTGAGATGAAGTGGTCTGGGTGCCTATAGTGGTCCTTTAAATTCCTGATACTGTGAACTTATGGAGCTCTTGTGTTGCCACAACAGCACCTTATCCCACTGAGCAGCTGAAAAAGATTTGCCAATTAGTTCCTCCTATTGCCTTTGGAACTTATTGTTCGCAGTGCTGTTCCCCACCAAAATTGATAGAGTATCGCAACCACCTTCTCTAGTACTGCACCCCGCATGCACAGCTCCTCAAACCACACGAGGGTCCTGTGTAATTTATCCCTCCATGATAACGTCTGAACATAGTTCTGTAATTGAATATACAGAGAGTGATCAAAGGGGTTCGCGGATTCCCCTCCAGTAACACATCCAGCGCAAGGAGCTGACCACCCCACAACGCTCAGTGGATAGGGATAAAATCACCCTCCCCAAGAACTGCCAGGCTGATGGTGGAAACACTGGTAAGAGGGGGCTAGGTGTGGGTGACACTTGGGGGCCATCCTCTCCCTGTGTTCCATGCCCTCAGATCCCCCCATCCATACAGTCAACTAGTCCACTAGACTAAAATCAGACTATCAGAACACTGCCGCAATATCCGAAAAGGCTTTTACAATCATTCAATATCAAAACATTTTTTAATACACGATAAAAATCCAAAATTTTTAAAATGTATAGGTATAGACACTTGCAATATTCCTTGGAGAGGAGGAGATATAAAAAAGATTTTAGGTAGTAAAGAAATGAAATGGACATTTATTTTAAAAACTCTCACCCCACTAGGTCTCAACATAGACTTTGACCTTTTTAACTTCTTATGATTTTATTAAATACTTTTAATACTATTAGTTTTATACTATTTAATCTCCCTCAGATAGATTTATCTAAAACAATCTCTACTAAATGTGAAATCATTTTAAACTATTATACACACACCTTTTAACTACAATTTTTCTTTTATTCTTTCTTTTAAACACAATCTATATAAAATAGTACTTTTAAACATACAAAACTTTTAAGTATTTAGGCAATAGCCAATAGATAGCTATGGTTTTTATTATATGTCCCCTATGTATTATGGATATATGTGTATGAGAACTTGGGACCAGGCTGTTCTTCTCTGTGAGCATGCTGTCTGTCCGCTTGTCTAACCGGACCACATGCTCACAATATGGTACTTTACACCCACATTCACCAGAGGGTTCCTCCCCTCTGATGACGTGTTGTTCATTCACCCCTACCCGGCCGGCACCTTGTTGCTATGTACATGCGTTCCGTTAGTGGAACGCATGTGTTTCATTGAGCATAAAAATCGCGTGACGCGGAAGTAATCTTATGCCGCGCGTCACGTGATTTCTATTCTCAATCATTACCACCCGGCCGACATCCTGTCCCTATGTACATGCGTTCCAGCAGTGGAACACATGTATTTCATTAGGCATAGAAATCACGTGACGCGGAAGTAATCCCATGCTGCGCGTCACGTGGTTTCCATTCGCAATTATTACCTACATTTCGTTTTTATAAAATATATATATATAAATTTTTTTATTTTTTTTAATTTAAATTTTTATTGTTTTCTCTCTTTGCAAACAGAGTATTTATATCGTATAACAAACTTAGATGTCATCTTTACACATCATTGATATAATTCAAAATGTTTTCGTACAATAGTAACATACAGCATCGGAAAGTACATCAAGTCGCATAGGTGATACACAGTTATCATGGGGGGAGGAGATACTATTCACTTATTTCAATAGGCTATTGAAAGTATTTGTGGACTTTGTATCGCGTACATAGAATCCGTCATATGTCACAACAGTACATCAATGTCATGCAGGTTTTGCAAAGTGACCGTGATGTCGAATAAAGTATATGCAATGTGTGGTACCATAAACAATGAACATGTAACCGTTGGAATTGATTTTGGTGGTTGATAATATCATACGATATAAAATAGTCACACAGTGGGTCGCAAGACAATGGGTCATGGAGGTCCGGGCGTCCGAGAGTCCGGCTGGATAGGCCGCCCTACGTAAGGGTGAAGATGTCGGGACAATGAGGTCTCCAGTATGGGCCCTGGTAATAACAGTGTATTATTTCTTGATTCTATAGGGCGTTTAGGTTTGTTAGTGCAGACCTAGATAGTCACCTAGATTCGTCCAAGTCAGTTCCCTGGTTCCCCCTGCGCATCCGGGCGCCCACGGTCCCCTCGGTGCCCCTCTCCCCCCACCTCCCATCCCCTGTCTTGGAGAGAGTAATGTGTATTGACTATTGTGACTCTAGTGTCATGAATGCATTCCACGGCGCCCAGGTTTTGGTGTATTTCACGTAATTCCCTAGTTTAGCTTGTACTGTTCCTTCTAATTGTTTCGTGTCCTCCACCCTTTGGATCCATTCCCTAAGGGAGGGAATGGTAGGCTGCTTCCAATATTTAGGGACCAGTTGCGCCGCAGCCATGGCCAGATGATAGAAGAGTGCTGTATGTAGTTTTGATAGACCTTGGGGGGGTAGTAGAAAGATGTATTGGTCTGGCGCTAAAGGAAATTTAGCCTGAAAGATGCTGAGAATGACCGTGTGAATCCTGTCCCAGAATTTCGTTATTTGCGGGCATTGCCACCATATGTGGGCATGGTGTGCTCCTGATTGCTCGCATCTCCAACATTTGTCTGAGGACGTGTTATGGATTGTGCGGATTCTCTCCAGAGTATAGTGCCAGCGTGTTATGCGTTTAAAGTTACTCTCTTGTGCTGTCAACGATATGGTGGTCTTATGTGTTGCTTTGAAGATGGATTGCCACTGTGGTTGTGTAAACTCTAATTTGAGTTCCTCTGACCATTTAGCTGTAAAGCTTGGTAGGTTAGGAGCTTGTGCCTCCCTGATTAGGGTGTACATAGCGGATAGAACTTTCTTAGAGATCGGATGAGTGGAGCACAACTGTTCGAACTTTGTCAAGGGCCTGTCTCCTACGGGTAGTAGGTTGTGTGTCCTGACAAAGTGTGTCAGTTGGTGGTAATGTAGTCGTTGTAAGACTGTCGGGGCGTCAGTCTGTAAGATGTGGTTCAAAGTTTTAACCCTACCATCCTGGACCACGTCACTCAGTATCAGTGTCGAGCTTTTGTGATAGCGCTCGAACGAAGTGAGGGTTATGTGTGATTGGGTATTGTGGGGATGGGGTTGGAGAAAGGGCCAGAGTTTGTCTAAGCCCATGCCAAATTTTAAGAGTTGTGCCAATTGTTGGGTGTCCCTGGTGAGGTTCTTTTCTGGAAGGGGCAGAGTCGGGGTTCATCCAGACTCGGCTAGTTAATGGAATCCTAGAGAAGGTGGTTTCTAGCATCGCCCATTGATGGGTGTGTACGTGTCTTGTCCATTCATAAACCCTCTGTAGGTGTACTGCCTGATGGTAGAGTTCAATATCGGGGAGGTTTACCCCTCCTCTTTCTTTAATCCTAGTCAGGGTGTTGTAGGCTAAACGCGGTGGTGAGTGTGCCCAGATATATTTCGTGAACATGGACCTAATCGTGTTGAAGAAAGCGCGAGGGATTGCGACCGGAAGAGTCTGTAAGAGATACATAATGCGCGGTAGAATGTTCATTTTTAGTATATTGTTCCTGCATAGCCAGCCGAAACAGGGCCTGTGCCATGTTTGGAGATCTTTGGTAATATCTGCCACGAGTGGAGGGAAGTTTAGTGTATAAATCGTCCCTAATCTATTTGGGATGTGGACCCCTAAGTACTTAATTGATCGTGGTGCCCAATTGAATTTGAATTTAGACTTTAGTATTGAGTCTGTGGGTTTTGCGGTGTATATTGGTAAAAGATCGCATTTAGTTAGATTTGCCTGGAAATTGGAGACTTTCCCGTATGCTTCCATTTCTGCTATTACCTGGGGCAGTGTCGAGAGCGGGTTCGCAATTGTGAACAAAAGGTCATCGGCAAATGCCGAGACTTTGTACTCTTGCTTGTCTACTACATAGCCTTGTATGTTGTTATTATCTCTAATGCCCTGGAGGAACGGTTCTAGGATTAGTATGAAAAGAATGGGGGAGAGAGGACAGCCCTGCCTCGTCCCATTAGTGATGGTTACTGGATGCGAAAGCTGACCATTGACCCTCAGTCTGGCAGTCGGTGAGGAGTAGATAGCATCCAACCATTCTTGCCAGCGGGGGCCAAAGCCTATGTGCCTCATTGTTTGTTGTAGGAGTGCCCAACTAACTCTATCGAATGCTTTCTCTGCGTCGATAGCCAATAGGATGCTTTCAATTTTGTGTGTTTGTGCCCAGTGCACTAGATTAATTATTTTAGTTGTGTTATGTTTTGCTTCCCTACACGGAACAAACCCCGCCTGATCTTGGTGAATGAGGCCCGGCAGATAAGGCTTCAGCCTGGTGGCCATGATTTTGGTGAGAATTTTTAGATCTGCATTTATCAACGAGATGGGTCTATAATTACCACATGACGAGGGATCTTTCCCCGGTTTGGGTATTAAAGTGATGGTTGCCTCTAGAGCTGACTTAGGTATTTTAGTCGATAGTTTGTGGTCATTAAATGCATTCACGAAGGGCTGTGCCAGGGTTTGGGCTAATAATTTGTAGTATTTCCCAGTGAATCCGTCTGGGCCTGGGCTTTTACCTATAGGGATGGTCTTAACTACCTGTTGAAATTCTTCAACCGTTTGGGTTCATCAAGAAAAGCCCTGTCTATGGGTGGCAGTGTGTGTTTTATTCTGGGCATTAAGTAGTCTATTATGTCTTGTGTGATTGGTTGGGCGGATTTCAGGTTATATAGGTGAGTGTAAAATTTATGGAATGCTTTCAGTATGTCTGGCATGTGGCATGTGGTAGTACCGTCTTCCGTTTTGATTTCGGAGATGAAGCTGGATTGCCTGTCTGCCTGTAGTGTTTGCGCGAGAAGTTTCCCCGCTTTACCTCCCTGAGCATAGTAGGAGCTTTTTGTGAGCGAGAGTTTCCGTTTAGCATGTAATGTCAGGAGTGTCGTGAGTTCCGACCTTTTGTTGAGTAGGAGATTGTATTTTTCAAGAGAGGAGGCCCCCTGATGGGAAGTTTCCATAGCTTTTATGTCCTTAGTTAGTTGGGCGATCGTGTGTTCCCTCTTACGTTTGAGTGTTGATGCTATTCGAATCAGCTCGCCCCTAAGGACTGCCTTATGGGCCTCCCATGTCATAATCGGGGTCGTGTCCGGGGTGGAGTTTTCTTTAAAGTAATTTGTGGCGGCTACTTTAATTTGGTTAATGGCCTCTTTATTATTCAATATTAGGTCATTGAGTTTCCATTGGGCTGTGGGGTTGGGCATGGAGGGTATGGACAGTCTAAGTGTGAGTGGCGCGTGGTCAGACCACGTGATTGGTCCATATGAGGCCGTGTTAATCAAGGGTAAATGTCTGTGGTGTAGGAAGATTGTGTCGATACGTGAGTAGGTACCTGTGGGTGAGGAGTAGAACGAGTAGTCTTTTTTCGTGGGGTTAATTGCTCTCCAGCTATCATATAATTGGGCATTGTGCAATGTGTTTTGCATTTGTAATCTTGACTGCGTTAGATAACCCTGGGAAACAGAGGTAGTATCCAGGTCTACATCTAATGAGATATTAATGTCTCCCCCTATTATAAGGATCCCCTCATAGAAGTTTTTTAATTTGCGCAGTATCTTGTTGAGGGCGTGGGATTGTTTCTTGTTGGGCAAATAGATGTTCGCTAGGGTGATTTGGGTGTTCCCTATTTTCCCTTTTACGAAAATATACCTGCCTGCATCATCTACTTGTTGATCCTGGTGTGTGAATTGCGTCTGTCGACTCACTAATATGGCTACTCCCCGTGCCTTAGCTTCTGTGTAGTGGCTGAAGTATCCTCTCGGGTAGTCCCTGTTTTGGAGCCTAGGGGGGGCGTCCTTACGGAAGTGTGTTTCCTGCACGAAAACAAAGTTCGCCTTGTGTCGTTGGAAGTCAGTTAGTGCTATTGACCTTTTTTCTGGGATATTTAGTCCTTTAGCGTTTTGGGTGACGACTATTATGGTGGACATCACTGCCGTGTGGTTGATACGTTTGGGATGAAATTCGGCTGAGCCGTGTGATGCTTATGTTCAGTGAGTTGTAGTGTATAGGTGATTTGACGCCTCTGTCAGGCTTACTCCGTGGGAGTTTCAGGGAGTGTGTGGGGCAATGTGTGGTGCCTATTACCTCGTTCAGGGACGTGTCAGCAGAGAGAGTGGGGTTTCTCCCAGACCCACCCCGGGCGCCCGGCTGCGCAGCCAACCCAGTCGTTCCAGTTGTGGTCTTAGTCTTAGAGGAGTCTGTGCTTGGTTTAAGCGTTCGGTTTGGGTTCTTCGTCTGGTACCACTTAATCCTTAATACATATACAATTCAAGATATAAGTTATAATAAACATAAACAACAATGTCAATAACAAGGTAATTGAAACAAAGCAACGAGAGTGTTCCCTGTATTTACTATAACATTAGTACTGTATTGTCCCTATACATCCACTTGAGAGGGTTAATTTATTACAAGATATGTGTCTGCGTGAATTGTGAGATGTCTGTCTAGGGGAGTAAACCCCGTATTGTTCAATGCTACTAAGGGTGGCGTATAGACGTTCTCATCCAGGGGAGGATGTGATAATGTTTCCCTTAAGGGGAATTTAGTCCTGTCTCGACTCTGGAGACAGTACCTTACGTAAAGTGGGGTTGTGTGCGTCGGGTATATACCCAAGACCCGGGACTTATTGATCCTATTCACTTAGTTTACCTTTAGGAGAGGAGGTCAGAAGACCTATTTCTAGGGGCGTATGCGGCATGTGGGTACAGGGAGGCCTAACTAGGGGGGTCAGTCCCCCGACTAATTCCGGTTTGTGGAGGACGTACCAGCTACCCAGGAGCCCTCCTTTCGTGTTTGTGTTGTATCTCAACCTTATCATTACGCAGTGGTCACTTAGTTAACTATGTGCATAGTTTAATTTTTTATTTTTTTTATTTTTTTTATTATTATTATTTTTTTTTATATTCCGCTTAATTAGTATAGAGGTCCTTTCTAATTGCTATCATCTCTGCACTCTAATGTCTGGGGCCGTCTCTTGTGTCTAGGTATTTTAATTCTTTTAGGATGCCTGTGTTTTAACCTTATCTGTCTTTAGTGGCTAGCCCTGGCTTCAAATGTCACCCCTATGGTTTTGTCTCGGTGTTGCCTCTAATATCTTAATATGCAGTGATCGCTTTTAAGATCCTCGGATAGTGGGTTTAAAGGAGTCATCTCTTAGGTGCTAGGCTCAACCTGACAGCTCTCAGTGTAGAAATAGGCAGTTATCTGAGACATAAGTAAAACCATGTTACGTGTGTCATTAGGCTTGAGAGGCTCAGTTCGTTATCTACATTGTCTTTGAGTATACGACCTGCGAATGAGATATCAGTCTCTTTTCCGAGTTGGAATGTCAAACATCGAGTCTCCCCAGTCATCTCTTAACTTGCTGTGGTGGAGGCTGCCGGGAAACCTGACACTCATGCAGGGTGAGGGGTCTCCTGTGCTGATCGTCTCGGTGTAGGGAAGAGATTGAAGTTGCAGTGCCGCGTGGAGGCGGGCAAAACTCCTGGAGAAGCTGGCAGCGCCCTCTGTCACTTTAGGTGTCTGGATGCATGTGGATAGTCCGCTTGTGTGGCCGCTTTAGTTGGTAGGATTTGTTCTTTATTGGTTTTGGGCGACGTGTTGTCTTTCCCGGCGGTGATGAGGTGAGAGGAGTCTGTTCTCCACCCTCCTTGTCTTCGCAGGGGTGGTACATTTCTGCCTTTGGGAAAGTTGAGTGGTTTCATTGTTCGGTATGGGGTAGTTCCAATCCATTATAGCTGTATCTGGCAAGTCCCATGCCCTGAGGAAGGGGGGGACATCCAAGATTGAGGCAATCTGAAAGATGTTACCCTTGTTATTCACTATTAGGGCGAATGGAAAGCCCCATCTGTATCTGATATTTCTGTTTCGTAGGATCTCAGTGATTGGCTTCAGTGCCCTTCTCGCCTGTAATGTGTACCAGGAGAGGTCTGGGTAGATCTGAATTGGGTTCTCATGAAAAAGGAGCGGTTGTGAGGTGTCTCTCAGTGCTCTCAACACCCGGTCTTTGGTTGCATAGTAGTGTAGTCTGCAAATGACATCTCTGGGGGAATCTTGCGGTAACCCCTTGGGTCGGAGTGAGCGATGAGCTCTGTCTATGAGCATTTGGCTGGCTCCAGAGTCCCCTATTACAAGAGTAAAGAGCTCTATCAAAATGGCTGTTAAATCCTCATTTTGGGCCTCTGGGATCCCCCTTATGCGCAGGTTGTTTCTTCTCCCGCGGTTATCTAGATCATCTATATGTCTTTGGGTGGCAGACATAAAGTGAATATGTGATTCTAAGGTAGATGAGATATTTAATATTTGTGCTTGCATTGCATCTTTCTCCTCTTCTAGGTCTGTGACCTTTAAATTCATTTGTTGAATTTCTGTGCCCATTTCTGTTAATTTTGTGTGGAGGGTTGCCTCTAATTTCCCCATCATATTCTGGAGGTCATCTCTGGATGGGAGATTCCTCAGCATTTCTTTTATTTCTGAATCCCCACTGTTTTCTATTGATTTGAGCGAGTACTCTGACATGTGGGGGCTTTGTGGCTGCATTTCCTCTGTGGGATCGGCATCCGCCATCTTGGAGGTCGCGGCCGCGGCCTCCAAATCCCGATCGTTATTATCTTTAAAATATCGGGTGAGGGAGCCCGATTTGGGTATGGGGGTTCTCCCCTGTTGCCCCTGTACCTGTGTGTGCCGCTTGGGATTGCCCATCGCGATCTAAGTTCTCCGATGGCGGCGGATCGTGCCCGGGTCTGGAGGAGCTGATTCAGCAGACGTCCATCAGGCTTCCCGGTTAGCCACGCCCCCCCATATATATAAATTTTATCTACATGTATTTATCACTGTTACCACTGTTACTCTGTTTTTGATTTGTATTTCAAAAATTCAATCTGTGATGATGTCATTTTGGCGGGAATATTAAAATTCCAGTACATTTAACAAACCCTGTATAAAGCATTGTTAGTCAGGTTATTGTTTTTACTATATTCTACTTGAAGAAGCCTGTTGTGGGCAAAACGCATTTAGAATTTATTATTGTAATAATAAAGGAATTTTGGCCTCAAATATTTTTGCCACATTCCTGTTCTTTTAACTATTTTTATCTCTATACCTGACCAACTTGAACTAATACGAATTTAAGGAAATATCCCTAGGTGGGGATTATACCACCCATACGACCAAAATTGAGCAGTGAGAATTGCTCAATACATTTCATACTATCTCTTAACTCAATTTTAAATATACAGTGAGCACTATATATTTTATGTGTTTTAATTTCCGGTCGGAATCCTTGGTGGACCATCCATTTTACAAGAAACGGCTCCATATATCCTTGAGTGGGGATCATTCCACTTCACGCACTTCATACCAAAGCTGGATTTTAGCTGGAAATTGTGAGTAATTCCATTTTTACTTATATATATCCACCTATACCGACATACTGTACTATTGGTTGTTCTTCTTATCTTTCCACATATGACCCACTGAAAAACCACAAGTCATCATTCGGGACGATACCATATCACGCTACAAAGAACACTTCCTATATACCTGTGGAATATTAATTTTGGACTCTTTTTATTCTCATTTTTACTGTACATTTTAGTGATATATTTATGTATTTTTATTAAAGGCGCACCCTATCTCTTTTGTTCTTTCCATTTCTGTTTTAGCTTTAAGGGATAGGAGGGTTACCCCTTTTTAGGTGTGCTGCCTTCTTACAATTTTACATATATATTTTTTTGTGGCACTACTAGCGCTGATCCTATTCTGATCATTTTCAACTAGTCCACTAGCACCCATTGTTTTTTCGATGATAGTAGGTGCCAGTCCATGATCCATTGTAGAACAGTGGCCTGATGGTATCTTTTAAAATCAGGGAGCGCCAAACCTCCCATATGTCTGGGTAAACAAAGAAGTTGTGGCATAGACGGAAACACTCCCCCCGCCAGACATATCCGATTACCGCCGATTTCAAGGATGAGAAGAAAGTGGCCTGCGGAGTGAGCAGGACTGCCTGGAAGAGGTACAACACTCGCAGGAGCACGTTTTAATTTAACTACTGCCACTCTACCATGCCAGGACACATGGGGGTACGACCATTTCCGCAGGTCCGCCGTTATAGTAGGGGAAGAAAATTGCTTTGATATAAGTCTCCCAGGTCTAATTTACTATAGCACCAGCGGAACGGGAACACCGTCTCCAGTGCTGCATATTCACTTGCTGGGAGTGTGATGTTCAATATTTCGCATTTTGACAGGTTGAGTTTAAATCCAGATAGCTTGCCAAACCTCCCAAATTCCAACAAGAGGCAGGGTAGCGTGGTCCTCGGGCTCGTCACAAAGAAAAGGAGGTCATCTGCATAAACAGCAACCTTATGTTCCATCCCCTGTAGAGCATAGCCACAAATATCCAGGTTCTGGTGGAGTGCCTGCAGCAGGGGTTCTAAGTACATGACAAAAAGTATCGGAGAGAGCGGGCAACCCTGGCGAGTCCCATTGCGGATGCCAAAGCCCTGTTCACTCTCACTGAGGCATGCGGCCTGCTGTATAGTGCCGCTATCCCAGCGAGCAGAATCTTACCCATTCCCATATACTTCAGCATGGCCAGTGAACGCGGTCAAAGGCCTTCTCGGCATCCATTGACAGCAGGAGCATGCGTCAGTTCGACTTTCTTGCGTGGTGTTGTATAGCGAAAAGCCGTAAGGTGCTATCCCGCGCCTCACGCGTAGATCCAGTGTGGCAGAAGTGCCTACAGCCTAGTTGCCAGGGCTTTCGTGAAGAGTTTGGCATCCACATTAAGTAGCGGGTGGTAACTGCCGCTTTGTTAGGGATCCTTCCCCGGCTTAAGCAGGATTGCAATCGTGGCCGCCAGTGATTCCGCTCCAAACTCCCTCCCCTCCACGACAGCATTCAGGGTCTTTGTCAGCCGTGGTATAAATGTAGCCGAGAATTTCTTATAAATATCCGGTTGAGAACCCATCCAGGCCTGGCGCTTTGCCCACCTTCAGGGCAGCCGCTAGTTCTTCTTCAGTGATCGGGCAGTATAGCAACTCAGCCGGTTCAAGAGATATAGTTTTCGTGACATATGACCATAGGTAATCATCAATCAATGCGGAGTTATTCACGTCCAATTCGTTTGGCTCAGACAAGTTATACAAGGAAGAATAGAAAGACCAGAATTCCTCAGCTATTTTATTCGTAAAAGACGACGTCCGCCCCGGTGACTGCCACAGTTTATGAACCTGGGTACACCGCTGTGTCCCCCGCAAAAGACGTGCAAGGAGCCTGCCCCCCTTATTCGCATGAGCATAGAAGAAGCCCCTGGAATGTTGGAGCGACCAAAGATGATGACGTGTGAGGAATTCCGCCAATTGACATCTGGCTTGCAGTAGTTCCCTGTAAACTGCCACCAATTGCATCCTTTTGTTTTGAGACTCCAGGTGCGAAATGGTATCGAGGAGATCTGTCGAAGAATCTCCTTCTTGAGAGAGGCTATATGTATGAACATGCCCTGGATTACGCTCTTGTGAGCTTTCCAAATCAAAGTGGGAGACATGTCAGCAGTCTCATTATCCTGAAAATAGATATCCAGGGCTTGTTGGATTTGGTCTCTAACCGCAGGATCCAGAATGGTCCAATGGTCACGCCCAGCAGGTGGGACAAACCCTCCTGTCTAATGAATATGTAGTCAATACAGTAATATCGGTCGTGCAATGCTGAATAGTGTGTATAATCCTTAACGTCAGGACGGAGAGACCTCCAGCAATCTGCTAGTCTCATATTTTTCATTGCTTTACAAATAGAGTGACTATGCAGTTGGGAAACTCATCCGGAGGAAGAATTGAGTAGCGGGTCAAGCAGGGCGATAAAGTCCCCTTCCACTATGAGGCTTCCCTCTGCATAGTTCTCTAAAATCAACCAGAGTTCTCCTGATGAACCATGCTTATCTACAGTTGGGAACATATAGGGAAGTGAAAGTGTATTTCTTGACTGCAATGATGCCTTTTATAAAAAGGAACCTGCCGTCCCAATCTTCCATCCGCCCAAGTTCCAGGAACTGCAGTTCCGCTGCAAGTAAGATATCTACCCCCGCTTTACGAGCCAAAGGGTGATTACATAGGTATGCGTTCGTGTTCGAGCGATCTAAGAATCTCGGAGCCGCGCTCTCCTTAAAATGCATTTCCTGCAAGAGACACACAGTCCTTCCTCAAGACTCTCAACAAATGTGACCGTCGTTCTGGGATGTTCAATCCCCTACAGTTCAGGGTGAGGACAGACAGATGGGCCTGGCGATAGGCCATGTTCACGCGCGGTCAGGGCCCAGACACGACCAAGGAACGCCACTCAAAAGGCACACACAACCTAGATGTTGTTCCCCCGGGCCCCTCTCAACCCCAAACGATGCAAAAGGTGAACCTGTGAACCCACCCGCAAAAAGAGAGGGGGACTCGTGCGATAGCCGGAGATGTAGAGGCGCCGATAAGGTAACCAGACATGGTAATGGCGACCCCTAACACCCCACCAAGTAAAAATACACACAAGCTATATCGAGGAAAGTGATTCAGAATCCAACCTGTGATTGTACAGTAGCCATACATGAAAGCGAGTCCGCCCCCTCATGCACACCAAATACAGGAACCTCCAGCAGCCACAGCAAAAGATAGTAACCAGATCTCTTAACAATCATCAGCGTGTCATAAAGTCATTAATGACGGACCCTATGCCCCTCCACAAGAACTCCATTTACTGCGGCCCCACTTGTTACTCCCTCCCCAGTCTCACCCTACAATTTTCATGCGCTCCCCACATGAGGGCATCACCTAAGGAAGGTAATTACATTAAAATAAGGACAATAATAGATGATGTTGGAATGCGATGGGTCGCTTCGGATGAGTACACCTGGGCATCTCAAATAATGTTTGAAAATATTACAATCCCCCCTACCCACCTCCCTCCCCCACGTATAGACAAAAATGAGTCCCGATCTATAAACTACTTTCGTAACCTCCCATACCCCTACCCCCTTTTTGTCCACACCCCTTCCTACTTTTCTTCCTTCTCCTCCCTCCCTCTGCTATTCTATTCCCCCAATCCTTCTGTCTATCATTACATTCATCGTTTTAGTCTCTCTTCCTACTCCTATTCCTTGTTACTCCTTCCCCTGCCCTTCTCTCTCTCCACACTCTTCTTTCCTTTATTATTGCGTGATAGGGTCCCCCCTCCCCACTCTGTCGGTGCCCTCCCCCTTGGTGCGCGTGATACTGTGTGACCCATACTACCCTATGTCACCCTCATGTCAATGTGTCACCACCCCGCTTTCCCCTGTCCCATCAACCAATTAGAAAGGCAGGTCCAGCACCAATCCCTCTACAGCCCTCCCCCCCCCATCCTGTGTGACGAAAATAGTGATCCCAGTGTCCCGGGCAACACCCCAGCAACCTCTGCCTATGCAAGGGAGTGCAACCATAAGCATACCCAAAGCATGCCTAGAAGCAAAAGTAACATGAGGAGTTCGCCATGTCACAAGTAACATCAAGAGTTCGCCATGTCCCAAAAATTCCTCCCAAATAAAACCACAGAACACCCTCACCCCACACTCCTCTAGTAGTCCCCCAGGAAAACCTTGGGAAGCTTGCAGGCAGTGATGAAGGCCTGTCCAGGCTGCCGCTGTGCAGTGCAGGCTCAGCAAGAAAAGAAAAAAAGGGTAAGAAGAGGTATTCCCTCCCGGTGACTAAGCAGGCTGAGTAGAGGAGGATAAGTAGGCATTGTCCAGGGAGACAGTAGAGTCCAACCAGGGCCCCGTTCAAGGGGGAAGTCATGTAGAGCCCCCAAACACCCGTCACCCCAAAGAACACCTAAGCAGGAAGCGACCCGGGTTTCGGACGCAACTCAATGCCTCCTGGCGGACGCATGGGCTCCCGGTACTAGACGATCATATGGGACCGCTTGGAGCTTGGGCTGGTTGGTGCCTGGCTCGGAACATGGATCCCGTTTCGGCACCTGTAACTGCGATCCTTCAATTCCTCACCTTGTTATTCAAAGCTTGTCATGCGTATTGCACGATTAACTTGTACTGATCGGCCATTTTATCGGTTCATTGGGGTTTTTGGAGTGCAGTTTGCTTTGGGCTCACGACTGTCGCTCCCTCCTAGGCCTCGATGCTCTTCTACTTGGGAAACCATGTTAAAGGATAGAATTGTTGAACATCTAAAATCACATGGATTTCAAGATCAGAGACAACATGGGTTTACTCAGGGAGATCATGCCAAAATAATCTTTTTGATTGGGTAACTAAGATAATAGATCAGGGTGGTGCAGTAGACATTGCCTACCTAGATTTCAGTAAGGTTTTTGACACTGTTCCACATAGAAGGCTCATCAATAAACTGCAATCTTTAAGTTTGGATTCCAATATTGTTTAATGGGTTAGGCAGTGGCAAAATGACAGCCAACAGAAGGTTGTTGTCAACGGAGCAAGGTCTAGTTACCAGTGGGGTACCTCAGGGATCTGTACTTGGACCAATGCTCTTTAATATTTTTATTAGTGATATTGCAGAAGGTCTTGATGGTAAGGTATGTATTTTTGTGTAACAGGGTTGATGTTCCAGGAGGGATAAGCCAAATAGCAAATGATTTAGGTAAACTAGAAAAATGGTCAGAGCTATGGCAACTGACATTTAATGTGGATAAGTGCAAGATAATGCACCTTGGACGTAAAAACCCAAGGGTAGAGTACAGGCTATTTGATACCCTACTAACCTCAACATCTGAGGAAAGGGATTTAGGAGTAATTATTTCAGATGACTTAAAGGTAGGAAGACAATGTAATAGAGCAGCTGGAAATGCTAGCAGAATGCTTGATTGTATAGGGAGAGGTATTAGCACTAGAAAGAGAGAAGTGCTCATGACATTGTACAGAACACTGGTGAGACCTCACTTGGAGTATTGTACGCAGTTATTGTAACACACCAAACTCACGAACCGCCAATAAGTGAATGCTCCAAACTCCCGAACGGCATCCAATATAGCACTCCAAACACACGAATCGCTGCTAGCAGATGAATAGGAAAAGCATCCAAGCGGCTTACACTCCTAGCAATCAGTCTCTATCAGCATTCAGTAAATCCCCCCAAAGACGAGACAAGGCTCCGTGTTGAGGGTCAAGCAGTGGTCTGTTTAATGAGGGCTACCTGCCCAGTATTTATGCAGGTCTCCCACCTGGTGGACACTTCCCTAGGGTACCAAATGGGAGACTGTGACAAGGGACAGACCAGTAGACAAATAGGACACACAATCACATTATATTCCCACAATGCATCCTGGCTTCCTCCCTTCTGCCTTGGAGATAATTGAGAAGTAATTCAATTATCTCCCAAGACAAAGGCAAATCGCCATTATGCACGTGGGGATACTAACACACGAATTACTATTAAAATACACTATGTGAGAAACATAACATTAAACGCATACATTTAACATATCCCCAGATAGCTCAGGTCTGAGCGCACATTATTAAGCGAATGGCGCTCAGATCACACGAATACAGTTTAATCGCCATGGAGCTAAAGTCTACACAGTCAGTTTCATGCGAATGAGCTCCATGGGATTCCTATCTGGGGTATAACATATTCCAGTAAAACTACCGAACGCCAGGCCGTTCGTGCACTTTCACCGACCAAGGAGGGAGGTCGGCGGCTTCAGCGGTGTTTGCGCAAAACTGTGTCCGATTTCAGTTCCATTAATTAAGCGTTGAACACCGCTGTGCATTCGCATGTTTAAAATTGCCTCCACCTCGTGTTCGTGATACGAATTGTGGCTACCCACCCTTCGTCAATTAAGCTGCGGTTAGCCGCAGCTTCAGGGAGGCTAATTGCCGGCACACTCCAGCTCCCAGGTGGTCCAGTCATTCGTGCGGTTGTTCAGTAGATTGAATCTACCGAACACCAGGCAGAAAAGCACGAATAAAGCTTTTCTGCAGGCGAAACAAAGTCTTTTAACATGGGGGCCATAGTCCAAAGGTAGCAGGCGAACAACCAGGCTTCTCCAGTGCAATGTGGCGAGATTGCTCTCATCACAGGCTACAAATCTGGTTCATGGATTGCAGGATAAAACTTACCAGGAAAGGTTAAAGGATCTTAACATGTATAGCTTGGAGGAAAGACGAGACAGGGGGGATACGATAGAAACATTTAAATACATAAAGGGAATCAACACAGTAAAGGAGGAGACTATATTTAAAAGAAGAGAAACTACCACAACAAGAGGACATCATTTTAAATTAGAGGGGCAAAGGTTTAAAAATAATATCAGGAAGTATTACTTTACTGAGAGGGTAGTGGATGTATGGAATAGCCTTACAGCTGAAGTGGTAGAGCTTAACACAGTGAGGGAGTTTAAGCATGCATGGGATAGGCATAAGGCTATCCTAGACTTAAGTTAAGGCCAGGGACTAAGTAAAAGTATTTCGAAATTATTGGGCAGACTAGATGGACCGAATGGTTCTTATCTGCTGTCACATTCTATGTATCTATGTCTATGTTTCTATGTTCTATGTTTCTAACCACACAAGATAAAACTTTGCTTTACCTTGAAGGGTTAAACAAGACTCCAGTAGCTGTCACACTTACAGCCACTAGAGACACCTCAGCTACAATGCCATGTTTACATACATACACACACACACACACACACACACTCACACTCAATGTTCCACACAATCACAATCAGTGACCAATGCACACATAAATTCACTGACTCACGCAGAGTGACACACACACACACACACTGGCCCAAGCAGATATACACTGACTTATGTACCACATAGAGGTCTAGACAGCTGCCTAAATCGGCCTACAGGACGCGCCAGGCCCTGTATGTGTATCTGTGTGTGTTTCAGTGTGTTTGTGCAGAACAGCATATGTGCAATATAGCCCAGAAAATGTCATCTATACACACAAACACATACATAAATGCACACACATACTCTATACAAAAACACTGCTAAGAAATACAGCTGCAAAAGGATGGCCACATGGTAGATATTTAGCTGGCAAAACATTGTGGGAGTTGTACAAGATATGTTTATTCTACCTTTTGGCCACTCTTGCACTAGAATTGGTAAAAAATAAAAAAAATAAAAAAAAAATTTGGTGCACCAGGGCCCTTTCTACACTAGTTCTACCAGTCTATGGTAGATTCGCCCACTCAAGAATGAAGGAACTGTACTGGATCTCTACATGCAAATTACACAGCAGAACATTTAACTCACTTCTTCAGGAAAGGATATCAACTAAACTGTTCATATTCTTCCCTCCCTATTCTAGAAACCTATTTTCTACCCTTACAGGTCAACCCACTGTACAGCGCTACAGACTTTTGACCTTGTTTTGGTAAGTACCTGTTTCATTTCCTGAGTAGAAGGGGACAGGTTTCTAGCAAATTACTGAGGATTTAAGCAACATGCACAGTTTCAAATTTTAAGGTAGGAAATAATTACCTAACTACATCAGTGTTCCCACCTCATTATGTATGAATGTTAGACGGACCATGTAGCTAACTGGATTAGTATGCAATGTAAAGAATTCAAAGTGAATTTCAAACATGAAGTTTAGCAATAATACAATAGATAAATGTTAAATTAAAATATAATGATTTACATTAACGAGAATAAAAAAAACAAAACAAGAACCTATTTCATACCAAGAAGAAACAAAATAGTGAATTTGTTTATTTTCCTATATAACAAACCATACAGGTGTACTGGAAGATTTCAGTTTCCAATTTGTTATTAAATAAATTACATTTAATTTGTGATCAATCATCCACAATGTAGCAGTTATTTGGACATCTGCCTTCTGGCTGAACTAACTTAAAGTGGTACTTTTAGATTATAACCCATGCTGTGTTTAAAGAGACTCTACAGCCAACCTGTTTTACTCACCTGGTTCCAGCGCCGGGAGCCTCGTGAAGACAAAATGACGAAATAGGTGGGCGCGAGCAGGGAGCTATCAGACGCTTCCATTTGGAAGCGTCCTTGCTCCCTTGTGCGCATGCATGGCTTCGCCACACATGCACACATACTTCAGTCCTGAGTGCACTCTGAAGCCCTGAGTGCACTACCGCGCATGCGCGCGGTGTGTGTGCGGCTGCGAGCTGACTGACAGCTCAGCTAGCTGTCTTTGCTTGCCCCCTCTCACACGGTGCCTTCTCTCTCCTGCACACATCAGACGTATTTTAATACGTCTGACGTGTACAAGGCCTTTTTAGGGCCCTGCATGATAGAAAGTCCTTTTGGTGGCCGTCTGAGTGACAGCCACTGGAGGTATTCCTATCAATCAATGTAAACACTGTATTTTCTCTGAAAATACAGTGTTTACATTAGATTGCCTGCAGGGAGCTTAGATCATACCTGAACAACTACATTAAGCTGTAGTTGTTCAGGTGACTATAGTGTCCCTTTAAACCAGCATCTATTGCTAAGGGCATCTGCAAATATGCAGAGTGGAGTCTGAAACACAATCCCTGGTGACAGCTGGGAGAGTAACACTTGTATACAGCGGCAGCTCCACCCTGTGTTTAAATGTTTTAGGGGTAAGAAATATACTGAGACAAAGTAGCCTCTACTTTGTCTCAGTATATCATTTGACTGGGTTGGAATTTCAGTGAAGTTCCAACATAGTCATAGTATTTCATAAAAATGTTATCTTTATGAAATACGTATTTCTTGTATGTAAAATATATTAATTACTTTCCATAATGCTGCACATTAATTGACCCACAAATTGGTATGAAGTGGTCTACAACCCAATTGGGTGGAAAGTTTCCAGAGTGGATTAATAAAATAAGCCACCTCACTGTCTTAGTGAGAACAACAGGGGCAGTGAATTGTTGTTACCCCGAGTCTCTCTTATACCCATTTCGATTATTATTAATAAGCTGATAGTTTTGCTTGCTACTTTACTGACAAGATGGAACAGCTAAGGAGAGAATTCTCACCACCTTGCTCCTCACTATCTCAACCACACCTGGATCATGCCTCTTCAACCATTCTGACCTTCTCCAAGGCTATTGAACAAGGAGGTGGCTGTGCTTATCCTTTTCTCTTACCCCACCACTTGCCCGCTTGATCCTGTCCCATCTCACCTGATCAGATCTCTCTTTCTTCTGGCACGTTCCCTGCTGTCCTTAAACATGCTACTGTAGTATCCATCTTAAAAAAAAAAAAAACAAGTCTTGACCCATCCTCCCCTTCTAACTATCATCCTATATCCTTGCTCCCTTTTTCCTTAAAGCTTCTTGAAAGACTAGCCTTTACCCGTCTGGCCTCCTCAACTCAAACTCTCTCCTTGACCCTTGTCACGGCAAGGGAGTATAATTTATTATTACACTATGGAATATCATCCTTTAATGTAATTTGTGTAGTAAAGGGTACAAATTACAGAGATGCTATTGCTGAGGTCAACAGGGGTTACATCTTTTGAAGCTGGGACCCCCACAGACGTCAGATGACAGAAGGGGTAGTATGAATGGCATAGGAATGTGAAAAGGATTTTACTATATGGATGTGAAGTAATCAAGGCTCTGCAAGGTGTGAGGTTCTACACTTGGAAAAAGTCTGAATGTCTCTTCATCCATTTGGCATGTACCTTGAAAAGGATAGTTCCATCCTTTGATATGGTAATGGGATTAGTTTCATGAATATCCTTGTGTTCTAGTATCTTATCCAAGTGAAACATTAATACTTACCCACAGGTTAATAATTAAGCCTCATTTTTATTATATGTAGAATGGGACAAGCCCAGTCTCTTTATTAAGCATAAGCATGAGTTGCACAACTTAAACCGTGTGGCAGGAATTGTGATGTCCGTCCTATTGGATCGTGGGTGGGGCGTGCAACATGACTATGGAATGGGAAAATAATAAATTCATAGAGGCCATTATTATTTATGTGACAAGTACAGTAGAGGAGACAAAACCAAAAGTTTAGATTTGGCTTGTTGTTTTCTGGAACAAAGGAGGTGGTCACTTAGTATCCCTATAGGTCCGCATTTGCTCCACCCCTGGGTGAGGCGTGGCAATTCACAGGGTATATCTCCTGTGATCCTGAAGGGTTTTTGTGCACTCGCTTGGGGCCAAGATCTAATTTTGAGTGAGTCACCATCTTTCATTGCCAGAGACCCCCTGGACAGAAGTTGTACTTTGAAAAACCTAAGTGAGTAATTAGGACTTCTGTATTTTATCCTTTTTGTTTTTATCTGTTGTTAGTGTAAATAATTTATCATATATTTTTATATGCACTGTGACTATCTTTTGCTCATAATAAACATTCATTTATTAAATTTTGCCCTTGTCTGGTTAAGAATCACGTTACCTGAAGAGACTAGTTAGTATTTCTGTAATTTCTTAAATATTGTATTAAGTAATATTTAGTGGGTTTTATTGTTGATTTACCTGGGGGACCAAGGCACCCCATTTATAAATTGTCTTGGTGGTGGCAGCGTTAAAATAGTAATAGTTATATTATTATGTTTAAGTGTGGGTGGTGTCAAGGGGGATTTTGTCATTATTTCCGGTCTAGTGCAGACAAATAGTGAACTTTAACCCTTTCACCACCACAACTACATCACGCACACTCTTGGAGTAGGGTGCGTTCGTGACAACCCTCTTCAGTCCGGCTTCTGCCCCCTCCACTCTACTGAGACTGCCCTTATTAAAGTCACTAATGACATTATCACAGCTAAATCCAAAAGGTAATTCTTCTTGACCTCTCTGCTGCCTTTGACACCGTTGACCATGTTCTCCTTCTCCAAACTCCTCAATCATGGGCGTCCGCAGGGGGGGGCAAGGTGGGGCACTTGCCCCCCCCTGGATTTTTCAGCTTGTTCTGCTATTTTTCGTGTGAGATTTAAAATGAACTGCAATACCGGCGCCGGCCAGTAGGTGGCACTGTGTATGGAGAGAGACAGGGATAGGAAGCTGCATCTTATCCCTGCTTCTCTCTGCTGATTGAAACCGCAGGGGAGCAACACATGCAGCCAGAGACAGCCTACAGATCAGGTAAGTGGGGGGAGGGTTTGAGATAGCCTATAGAATTTTTTTTTGGGGGGCAGCAGCCTATAGATTAGGGAGTGAGGCTGGGGGGGCAGCAGCAGCCTATAGATTTGTAAAGTAAGCAGCAGCAGCCTATAGATTTAAAGGACAGCAGTCTATGGGATTAAAGTGTGCAGCCTATAGATTAGGGGAGTGGAGGGAGGGGGGGGAGTGGTTTGAGATAGCCTATAGGATTTTGGGGCAGCAGCCTGTTATAGATTTTGGGGCAGCAGCCTATAGATTTTGGGAGGGGCAGCAGCCTATGTGATTTGGGGGGTGACAGCAGCCCCAGCGATTTCGGGGTGACAGCAGCCCATGCGATTTGGGGGCGGTGACAGCAGTCTATAGATTTGGGGTGACAGTGTTTCATAGATTAGGGGAGTGAGGGATGGGGGGAGGGTTTGAGATAGCCTATAGATTTGGGGGGGGCAGCAGCCTATAGATTTGGGGGGGGGGCAGCAGCCCATAGATTAGGGGAGTGGGCATAGGCGTGCGCAGCCTATTGCATTAGGGTGTGCACCCTAAAGCACAAACACACGCCATGTGTATATGTATATGTATGTGTGTGTGTGTATAAAATATACAGAATCCAGCACACTCGCTTATTCACTAAACAATGCTTTCAAAATCTTAGAGATTGTAATAGTTTTATTTAAAAACACCTCACATAGGCAAAAAATAATGGGGGTTTAGTTACAGTATATGATCATACATTGCATAAGCCTGCCACAACGTCAATGTACCCCATTCTTGGCAGGTCCTACCCCAACAGCCTAATGCTTGCCCTTATGAGATTGATCCACTTACTTGGAAAATACTTCCTTACTGGGACTCTCTGCAAGTCAAGGCTAACTTCTGTATTTTTATATTTTGGCCCCAGCAGCACCCTATAATGTAAGCATGTTCAGGTGAGTGCAGCCCTCTTGGTTTTGTTTGTATATTTGAGAGTCTAGGCCAGCTCCTTGGTTTTGCACCCCTCCCTGTCACAGGTGCCTCATTCGAGGACCCTATTTAGCTTTGACCTGCAGAGAGCCCCAGTAAGGAAGTATTTCCCAAGTAAGTGGATCAATCTCATAAGGGCAAGCATTAGGCTGCTAGAGTAGGACCTGCCAAGAATGGGGTACATTGGCGTTGTGGCAGGCTTATGCAATATATGATTATATACTGTAACCAGGGCTGGCCTTAGGTGTTCCAGCGCCCTGTGCGAGCTAATCTTGTGGCGCCCCCCCACCCCCCCCCACCTACCTAAACATACACAAAGAGGAAAACAGTCTTTGTAACAAACTGTTTTTTAATTACAGATAATTTAAGTGCAAACAAGTACAATAATAAATAACTGGATTGACTGGTAACAATAATGTATATTAAATACACAGAACTCTCCACGATACCGGCTATAGACCTATCAGGTCCACTCCGACACCCACCCCGCACAACATTACATGAGAACCCGGGGGACACTACACTGTTGTGGCATCTTGACGAAGCTATTGTGGCTAACACAAATGAGCTACACTCTAATGTATATTTTTACCTAGTTAACAATGTGTTTTTCTTTTTAAAATATAAAAACGTGCGAACTATTAATGCCACTGTTAACTTTATGTTTAAATGTGTATGCAAATAAAGTATAGATAAATAAATAAGCATTGCAGGTATTCATCAAATGAATAAGACATCCAAACCTTGTATTTCCAGGTATAGATTAAATAACATAACACATGGAAACATAACATTACATGTGTAGAACAACTAAACATAAAAATCACAACATAAAAATCACATGCTAACACAGTAGTGAAGATATAGATCAACTATAGATCAGCTTCAATGTCACTGTCGGGGGTCTTTGCACATTTGGCAAATTCCCAGACAGTGACAGTGCCACTTTAATAGTATAATCCACAAAGTCAGTTTATGTATTGTAGAAACAAGAGCAATGTTGTCAGTACACTATATTTAACCATTTTACAACACTAAGCATGTATAGCCTCTCCCTCATTTCTTAAACCCACGTCTTTGTTTGGCCCCCTCTAGACAATTTCAGGCACACAATATGTCGCCTTCACCCCCTTCACCAAAACCCTTGGCCACTTCTTCAATAAAACCCCTGCCCCCTTCATCAGACCCTGCCCCCCCCTTCATCAGATACTGCCTCGTGCCTCTATTCATCAGACCCTGTACCCTTCATCAATCCCCAGGCTGCACCCCTTCATCAACCCTTTGCACCCCTTAATCAGACCCTGCCTCCCTTAATCAAACCCCTTCCCCCCTTAATCATAACCTGGCATCCATGCCCAGTCCCTTGCCCCCCTTAATTAGACCCAGTGTCACCCATAGCCAGTCCCAGTCCCCTGTCCCCCTTAATTAGACCCAGTGTCACCCATAGCCAGTCCCAGTCCCCTGCCCCCCTTAATTAGACCCAGTGTCACCCATAGCCAGTCCCAGTCCCCTGCCCCCCTTAATTAGACCCAGTGTCACCCATAGCCAGTCCCAGTCCCCTGCCTTCCTTAATTAGACCCAGTGTCACCCATAGCCAGTCCCAGTCCCCTGCCCCCCTTAATTAGACCCAGTGTCACCCATAGCCAGTCCCAGTCCCCTGCCCCCCTTAATTAGACCCAGTGTCACCCATAGCCAGTCCCAGTCCCCTGCCTCCCTTAATTAGACCCAGTGTCACCCATAGCCAGTCCCAGTCCCCTGCCCCCCTTAATTAGACCCAATGTCACCCATAGCCAGTCCCAGTCCCCTGCCCCCCTTAATTAGACCCAGTGTCACCCATAGCCAGTCCCAGTCCCCTGCCCCCCTTAATTAGACCCAGTGTCACCCATAGCCAGTCCCAGTCCCCTGCCTCCCTTAATTAGACCCAGTGTCACCCATAGCCAGTCCCAGTCCCCTGCCCCCCTTAATTAGACCCAGTGTCACCCATAGCCAGTCCCAGTCCCCTGCCCCCCTTAATCAGACCCAGTGTCACCCATAGCCAGTCCCAGTCCCCTGCCCCCCTTAATTAGACCCAGTGTCACCCATAGCCAGTCCCAGTCCCCTGCCCCCCTTAATTAGACCCAGTGTCACCCATAGCCAGTCCCAGTCCCCTGCCCCCCTTAATTAGACCCAGTGTCACCCATAGCCAGTCCCAGTCCCCTGCCCCCCTTAATTAGACCCAGTGTCACCCATAGCCAGTCCCAGTCCCCTGCCCCCCTTAATTAGACCCAGTGTCACCCATAGCCAGTCCCAGTCCACTGCCCCCCTTAATTAGACCCAGGGTCACCCTTACCTAGTCCCCTGCCCCCCTTAATTCAACCCAGGGTCACCCATAGTCCCTTGCCCCCCTCAATTAAACCCATGGTCACCCTTACCAAGTCCCCTGCCCCCTATAATTCGACCCTGTATTTTATGAAATGATTTTGGGATTAAAAATAAAAAAATAAGAACAGGTACTTACTTTGAAGTCTGCTGCTTCCTCCCTGTCTGCAGAGCACCGGCCGCCGCCCTCACACATTGAGCGGATCCTTCCGCGGCTCTCTGTGATGGCGCAGCACTTGCACGCTGCGCCTGTGCGGCTGCGCCCCCAAGCTCCTCCTCCACGCTCCAGAAACCGCAGTTCAGCTCACAGACAATCTCGGGCCGGCCAGTGACAGAGCGACTGCGAGCTGTGTCGGCCGCCCGGCGCCCCTGTTGCCATGGCGCCCTGTGCGGCCGCACAGCTCGCACACCCCAAAGGCCGGCCCTGACTGTAACTAAACCCCCATTATTTTTTGCCCAGGTGAGGTGTTTTTAAATAAAACTATTACAATCTCTAAGATTTTGAAAGCATTGTTTAGTGAATAAGCGAGTGCGCTGGATTCTGTATATTTTATATTTTGGCCCCAGCAGCACCCTATAATGTATGCATGTTTAGGTGAGTGCAGCCCTCTTGGTTTTGTGTGTATATATATATACACACACACACACTGCTGTGTGAGGGTGCTGGTAGTGTGCTATGTGGGTGATCCAGCATTTGTGAGAGTGTTGTTAGTGTTTGTGAGAGTGCTGTTAGTGGGCTGTGTGTGTTTGTGAGAGTGCTGTTATTGGGCTGTGTGTGAGGGTGCTGTTTGTGTGCTGTGTGTGAGGGAACTGGTAGTGTGCTCTGTGTGTGTGTGTGTGAGAGGTTGTTTGTGTGTGCGTGTTTGTTCGGGTCCTGTTAGTGTGCTGTGTGTGTGTTGTGTGTGGTTGTCAGGGTGCTGTTTGTGTGTGGGTGCTGTGCATGTGTTGTCTGTGGGTTTTGTGTGTTTGTGAGGATGCTGTTAGTGTGCTGGGTGTGTATGGGTGCTGTGTGTGCGAGGGTGATGTATGTGTGTGGGTGCTGTTTTTGGGCTGTGTGTGCTGTGTGTAGGTGCTGTGTGTGTGTGCTGTATGTTTGGGTGGAGGTGGGGGCAGATAAGTTAATATCCCAGTCCTGCTGCCTTCCCTGGTGGTTCAGTGGAGAGTGAACTCTAGCCCGGGTTCTCTGCTGCCTCCCTCCATGCTGCTGTGGACCGGTGAGGTAGAACTTTGATCTCCCCACCGGCCCATGGAGGCTTAGACCAGAGCCGCCGCTCGGATAGCGTCGGCTCTGCATGAGCCGACCGGGAAGATCCAGAGATCTCCCCTGCCGGTATCAATCCATTGGCGTGCTGCGGGGATTAGGGTGTGCCCATGCACACCCGACACACCCTGTGTGCACACCTATGGAAGTGAGGGATGGGGGAGACAGCCTACATGAAGAGTCAGCAAGGAGCAGGAAGGTAAAGTAAGAAAAGGAGAAGGAACAGAAATGAGCAGGAAGGGACATCAAGGAGCAGAAAGGGGCAGCAAGGAGCTGGAAGGGACAGCAAGGAGCACAAAAGGTAAAGTAGGAGAAGGAGCACAAAGGAACAGAAATAAACAGGAAGGGTCAGCAAGGAGCTGGAAGGTAGAGCAGCACAAAGGTGAAGTAGAAGGAGTAGAAAGGGTCAGAAATGAGCTGGAAGGGGCAGAAGGAGCACAAAGGTAAAATAGGAGAAGGAGCAGGAAGGGCCTGCAAGGAGCAGGAAGGAGCACAAAGGTAAAGGAGCAGAAAGAATCAGAAGGAGCACAAAGGTAAAGTAGGAGAAGGAGCAGAATGGGACAGCAAGGAGCACAAAGGGATCAGAATGAGAAAGGAGCAGAAGGGCTCAAAATAAGCAGAAAGTAGCAGAAAGGTAAAAGAGCAGAAGGGGTGAAGGATAGAAAACAGTGTCAGAAGAAAAAAAAAGACTGTCAAATGAAGGAGAGGAAATGGAGATTGGAGCAGGAAGGACAAATTAAGTGAACCCTCCACTTTATTCTGGACACCACATCATAAGGCTTTGGTACCTGGGCCAGGCAGGGAAACGCTGGACCTTCTCATCTCCAAAGGTAAAAAAATATCAGTATTAATGTGTTCACTTTTATTTACTGAGTGTCAGGAAGCACAGAGTGCCGTTGGGTAGGGGTGTTGCTGATTGGCTAGAGCGGTCAGCTGGCACTCTAAGCCAATCAGTAGCTCCCCATTCATAAAAAAAGTTAAAATATTTTATGAACCGGGAACTAGCGATTGGCTTAGAGCGTCAACTGTCCACTCTAGCCAATCAGCGGCACCCATGCCGTCAATCTGCACTTCCTGACACTCTGTTTCAGAAGCCAAATACCACTGAGCGACCTGGAGCTGGAGGAAGCCTTTGGGGTTAAACCATTTGAGAGTGATTTAACCCCTTAAAGGAAAGATAGCGCCCAGGGGCCTCCTGGCATCATAGCATTTTCATTTAGATGAAGTTGTTATGGTGACCAGAATGTTCCTTTAATATGTATTCCTGACACCATAGTTGTGAAAATGCTATTCACCCTGGCTTTATGTGATAATGACTATACTCCTTCCCTTCATGACACTGTCAGAAAGGCCAAGCATGGATGTTATTACAATTATGCCCCCGCTGGAAAATTTCCTGCGGATACCCATGCTCAGCCCGCCTTCCTGCCCAGCAGCCCAAACAGCAAGGCCCACTGGACCCTAGGTAAACAATCCACCCAGCTCTCCCAAAGGTAGGGAGGGTGGATTTAAATAAAAATAACAATAATCTGTGAGTGTTGGGAGAAAATGTGTGTGTGTGTGTGTGTAAGTCTGTCAGTGAATGTGTATGTGTGTGTGTGTGTGTGTGTGGGGGGCTGTTAGTGTGTGTCTGTCTGTGAGTGTATATTTGTCAGTGTGTGTCTGTCAGTGGATATGTGTATGTCTGTCAGTGTGTGTCTGTGAGTGAGTGAGTGTGTGTCTGTGAGTGAGTGTGTGTCTGTGAGTGAGTGTGTCAGTGTGTGTGTGTGTGTATATATACAAAAAGAGAAGTCCTGCTCTCACTCCCATCACTACTGGGCCGGCAGCAATGACTACAGAACACATCAGCCATTTTTTTATCACAGCGGCCCACTAAGAAGGGGGTGGGGCAGAGAGGGTGTGTTTCGTCATCACCAATGACAAACACGCCCCTCTCAAAAGTGAGCATGTTGGTTCAATGCTCTTCCAGGACAGACCATGCACAGAACTCTGCTAAAGAGCTCAAGCATTAGAAAAAAAGCCCTGTATTTGTTCTGCACAGTGCAAGCAAATTTAATAACATGCTTGCACTGTGTTTCCTTGCAACTTATCTCTGGTCTCTCTATAAATGAATACCAGGAGACAAAAGGGCCAGGAAAGAGTATTGTGCATGTGTTTGGAGCCTGCTTGTGGGATTGCGTGTGTGTACAGTGAGCTGATTGTGGTGTGGTATTGTGTAATAAGGTCGGTTTTAGTCGTGTTGTGTTTTTGGTGAAATGTAATGCATATGTGGCTAGGGGCTGTAGAGAATGTGTGTATAGGGAATGTAGTAAGTGTGTGCATACAGGCTATAGTGTGTGTGTGTGTGTATAGGTGATGTAGTGTTTGTAGAGGCTGTAGAGAGTGTGTGTTTAGGGGTGTAATTTGTGTTTGTTTACAATGAATCTTGTGTGTTTATAAGGGATCCAGAGTGTGTATTTTAGGAATGTGGTGTGTGTGTGTGTGTAGATGGTGTAGTGTGTGTGTATACAGGAGTCTAGTGTGTGTTTGAAGGACCCAGAATGTGTAGGAGATCTAGTGAGTGTGTGTATATAACGGATTCAGAGTGTATAAAGGGATCTAGTGTGTGTTTATGATCCAGAGTATATGAGGGATGTAGGGGATGTAGTTGTATGTGAAGGGTGCAATATGTTTGTGTGATGGATGCTGTGTTTGAGGTGTGCTGTGTTTGATGTGTGGATGGGTGCTGTGTGTGAGGTTGCTGTGTGTGATGGGTGTGAGAGTGCTATATGTAATGGGTGTGAGAGTGCTATGTGTGATGGGTGTGAGAGTGCTGTGTGTGAGAGTGCTATGTGTGATGGGCATGAGAGTGCTGTGTGTGAATATTAGAAGGGATTGTGTGTTTGGGGGGGTTAAAAAAAATAAAAATAAAATAAGTAGGCATTATATCCCCCCTCCCTTCTTACCTTTAGCCTGGGAGGGGGGTACCGGCATGGTGGTACCAAGGAGAGCGAGTGGGAGGGGGCCGGCACTCGCACACCATCCCTGGTGGTCCTAGTGGTGAGTGAACTCTAGCCTGCGGGGCTAGAGTTCACTTTTGCTAGATCCGGTCATTGCCATGGCAACGCTCCGGATCTCGCGAGAGGAACCCGGCGGAGCTGCAAGATAGTGCTCCGCGGGGTCCTCTCCCTCCCTCCCCAGCCGCATGTCTACCACAAGTGGGCCGTAAAGGCACACAGCGGGGCCGGCGCTCGGATAGTGCCGGCCCTGCATAGACTGTCAGGGGATGTCCTGTGACCTCCCCTGCCGGCCTTGGTCCATGGCCACTGCGACCCACCGGGCATTTGCCTGGTGTGCCCGATGGCCAGTCCGGGCCTCTCTGTCAGTGTGTGTCTGTGAGGGAGCCTGTGTGTCTGAGTGATTGTGTGTGTCGGTCAGTGTGTGTCTCTGAATGTGAGTATGTGCAGGAGCCTGCATGTCTAAGTGATTGTGTGTGTCTGTTAGTGAGCATGTGTGTGTATGTCTGTCAGAGTGTGTCAGTGAGTGTGTGTGTGTGTTTGTCAGTGATTATGTGTATGTATGTCAGTGTGTGTGCATCTGAGCGTGTCTGTGACTGAGTCAGTGATTGAGTGTGTGTTTCAGATTGTGTGTATGTCAATGTATCTGAGAGTGTGTCTGTCAGACAAAGTGTGTGTTAGCCTTTAACAGGAAGAGGTGTGACCTTCACAGGAAGGGGTGGGGCAAATTTAAATTAGGGGGTGTCTGAGTTCAGTCATGCCTAGGGCAGCACAGATCCAAAATACACCACTGGATGTAGTGTGTGTGTGTGTAGGGGCTGTCATTTGAGTATACATGGACTTTAGGGTGTGTCATTGGATAGGAGCTTTATTGTGTTTGTGAGGTGAGATAGGGACTTTAAGGTTTGTACATGGAGGGTGGGCTTTTTTCTTTATTATTATTTTTTTTTCTTTATGTCTCCCTCTCTCTTTTTTTTTACAATTTAGCCAGGCTGGGAGAACATGCAAATTCCTGGTGGCACAGTTGTCACAGTTTATGGACTGCTGCTCCAATGGGCAGACTTCATGCACGTTGATAGCGAGAACAGTGCTGTGGCAACCCATGGAAGCACTCTAAATGGTCTGTGTTGTACTTATAGCAGAAGTACAACACAGGGGCTGAACATGACATAGGTGCACACCAGATGCTCCTCAGGTCCTCCCGCATTAGACTTCACCGGACCAGTCACACGGACACTGACAGACTCACACATAGACATACCGACACACTGACAGACATACAGACATTCTGGCACACATACACACAGACAGACATACTGAAACACACAGACACTGACAGATGTACACACATACAGACATTTTTACACTCACAGACAGCCATACTGAAACACACATACACACATACATACTGAACCACACAGGCACTGACAGACAGACTCACACACACAGACATACTGACAGACATACTGGCACACATACACTGACAGACATACATACACACAGACACTGACAGACATATTGACAAACACAGACATACAGAACCACAAGGACACGGACAGACTCACACATAGACATACTGACACACTGACAGACATTCTGGCACATGTACACACAGACAGACATACTGAAACAAACATACACACAGACACTGACAGACATACACACATACAGACATTTTGACACTCACAGACAGCCATACTGAAACACAGATACATACTGAACCACACAGACACTGACAGACTCACACACACAGACATACTGACACACTGACAGACATACTGGCACAAATACACTGACAGACATATTGGCACATATACACAGACAGACAGACATACTAAAACACACATTCACACAGACATACAGATGCACCGGGCCCCTGCTGAAATAGGCCCACCGGGTGGCACTAAGTGCTCCCATAGTTTGCAGGCAGAGGGCAAACAGAGCAGCTGTCTTGGGCCCCCCGAGCAGGGACAGGGCCCGGGGCAGCTGCCCAGTTTGCCCCGTGTTAAAGATGGCCCTGGGTGTATGTGTATCTATGTGTATGTATGTGTCTCATTGTGAATCTGTGAGTGTCTTTGTGTACATGTGTGTGCATGTAGGTATATGTTTGTATCTGTATGTGTCAGTGTGGTACATGTGTGTATCTGTATGTTAGTTAAGATTTCAATAATATCCCTATTCATTAAACATCATATGAGAACTGAACATTCTGAATGTGTAGCATACTGTTCCACTGGTATTTTACTGCTCTACAAGTAGTGGGAACAATGTGTAAACGCATTTAGTTTAGGGAGAGAATACATGTCATTGACCTCACATTACTCATGTATTACACCAATGGGAGCGTCACACACATCCATGTAAACATGTCCAATGTGTCAATGTGTGTGTATATATATATATATATATATATATACATACATATATACACACACACACACACACACACACACTATATTATAATATATATATATATATATATATATATATATATATATATATATATATAGCGTGTGGGCTTGCACTCCTGGTGTAATCCTGTGGTGCCCGGTGCTGGTTTTGCAAGGATCATGTAGACACAGCAGAAATGACCGCACTCCAAGGACTTTATAGAGATTTTCGATATATATATATATATATATATATATATATATATATATATATATATATATATAGTGGTGTATCCTGGTTTTGCGCCCCCCACCCCCACGCCACTCACACACACATTCACTGACAGATACGCATACACTAGCTAACAGAAACACACACTAACAGACACACTCACTAACAGACACACAAACTCACACGCAAACACACTAACAGACACACACTCTAACTCTTTCTCCCTGGGGGTCCAGTGGCTGCTGGGCGGGCGGCGCTGGTGGGAGGCTGGCGAGGGAGCACTTCCTCTGAGCTGTCATATTCCGGCTCCCAGCCTCACTCTGCGGTGCCTGAGGGAGCTGAGCAGACAGCTCAGGGGAAGTGCTCCCTCGCCCGCCACCTACCAGTGCCGCCCGCCCAGCAGCCCGTCTGGCATGTCAGTTAGCCGCAAGGCTAACAAGACATTTGCCCTGGGCATTTGGGGGCGACTTTTTTGCCGCCCCCTGGAAAATGCCGCCCAAGGCAAATGCTTTGTTTGCCTCACGGCTAAAACGTCCCTGTATATATATATATATATATATATATATATATATATACACACACACACACACACACACACACACACACACACACACACAATTATTAGAAGCTTTCAGTATGTGCACCATGCAATACAAACATGATCTGACCAGGATTCCCCTCTGTCTAACAGAGTTACCATAGCGTGATATAACTGCAGCTGTAATAGAAGAAGGCAGGCTGTAATGAAGCTATGTTCCCAGCTTTTTGGAGGTTTACGGTAGGAGGGTTGTGTCAGATCAGGTCCTCTTGCCACAGGGGTTTAAAGTTTCAACAGGTCTGGAAACACAATGATTTGGATGAAACAGCCCAGTGAGAGAGCTCGGTCACCTTATCGCACTTGAACTGCACTTCCAGCGTCTGCCAGGAGCTGACTACCCCGCTTTCACCCCCAGTACAGCACACGGGGCTGTATGTGTGTTTGTATCGGGCAGGACCTGAGAAGAGCTGGAGGGGAGATACATGGGTGTATCAAGAATAATCGCTGTGAGGTTTTGTTACTCCTCTTCAATTGAAACTTAATTGCACAGGAACTGTGCACACCCTGAGCAGAAGTTACAACTTGTCACCCAGCAATCAATGAGCTCTCTGTCTCATCCTCTGTGTGATCATTTATATGTCTCTTGGGCATGTGTCTCATCGAGCTCCTGTCTGATCGCTTCACATACCCTGTCCTATGAAGACACCGGTTTAAACACCATCTGATCTCTCTCTATTGTATTATTATTACTCAAAAAGTCCTGGAGTAATTTGACAGTTTGTGATCAGTGCATCAGCATGGCCGACTCTCCTTCTGTAGATCTGCGAGATATAGAACTCAAGTTAGGACGCAAGGTGCCTGAGAGTCTGGTGAAATCCCTTAAAGAGGCTCACTGTGAGGTGTTGGATGGCAGGGATGGATACTCTTCCTATCCGGAAACGAACTCTGTCAGCCTTCCCCAAACCAGTTCTATGGAACGTCTGGAGACCAAAATCCAGCTTCTCAAACAAGACATGGTAAGTACATACATTCTGCAATGACAGGTGTGGGTTACAGTGTGGGCACAATGGAAAGGGGATTCTTACATGACACAAGAGAGCTCCAACCACATGTAGCTGACATATTCCTTTTAATCCACAGTTATACTGCATGCCTAAAGGGTTAGATGCAAAGAATTACTTACCCACCTGGAATTTAGAGGCTAGACAACTGATCTGATATTAATGTCATCAGTTACCTTCCCTGGAATCTCCTTTTTGAAGTTCTGATGTATCAACATTACATACCCTGTAACAGGTGTGTCCTTGTACCAGAGACCATGCTGCGGTTGATGATGGGCTGTAGAAAATTTGATGATCATCGTTTAACCCCTTAAGGACACATGGCATGTGTGACATGTCATGATTCCCTTTTATTCCAGAAGTTTGGTCCTTTTAAGGGGTTAAACAGTGATTTGAAATCTGAATTCAGTTTTCAAACCTCAATAACTAGTTTAGAAATTAATGAGTGGTAGATTTAGTTATTTATTTATTTCTCAGCTAGGACATTTTGAATGCACTTTGCAGAGTTGATCTTTGTTTTGTAGAAGTTTCAAAGAGAGATATAATACAATATAAACTTGTTTACTGTGTAAGTTGTGGGTTAAGATTATTCACGCTTATTGGTTCATGGCATTACCTTACATTTAATATTTATTTAAAGATTGCTTAAATAAATAATTGCAGCTATTCTCTAAGGTAAATACTGTCTTTTAACTTGTGTCTGCTTGTGCTTTAGAAAAATTATATATCTGACAAATGCACCTGCCAACATAAATAGAAGCTGTTGCAGAACAAATCTATGGGATACATTTCTATGAACAGGAAATTTACTGCATCCAAATTTGCATCTGGGGGTTTAGACCGTGTTTCAAATTAACTTTAGAGAAAGATAACATTATAACTGGCTAAAGAGAATTGTGTGATCATTGAGATGTGGTTGCTTGCATAACCCACACATCACTGAAATGGCAACCTATCCTTTTAACCACTATGATTAATTTTATGTTCTGTTTGTAAATTGCTTCCCAAGGATAGTTTAAAAAAAAAAAGTAGGTTATATGTATAATAAGTCTGTAATAAGTTACCGAATTCTAAATAGTTGTTTCTTTTCTGCAGTTGTACTTTCTCATACTTTGATGAAATATTGGGTTGATTTACATTTTTATTTATTTAAAATATATATATATATATAAATAAATAATCTATCTATCGGTTCTGGAACGCTCCTGTACTCAAACAATTCAGTATTAAAACAAAATATTTGAGAAAAAAAATGTCTCGGTATTAGAACAAAATCACACAGCATTAACCTCGATGGTTAACTTTGGAACCTCGTTGGTATGACGAATCGGCCTCCTAGAACTAGAGAAAGCAAACAGAGCTCCATTCTGTCAGCAAACAGAGCTGACAGGTAAAGTGAAGTTACATTTTCATTTACATTGTTTATTAGTTTTCTGTATGATTTTATACATTTAAAGTATTATATTATTAAACTGTAAAATGTGTGTAAAAATGCTGCACTTTTGGGGATCTGGAACGGATTATTCAAATTTTACATTAATTCTTATGGAAAATTTTGCTTCGGTTTTAGAACAACTTGGTTCTCAAACAGCCTTCTGGAACAGATTAAGCGCGCGTGTGTGTATATACGTATATATAGTAGACACTGTAACGAATCACCAGGCACCCCAACTGGGTACCTCTGTTGAAGGATGCTCCTAGTGATTCCTGAGGACTCCAAGCACTGCAGCAGACACCACAACCACCGAACTGGAGAAACATACAAATGCTCTCAAGCATATGAATGCTGTAAGCAGCTGAACAGGAAAAGCATACAATCAGCTTACACTCCTGGCAATCAGCATACAATCCAATTCCCCCAATAACGAGACGACACTTCGTTTTGAGGTCAAGCAGAACTGACTGTACTGGCACATACAGCCTCTTTGATTCACAGTCCACAAAACATAGTACTGCCCACGGGGTTTTGAAATACAACCAATCAATCCGTACAATACACACAGACACTCCCACATAAAACCTTCCCCTCTGCCTGTGATATGATTACTGAACACAATGGGTAATATAATTATTACAGGCAGAGAAATACAGTATTATAAAACATATCACAGGTACCCCAAAACATGCAATAACCCCATATATCCTGGGAACCGGGGGATCTGGGTGAACCACATATCCAAAATTCACCCAGATCCGTTCAGTAGTTTGGAAGATACAGTTTAATGCAGATTCCGCAGAACATATACAGGCTATATGAAAAATAATTACTGTATAATGTTTTCCCATGTTCTGTAGTTTAAAACTACTGAACGATGTGTGCACCAAATACCGGCGAGATGGCACCGTGTAGAAAAGTCCAAACAGTATCTGTGGGTTAAAATGGCCGCCATCCATTGTTCTCACCATGTGCTTTATCCATTGTTCTCACCATGTGCTTTATCCATTGTTCTCACCATGTGCCTCTGATACATGAAATGGTGGCCACCCAGTAACTCCACAGTATGTCCCCAGATGGTTCTTAAAGGGCCAGCAGCAGCACAACACAAATCCATTATGCCCAACTCATGTCTTTAAAGGGCAATACATCCCAGGGGCCATAGTCACATGGCAGGAGGCTGGCAATCAGTCTTCTCCAATGCCCAGCGGTGAGGTCAGTTTCGCCACAGACACCTAATGTCCGAAAAGTGCACCTGTAAATTAGGGATTCCATATCCACAAGGTATAAGACAAATGCATGAGAACAGGCAGGAATTCAAAGTGAATTTCAAATTTAAGGCCAAAGTAACCAAACTGGAAGTATAGCTGGCATGGATAATGCTTCCAGTTCAGCTACTTTGGTTTTAATGTTTTACTCCTCGCATCATGACCACCACTGCCCACTGTTTGCCACTAATCTTGGTCTCACCAGATATCGAGCCTCCTGTTATGCCTAGTGACTTGTATCTGACTTCTCTAGAGCTGAAAAAGCCAGATGCCAACCTTGATGGTCATTCATTGGCTGAGAGAGTCAGCTAAGTGCTCTCAGGCAAAGAATGAAAGATTGTATATGGAATGGATATTAGCTAGTCTGGTACATAAGTTCTAGGCTAGCCTAAATATCTTTAATATGTGCAGCATTTCAGCATTGGACTCTGAGCACAATGGCCATTTCAAATCACTGAGAGGGAATGGGGTCTAAAAATGACATGTTAATTGCGACCCATAAAACGTACTGCCCTACAGTATGTATAATGTATATGCTGCAGGATTCCTTATTGACTAATTAATTAACTTAATACAGCATCTTGTACATATAAAATGTTTCATGTCCTGGCCATTAATATGTATGATTTGTGTCCTGGATGCAAATACTATGTATATGGCACCAAAAACAATATGCTTGAAGAAACTGGGTACCGGACCACACTTGTCACTTGTGCCTCCAAATAAAACATGCATGTATTTTGTGTCTGGCATGTGTTTCTATCGTGGTATATCAACTATATTGTAAACAAAAAATAATCAGTGGAGTGTACCTTTAAGTCCTTTCTAACCAAAATCCCCCCAAAACGCCCAATAACCTTAATTGATTAAACCTTGCTGAGTTACCCACTACGCATCTGTTGTCCAACCCAATTCTACTCTTTGTCTTGTTGTCCAACCCAATGCTACTCATGGAGAAACATTGCAGATGAGAAGAGTAGGTGTGGCGAGTGCCACACTCGTCCAATCAAATGCTTCTCATAGGGAAGCATTGAATCCAATAGTTGTACATTGAAGACCATGTAGCCCTGTACACAGCCGGATGGTTTAGCGAATAACTTTGATAATTTAAATAGAGCAAGGCCGTAAACCTTTCCAGCTGTCTGCTTGAGAAGTCAGTATATTAATAACAGGTGTTAGAAAAGTGCAGATTGCTTGGAAATCTCCTTTCTTACAGTCACTTTACAGGGAAATAGCTTTCTCAATGACAGCCTCTGAAGGGCTCCTTCCCTGTATGTGAGGCAGACACACTCTTTAGATTGCTCAGGGGAGCAAACGGATGTTGGAAGAAAACCCCCTTTCTGTGTTTATGTATAAAAGTGCTGATTTCTAATAGAAATTGGCACTTTTCTAAACTGTTGTTATGGGTTTACTCCTCATGCATAAAGCATTTAAGCAAGTTGAAATGCTTAATAGGTGTAATAGAGTGGTCCTTTAAAAGGTTGCACCATAACAGCTTAAGTGATTAGAAGTGGTTGTCATGCCTAGAAGCTGTATGTACAGCATTTTGCTATGAAACACTGCACATATGGAGATTAATCTGTCTGCTGCTGAAGGTGTAACTTCAACAGCATAAATGGGGTGTCATCGTTTATCCTGGGCTGACTAATGCCCATTTAGTGCATACACAGAATTGCATTCCTTGACTGGTGCTCTCAGCCAATAAATGGCTGGTAAGATCTGCAGAAGCTGGTTGCAGGTCACAGCCAGCAATAGAGGGTACTTCAATAAGAGTATCAGCGCTATGGTGGAAAAAACCTTAATTACATTATCCAGGTAATCCACATATAGTCTATGAAGTAAAAACAACGGTAGATGCACTTATAAAGTTGGTTAAAAATAAAATAAAAAAATACTTTACAAATCAGCAGCATATATATCACAGCATGTACTGCTTCAAATAAATTACTGAAATGTCCAAGATTTCTTGGGTAGTGAATAGGGGGGTGATGTTGCCACACAGGTTGGATCCACAGTCTTAGAATGCACTCTTTGCAACAGTGTTCACAGTACCTAAAAAAAGACACAAAGAGATCCACATAGCGTAACACTGTATTTATTTTGGCCAATTTAATTTTTTTTTTTTTTTTTTTAAACCCTCTCTCCCCCCAAAAAGGAATCCTTTCATTAACGTGTTGTGGTACTTGTTTCCAAGGAACCACAAATTAAGCATTGGTGTACAGTAGTTGGTGAGATTTACCGCCCGGTCCTCCTGCCATACAAGTTCTGGCTGAATCTCCTAGCCAAAAAAAGATGCACTTGTTCTGGAAGAACGCCGGAGTTAAAAGCCACTACTTTACTACCAAGCTGAACAATTGTACTGCCACTTGCTCTACAACGCGTTTCGCCCGTGTCTTCGGGCTTTTTCAAGATAGGCTTTATACAGCGGCATACATACCGCGGTAGCAGGGGTCGCAACTGCGACCGGGCCCGCCACTCCAGGGGGCCCTGCCGGTATCCACCGCCATTATTTTATGTGGCCGCGGCCCACGGGGCAAACCCGCGAGGCCGCCGTCCAAGGGGTCCATTGGGTGGCCCATGCTGTCAGGGCCACCCGATGGATGTGGATTGTCAGGGGGCCCGGTCAGCGCTGGGTGCTTTTTACAGCGTGACCGGGCCCCCTGTGATGACATCACAAGCTGGGAGGAAGTGACACACTGAGAGCCGCGCGGGAGGAAGACCAGGGAGTCAGAGTGGGAACTCTGACTCCCATCCACCTGAACCACCATTGGACCCCAGGGAAAGTCACCCTCCTGCACCTTAAAGGTAGGAAACAGGAGGGTAACTTAAACATTGTGTGTGCGCCTGTCTGTTTGTATGTATGTGTGTCTTGTGTGTGTCTGTGTGCCTGTCTGTCTGTATGTATGTGTCTATGTGTGTGTCTCTCTCTGTGTGTGTGTGTCTGTCGGGGGAAATACCAAGGGGGGGCCACGGATCATTTTTGCACTGGGGCCCCATGGTTTGCGTGTATGCCACTGGCTTTATAAGTGCTTATACCATTGTTTCTACTTCATAGTCTGTATGTGGAATTTTGCTGGGGGCGGGAGCGGATGGCCCAGGGACCAGACAACACACACTCGCTCCTAGCTTAAAAAAAAGAACACAACACGTCCGCCCTCCAAAAGCCCAATGCTGGGCTGGACCCAATAACCCCCCCACCTCACAACCCCCACCACCCTCAAACCTTCACCATAAAGCTCAATTACCTAAATTACCAGACACTAAATAGAAAACCAACTCCCGACACTCACGACACCCTCCCTCACCACCGCACACGCCACTGGTCCCTGGGCCAGAATCAGGGATCGACAACCAAACCCGGGACTCAGGCCCTGATCAACACAAACCTATCGCAAACCTCAACAAGACCCCTACATCCTACACCACCATAAGCAAAACGACAAGACGAAAACACTCCTAACACACTCTTCAAATGATACAAATCACCGTTACACCCGGACACCCCACACACCATCCAAAGTCCCCAAGGTGGAAACACAGAACACAGGCTCTCTGCCGACGGGCACAAACACAATAATGCCAACATCAAGACAACACTAATGCTCCAAATGACAATACACATGGTTAGCCCACCAGAATCACATCTTAGCAAGGTACTAATCGAATGTAAATAACCTACAAATTGTATACCTCAAGCACAATGTAACGTGTGATGACTAAAGATGTGTAACCCCCTATGTTGAACACCCTTCCCATACTCTTTATTCTGTACCCCAAGTTACCTGAAAGTATAATTGGACAAACTGAAAATAAAGAATTAATAAAAAAATAAAAAAAGAGAATATGAGAAATCTTAGAACAGACAAAAGCTTAGAGAGCTTGCCCTTTGGTTACTCCCTGCTCCGGTCTCAAAAATATTTTTGCTCCCTTGTGCCATTATAAAGAGAACCTATATTGCACACCAGACTGATCCCACCCATAAGGGCAGCCCAGAACCGAAATGCCAGCAAGTACTTTCTGCATGAGATTAATTTCCCATTTGCACTTTGTTTTCTAACCAAATGTCCCATTAGGCAGAGTAGGAACCTGCCTACAGGTGCGTAAACCCTTGGGGACACCTGTTTTCAGCACTTATAATATGAATTTGTGAGCATAAACAGGCTGGAGGGAGAGGCAAATACTATTAGCTAAAACCAGTGTCCTCTGTAGTCCAGTCAGCCTTAATAGCAGATGTGCAGGATCATTTATAGAGGGATGTCCCACTGTGTGTGTGTCCTGGACAGGTTTTTAATTTTTTTTTTTTTGTGAAAAACATTGTAGCATGGCAGTGAATGATTCACATAGAGAGCACTGGTTTCAATATACAGTACCTGAAGGTTATTATGACTTGCAGGCTGACATACCTGTTTCAATAAAGTGCAATATCAACATGACACAATAACATTCATGTGTGTGAGAAAGCTAGCAAGTATTACCTGATTTTTAAGTAGAAAAAAATTGTCAAATTTAGATAAAAATATATTTCCACCAAATAAGGTCCTAGGAAAAAGAGAGAGAAGTTTGTGTGTTTATTTATTTTACAACAACACTGTATGGAGAGACAAGAATTTAAAAAAAAGTATAATTAGGTGCTAATACTCGCAAGCACTCCCTCCAGTGCCTAAACAATACTATACACCGTATATACTCGAGTATAAGTCGACCTGAATATAAGTCGAGACCCCTAATTTTACCCCAAAAAAACCCTGGGAAAACCTTTTGACTCAAGTATAAGACTAGGGTGGGAAATGCAGCAGCTCCTGGTAAATTTCTAAATAAAATTAGATCCCCAAAAAATTATATTAATTGAATATTTATTTACAGTGTGTGTGTGTGTGTGTGTGTGTGATGCAGAGCCTTGGTGGGGGGTGGGCATTTTTATTATTACAATTTTTTATATTATTATTATTATTATTATTATTATTATTAATAATTTTTTTTATATTATTAATATTTTTGTTATTTTGTATTTACATTTTTTTATTTATTTTTTCGCCCCCCCCCATCCCTCTATAAACAAGCAGGGAGGGGGGCTCTCATTCCCTGGTGGCCCAGTGGTGTGCACTGTGTAGGAGGGGGCTAGCAGGAGGCGTTTACTTATATAGTCTGTCCATCGTGTGTGTGTGTGTGTGTGTGATGTCTACGTGTAATATTTGTAGTGTTTTTGCTAGCTGTGTATGTGCTGCATCTAAGTAGGAGGGGGTTCAACAGAGCACACACAATGAACAAATATATAGCATATCCACACACAATATGTGCTATAAGCCTTGGTGGTCAGTAAGGATGGGAGCGGACTTTAGGGAGTAGTGTTTTTGCTTTCTGTTTTTTATTGAGTGAATTTCATCCATTGAAGATAATGGGTTATGTTTTAAGATGCTTGTTACAGTTTTACAACGAGGAGTAGTTGGCTGTACAAATACAGTTAATGTGAGGAGTATAAGACACATACTTTTACCAGATGCCCACATAAAGTTAAAATAAAAAGGGAAATATGAGTTGTGGGTGTGGGATATAATGCCCTGAAGAGTTTCTTAGAGGACAAGTTAGAGGATATATATATAGTAGATAGCACTCCTCGCTCTTTCTTGTAAGTAAAAAATAGTTTTTATTGCTCCAAGTTAAAAAGTCAACGTTTCAGTCTGCTACTGCATATTTTCATCATTACATGCACAGCATACATCCAATCAAACATTTAATATTCAAGTATATACATAAGGCTTCTTGGTCAAATAATCAGTTGGAAGGCTAACCATTTATTTTCTAGAGTAAATGCGCTATTATGGTTTGTTTGTGTTTTCTTATAATAGTAATGGTGTTAACATTGGAGGACTTATTTATTACTGTGTAATAGATTAATTAATATTAAACTAATGGTTGGGGAATTCCCTGATTCCACAACATTGTTTTCCTCATGAATTATTTTCATTCTCTTGACTGTCTACCATATCATTTATCAACAATTTGCATAATCATGTTGGCTTCAAATACCAAGAGAGAATATACAAACCAGTTGCAAATGAAAACTAATAGTAAAACAAAAAGATTGCAATTATTATGTACTTATCTTGTAATGTACCAAGATGCAGATCCAGTGGACAAGTAGTAAATAAAATGTGCACAATAAATAGCACTAATAAAACATGTTAAACGACATGGTAAGTCACCATGCGGAAATGTGCAGTTATAAAATTTACAAAGATCTGTTTTTAAAAGATTCAATTACTACTGATGCTAAGTAAAAAAATCAATTAAAAAAACAGTTAATGTATTGTAGGCAGGGGGAGAGGGGGTCAATTTATTAGTAGATCTCTGTAAAACTTGTATAATATAGGTTGAAGAAAGATTCAAGTCTGTCACATTTCGTAAATGATTTCATTTCCAGTTTTGGAACAAATCATAAAAAATCCCTTCTTGACTCCAAAACAGCAGTCATATTTCTCCTAGGATCAACAAGCAAAAGCACAGTTTGCAAAGTGCAAAATAAGTCTAAGACAGTGGATGAAGTAGATGACCCCCTACTGCAGAACTGCAACTCCTATGATACTTTCGCAGCATGACAACTGGTCATTCAACATGGAAGTGGCAGTCGGGCAACAGTTGGCATTCTACCTTTTGGCAACCTCTGGCCCAAGATTTACCTCAAAGTGAGGATATGCCTGAATTTTCATATTTCTTATTATGAAGTGCATAAATTGTTGACAAATCTCAAGAGCTTTCCATTCAAGCTAGAATGCTCTTATAGCGCTTATATTTTTGAGTTTTTTTTCTGTAGAATTAATAATGTCGTCTGCCGGCTCATGTGTTAATCAAGCATCTGTCATCCTTTGCTGTAATGTAAACTCATTTTATTTTTCCCTTTGTTTGCTAAGTTGAAGGCCTTTATTATTCAGTATTTATCAGTGCAGTCCTTTGGGTTTCATGGCTCTGAGAATCGTATTACATATTGTTTTCAGCACACTACCGTACCTTAACTTGTACACCTGCCAAATTTTTACCACCTGCTGTTGGGGGGAGGAGTGGGGAAACATAAAAACTTTGTAATGGAATGGGAAAAAAATTTAATGTAGTTTTTATTCTCCTAGCTGCATTATTTGAAAAAATTGTTATTTAAAAAAAAATTGTAGATATTTGCAACGATTAAGTAATATTCATAATACTCTTTGGATTGCAGTTCCCAAATTCCCAGAGTTTTTAAACACAATGTGCAGCGGTGCTGACAGAGGACACACCTCTAGTGGCTGTCTGGGTGAAAATGTAGTGTTTATACTAATATGCATGCAGGGACATGTTTTAAACCACTTTATTTTTTATTTTTATTTTTTTACTTTGTAAACTTGATGTGTGCTGTGGTAATAAGTTACTAAATTATGCTCAGCTGTATCTCATAAGTCTAGAACAACCACCTTTGCATACTCTTGTTCACTTTTTGTAAAGGGCTCAAAAAAACCTTGGTGCCAGGTCGCCATGGCAACTAGGAATTTTGTCCTGGCGTCTGGGATTTGTGAGCATGTTCCATCCATAGGAGGCAGCTGGCTGCATGTATTGTAGGTGGGCAGCGAGGAAGCTGTGATCTCACTCATCTGCACCCCTGGGCACTGCTTAGTGATGTTGGAGCCGGAATACAACGTCACTCCAGCCCCTGCATTATTAAGTTGCGCGTGAGGGAGCAGAGCAGGGAGATCACAGCTCCCTCTCCCCCTGCCTACAATACGTGCAGCTTGCTGCCTGCCTCCACTCACTCCCAGCCTTCCACCCACTGGACCCCAGGGAAAGCTTATCTACTCCAGCTCTCCCAAAGGTAGGAAGGCTGGGTGGAATAACATTGAATTTAAAAAAATATAACTATTTGTGTGTGTGTCTCTGATCGCATGGGAATGGTGTTTTTACACCTCCCTCCCTCCCCTCCCCCCCCTTTTTTTTTTTTTTTTTTTCCACGCCATGCTAAAATCCAGTGGCACTATTACTGTTCTTCCTAGGTTACAAGAAGAGTTGATGAGCAAAATAAAGTGTTAAAGTAGAACAGTAAAGAAGTGGAATATATAACAAGATATCAAACTACTCTCACAAAAAGTGCCTCAAGGCAAAATAGTTGTTTTCCGTTCTTTTGGATTTAAATATTAAAACCAACAATGAATTGAGTGTTTTTTTTGTTTGTTTATTTTTAATCACATTTCGGTTTCTGAGATATAAGTGAGATATTAGAAATGCTGCATCAGCGGTAACTTTATCTAAATACAAAGATTACTTATTGAGATAAACAGTAAGCAAAAGTCAATGCATAAGGCATCACCTTGAATCATGTACAATGATGAATTTAAACCGAAACCATGCAGGTGAATGTATTTTTATAGAGAGGGGAATGTGAGTTCACACATTGAAAGAATTGTTATTTTTATTTATTTTATTTTTAAGGTGAAATACAAACGAGGTATATTTAGCAGTATGACATTGCCAAATGTAATTACATCAAACTGTTGTGAAGTTCTAATATCTCAAAGAGCATCATTTGTGTCAAATTACTTGAAGAACAAGTCTAATAACCAGATTAGAGCTAGACATAACCATAATCGGTGAAAAAATAAGTGCTTTATAAACAAAGTCTGAAATGTTGAGGTAATACTGACCACAAGTGTAACCAGCTTTAGTGTGGGAACAAAACCAAGCCTGTGATTTGCAACCTTAATGTATTTCTTCATGGAGAACAATGCTGTCTGACATGTGGATTTGGTCTATTTGTTGAAATGTTTTTTTGTTTACTTGTTTTTCCCCCAGTGTAAAGAACCTAAATAAATGAACCTATAGGAGAAGTCATTGATAGTTTTTACACATTATGATCTTGTGGTGTGTGTGTGTGTGTGTATATATATATATATAAAATAACATTTTACATTTTTATGATCCTTTTTTAGATTATTCTTTTTATGTGTGCATGAACATTAAATCGATATAGATTGATTGATTGTCAAAATATGCCACATGCACTGCAACTTACAGCATTAACCATGCTTTACTTAGCTTGTTTTGTACCTTTTAAAACAGACCTTTGAACTTTCAGGGGTGCATATTTCACAAAGATCCCCAAAAGTGAAATATTTGGTGTGTCCGTGGGGTGCAGGGAAAGGTAAGTTTTACTTGCCTGACACTATCACTTGCAGTCAGCTCCTTGCGCTTCATTTGCTGGGAGCCGTGTCTGCTATATTCTCGCACGTACACAAGAGTACATCTCTAAGGTCTTTGAACGATCCCATGGGAGCCTTGATAGATTGATGTCTGAATCCCACAGCCATTATTTGTGGAACTGGACAAAAGGTGACCACATATAACAATGTTTGTTTGTTACCATGGGGTATCTCATATTGTATATTTTGAACTTCTGTAAACGTGATGTGTGCTGTGGTAATAAGTCACTAAATTGTGCTCAGCTATATTTCCTAAGTAAATAAACATAACATTGCAAACTGAAGATGTGTGTGTGGACCAATGTGGGGCATTTTAATAGCTCACACATTTAAATTACTCCATAAATGCATACTGTATGCCAGTGTTTCCCAATTCGTGTTAGAAAACAAAAGTGGGGTTTTGCAGCGATTTTTGCCTGTCGGGTGGCTCAAGCATTTAGGGCCAACCGATGGGTATAGCCAAACAGGTATCCAGTCAGGTGCCGCGGTCATCTAAAACACCCCTGTAGTATTGGATCCTGGGAGGAAGTGACGCAACTTCCTCCCAGACAGAGCACGCTACCTGGAGGGGGAGAGGGAGCAGCGGGGACTGAGCAGCACACCAACCTCAGCCAGCAGCACTGAAGATCTTCCTGCAGAAAAAAGGCAAGTGAACGTCAAATTTAAACGTGTGTGTGTGTGTGTGTGTGTATGTGCCAGTTTGTGTATATGTGTGTGTGTGTGTATCTGTGTGTCAAGCTGTGTATCTGTCAGTATGTGCATCTGTGTCTCAGATACATACACACACTGACACATACAAACACAGATACACACAGTTTGACACATAGATACACATACACACACTGTGTGTCAAGGTCTGTGTATCCTTGTGTCAGTGTGTGTCTATATGCCACTGTGTATCTGTTTGTCAGATACATATGCACACACAGATGTACATACCAACACAGATACACACACTTTGACACATAGATAAACAGACACACACACAGTGTGTCAAGGTGTGTGTATCTGTGTGCCACTATGTGCCAGTGTGTGTATCTGTATGTCAGATACGGACACACAGATATACACACACCTTGATACAGACACACACTGGCCCATACAAACACACATACACCCTGTGTGTCAGTGTGTCTATCTGTGTGTCAGATACAAACACAGATACACACATTGGCACATACAAAAAAGAGGTTTATGTAACGGCTCAAAATTATTATTTTTTTACGAGGGGGGGGGGGTTCCACGATGTTGAGACACTGTCAATGGGGTTTCACGGTCAAAATTAATTGGGAACCCCTGCCATATGGCATATTTCAGCCATTGCCTGTGTGTGTGTGTGTGTGTGTGTGTGTCAAAACAAAAAACAATCTCTCTCTTTCACACTTGTAATAGGTATCAGTTATGCAAGGCCCCTCCACTGTTGGTGGTTATTTGGACAAGCTTTCTTGGGTGCAACTAGGCATGTCAAAAAAGGGACAGGTTTAAAAAAAAAAATGGATAATAAAATACTTTACAATCTCAAATCACAATGTGTTTCGCCTCTTGGGTTTTCTCAAGTTCCTCTGATTATTAGTGTTATTTAGCATCTCTTCATTCGTATCTTGCGCAACCTGTTCTAAAATGAACAAAGTCGCGTGACCACGGTAGACAGCCCCAATACATTGAAAAATGCAAAATAAAGTATATAAAATCATAATTGCACAATTGTCAAAGGTCATGTGAATTACACATGTTAAAGTATTCTCAAAATATTTTAGATTGAATTAGATTGTGCGAATGTTAATAGTATGTTGGAAATTATGATAGACATATGTGTCCTACCTCTGATCCTACCGCTCAGTGTCCTACCAAATCCAAGAAGTTTGTGTCGGTGGGATAAAGGACCAAGGCCTCCTAGAAGAGCTAAAATCCAAAATTAAATATTAATTATAGACCTTAGAAAAATTGTGCAAATTGAATTCCCTGTTTAGGTCATTTGGCTACAGTAACTTAAAAATCTCAAATGTTTCTTTTGCAATTTTTATGATTACCACCTATTATTTATTGGGAGGGCACCCAATACATAATCTGAAACACACTCACACACACACTCTGAAGAATTCTGAATAGTGGACTTGTGTATGATCTTGGCCAATCCATTGCTTCCCCATATGAAAACATTGGAAAGCTTGTGCTCATGCATGACAAAACCCCTTACTGTGCCAGTTACCATTTCTTCATGGACATTCATTGATTCAAGAGGGAATGTCTGTGCATAGTGTGGAGATGCTGAATGTAGGTCCTGCAAAAATTAGTAGTTGGCTGACTGACCGTAACTAAAGGGGCATGTGTGCATATAGGAAGGCTAAGCATGTAGGCAGAGCTTGAAGTTGTGAGTTACCCAGCCTATAAATACACAGGCCTCCCCTTACACTGGTCCAATACTGCCTGGTTCACTACAGAACCATCTACTTCCAGTTCAAAGGTCATTAACACAAACTAGCTAAACTCCAAACATGCTGGTCTTGGCCTTGAGTGGCCTACGCATGAGGCACTGCTTCACGCATTTATTACAAAATTGTTTGTTCCTGCGGCTCGCATTGGAGTGCGCTATCACTGACATTCAACATGTATTCGCCCCTTATGCAGCCTTTCATTAACTAGGGTGGCATTCGCAGTTAAGTCTGTATTTTTCTCTCATTCGGATATGGTGCATTTCACTAGTAACACAAATTTGGCCAATTTCAATTATACATAGCATCACTGTGATATCTCCATTAGGTTCATGCATTCTGCTTACTGTAATGGGCCCTCATTCGGCTATATCAATTGTATCATATGTATCATATGCAATTCAGTTAGTCACCCTGCATTTTAATGTATTATAAATGCTATGCCATATTCATTTTTTTTCATATTTACAGCTTATTATTGTTAGCCCACATGGCCTTGGTTATACTTGTCTGCTTTGAGAAGACCAGCATTTGTTACTTATGTTCACCAAGCCTCTTCGAGCCTCAGTACCTATATGTATTCTGTATGTCTGCCCTCTGGGTATTCAGACACTCATTGGACTTACATTGTTTAGTAATTGGATGTTGCAACTGATGGTCTAAATTTGTCAGGCCCAAACTTGTGCCTATATACATGGCTAGCATATGGTACTGCTTGTAATTAGTCTGTTAGTCCTCTCTTCACTCCTGAGAACCTAGAACCCATAATTACACATTTAACCATATTCAGGCCTCTTAGATGTCACTGTTATACCTAAGCTTTGTATAATCCACAACTCCTGTCACAGGTATTTACTGTTACTGATGTTCCTTGGCACTGGCTCAGGCCCGCCATCGCTCCTCAATGGCCGTGCTCGCATTATGATTTTCCCCATAGGAAAGCATTATACAATGTTTTGCTTGACGCTGGATGTCCCCATGAATGGCCACTAGAGGTGGAGTTAACCCTGAATGGTATTTATTGCAGTTTGTTAAAAACTGCAATAATTACCTTTGCAGGGTAAGGGCATTGGAACAGTGCATCCAGATCACTTCAATCAGCTTAAGTGGTCTGGGTGCCTGTAGTGTTCCTTTAAGTGAAAGCAGACGCACGGTGAGAAAGAATGGAAACCGCCTGAGGAAACATTTCTGGGAACGATAGAGAGACTGTTGAGATATTTAGGAACCAGAGACAGGAAAACATTTTAGGAGAGAGACATAGTGAGCACACATTTAGGGAAAGAAAGAGACACACTCACTGATATTCACATTGTCAGTTACACACTCTCATTAACATACACACACACACACACACACTCTCTTCGACATACACATTGTCACTTACAGTGTCACTTACACACACTCACTAACACACAGTGTCATTTGCACAGTCTCACGAACACACACACAGTAACCTACACAGTGTCACTTGAACACTAACACACACACAGTCACTTACCCACTTTGACTAACACACACTATAACTCAAACACAAACTCACATCAAATTACACATTAACACACACATTGATACAGTTTAAAACACACACACACACACACACACCAACTTACAACCATGCACACAATAAACAATCCCCCTTAGCCTGCCATACCTGGGTGCTGTCAAGAGGATAAGAAGTCCAGCCTGTAGGTAGCTACTCCTGTTCCTGGTAGGAGGAAGCAGGAGAGCCGTGCACTGTGAGCACAGGCTGCTTCCTGTTCCCCCTCAGAGTGCTTCCGGTGTTCACAGGCTGGAGGCAGTCGGGATACTAAGTCATGTCCCAGCTTCCTCTGGCTGCAGGAAGCAGTGTGCTCTGCTCCTGAGGTGCTGGGGTTACAGTAAACCACTCTCACTGAGCAGGTAATCGGCTGCAGAGAGAGCTCAGCAGCTAAATGGGTGCGCTGAGGGGGGGGGTGGCTAAGGAGCCGCTCACCCAGCACAGCATCCCCAGACAGCAACCCACTGGGACGTGTCCTGGCGCCCCCAAGAGTACGGCGTCCCAGGCGAATGCCTTATTCACCTAATGGTTTCGCCAGCCCTGGTAGGAACTTATAATGCGATGCAGCACTACTAGTTATCTCTCGTTCATATCCATATTAATTGGTCTAAATTTATGCTCATAATCGTAAATTCCATTTTTATCTAGGTTTCTTCTATCCCTACTTATCATCCTGTCATTGACATTTTTAATCCATACCGCATAACCACGTTATACCCTTATTTCAATTGGCACTTATATGATCCATTAGTGTTCCTATTGTGTCTTTAGGTTCCTCTCTATGATTTTCCTTTCTCAAGCTCAACCATACACTAGTTGGGCAAGATACATACATTCCAACATACTTTCTATCAATTCATTACGTTTATATTTCCCTACATTCCTTAGGGATAGATCAACTTGCTGTAAAGGGTGCAGACCATATTCTAGTATAATTGTAATTATACATATGCTAGTATAATTGTAATAATAATTTAAAAGAAGAAAAACTACCACAACAAGAGGACATAGTCTTAACTTAGAGAGACAAAGGTTTAAAAATAATATCAGGAAGTATTACTTTACTGAGAGGGTAGTGGATGCATGGAATAGCCTTCCAGCTGAAGTGGTAGAGGTTAACAGAGTGAGTGAGTTTAAGCATGCGTGGGATAGGCATAAGGTTATCCGTTGTGTTAAGAATTAACCGTAGGGCCCCTCCTCCAGTTTAATTTTCCGGGTTATACAACTAGCCCAGCATATCATGGAAATGTGGAGTCCTCTGTGGGCAAAGATGCCTATTTTAATTTGGATCTCCAGTCTCTCATTGGTTCTCTGAACTTTGCCATAAATGCAAGGTCGCTACTTTATTTCCCAACTACTTGGCCTACTCTGTGATTACCTACTAACAGTTGCATTGAGAAACTTGTTGCTCAGGCTCAAGCACACCCATTTATGGGGTTAAGCTTTCTATCCTACTGAAACAGAAAAAAACAATGTGCATTCCCCCACTATCCGACTAATCCCCCATTATCTGTATGGATACTACTGCCCACACTGTATTAGCAACCATTTTTAAGAATAACTGGTTCTGTGACACATGGCACACAGAGACGCAGAGCCTACCCTTTTTTAGTTAAGCTTAAACTCTCTTCGAAGTGTACGCCATTGTGGCCACCGCACACGCCTTTGGGTCTTTATGGAGGGGATATCTGTCAAATGCTACTCAGACAGCGTAGCAGCATGTGAAAATTATAAATAAAGCTTGGTCCTCCTCACTAACAATAATGAGGTTAATTAGGGAGTTAACTTGGCTGGCAGATACACAGCAATTCAATTTTGGTGGGCCCTCTTTTTTGTAGGCCTACCTGAATGTGTGCTTCGACACACCACAACCAACTTACACCACCACTTCTATAACTTGGCTTATTGTCCCTGAATACAAATTATAGTGTGTGATGTGTGTGTGTGTGTGTGTGTGTGTATATATAATATTTTGATAGCACCGATATACTGTAGTATAACATATTCTGATTTGTTTTAAATAGCATTCATTTTCAATGCTCTGTTATAAAGAGCACATTGTTTTGTTGGCTCATTGCTGATTGTAGTGAATAAGGAAAGGCTTGCCATATACAGAATGTTCAAACTGAATTGTTGTGACATTTGGAGCAAAGCCCAGCTGAGGTGCAGCCCTTGCTTGTTATGTTTATGTACTGGAGCAAAGCATAAATGTAAATGTGTGAGACGGGGCTTAGGTTTATTTTGTGGTTTGTGTACATGATGGTGTGAAAGATGGTTTTAAAAAACTTGAGTTTAGCCCTACTATTTGTATGTAGGGTATCTTTCAAAATCTCCCTGTAAATATGATTTAGCTAAAGCAGTATGGCAAAACATAACCCACATATTGATTGTTTTACCAATGTTCTAGGACAGGGGTAGGCAACCTACGGCACTAGTGCCATGCACGGCACTTGAGGTGTCTTTGCACGGCACTCAAGGCTGCTGGAGCCAAACAGGCTCTGGCCTATCAGGAGTTCCAGTAAAACTTCAGATATCTGCTAATACAAAGATGTGGTGAAGGACAATCCTCAATTTATGCATTGCAGCACATAGAGGTAGTGATCTCAGCTCACTTCCTCCCAGCACTTGTGAATGGGAATCCACACTGTAGTAGAGAAGCCTGCAGCTGCTGTTGTAGCTCCTGTCCTTGACCTATACCCGGCCAGGCTGGTCCCCACTGGAACACAGGGAAGCCACCCACACTGCTAGATATACACTGAAATGCAAATAATACGAACAGCCCACAAACAAACATACACACAATCTGTACAAACCTAACCCGCTAACAATCCACATACATGCACAAAACCCCATATGCAGCTTCTCACATGCAATACCCCAAACAACCCCTCACATACACACACTACCAAACACACAATGTGACATTTCCATTCACACACACAACTCCACAATCAGCTCTCCTACACAGCCCACATTCATAGGTATCATACACGATACCATAAACTACTAATGAACATATACAATATAATAGCTCATATACACACAAATACAATGATACAAAGCAATTACAGTAAAAATAACACAAGCAGAAGACGGCAACAGACGCCTCAATTTAAAAATATAGGACCGACACGCTACGGGACATCACAATCTTATATCGGCACAGTGCTGCTAAAAGGTTGCCTACCCCTGTTCTAGGACCTTGAAAGTAATTGTATTTGTGTGTGTGTGTGTGTGTGTGTGTGTGTGTGTGTATATGTATGTATGTATGTATGTATGTATGTATAATGTGTGTGTATATATATATATATATACCAAAACACCAGAGTATTGCAGTATGCAGGGATACCTTTTTTTATTGGACTAATATAATGTTTTAAAGACAAGCTTTCAAGAGTTTTCCTCTCTTCCTCAGGTCTGAAGCAATACTGATCAATCTGATAGTTTAACACTTAAAACAACTGATGTTGGAGAAGGAGAGGGCCCTCTAAAGGCAGGGGGAGGGGGGCGGGCTGCATATATGTATGTATATAAATTGATTCAATAAAGGTGAAGCGAGAATATCGAAAAATAAATATATAAGCCATTAAGATGTTTGTTTATATAAAGTTTTGGTAGTGTGTAAGAAGCCATTAAATCCTTAATTTCTGGTGTTAAAATGTCTGATCATTTTCATCTCAAATGTTTTTCGTTCATGAGTCTTTTAAATTCCCTTTAAGAACCTTAATCCTGAGGTTTTGGATGGAGTGACCAGTCTGGGTGAAGTGATGACCAACAGAGGTACAATATCTGTTTTCTTTGTGGTTCTTGATTGATTGTCTGTGTAGATTCATTCTGAGATGCAGCTTAAAGGACCACTCTAGGCACCCAGACCACTTCAGCTTAATGAAGTGGTCTGGGTGCCAGGTCCTTCTAGGGTTAACCCATTTTTTCATAATTATAGCAGTTTCAGAGAAACTGCTATAATTATGAATGGGTTAAGCCTTCCCCCTAATCCTCTAGTGGCTGTCTCATTGACAGCCACTAGAGGCGCTTGCGTGCTTCTCACTGTGATTTTCACAGTGAGAGCACGCAGCGTCCATAGGAAAGCATTGTAAATGCTTTCCTATGAGACGGGCTGAATGCGCGCGCAGCTCTTGCCGCGCGTGCGCATTCAGTCCAGGAGGAGGATCGGAGGAGGAGAGGAAGGAGAGAGCTCCCCGCCCAGCGCTGGAAAAAGGTAAGTTTAAACCCCTTTCCCCTTTCCAGAGCCGGGCGGGAGGGGGTCCCTGAGGGGTATGTTTTCCTGGCACTATAGTGGTCCTTTAAGGCCAGTTTCTCCAATGTAGCAACATTTGTCAAACACTGTACATTGTATCATGTGCATGAATATGATCCCTTAATGTTGTATGATTTGTTATTGTGTCTGGCTGTGTTATTGCCACATATATGTTGACATAGTTTGCAGAGTGATTTGTTGCACTGTACAGTGCCATTCTGTGTAAGCCCCCTCCTTAGCCCCCTTAAAAGGAATTAAAACTCACCTTATCGCTAGCATGGGATCGTTGGCGACCCGGTAAGTACATAGGACGGCAGGGACGTGCTATGCCGCCCCCCGGCGTTTAGAGCCAGGTCCCTAAGGACGGCATAGCACGCCCGCTGCCCTTAAGGGGTTAACTAGCTTATTGACTGTACTCTGTTTATTTACTTTTTCTGGCTATTCAGATCTGCTATTTATGACACCCCACTCACCCCCCTCCTTCCCCTTCTCTAACATCAGTTGTTTTACATAGTTACATAGCTGAAGAGACTTGCGTCCATCAAGTTCAGCCTTCCTCACATTTGTTTTTTGCTGTTGATCCAAAAGAAAGCAAAAAAACCCAGTTTGAAGCACTTCCAATTTTGCAACAAGCTAGGAAAAAAATTTCTTCTTGACCCCAGAATGGCAGTCAGATTTATCCTTGGATCAAGCAGTTATTACCCTACATTGAAAGATTATATCCTTGAATATTCTGTTCTAGCAAGTATGCATCTAGTTTGAACATCTGTATGGACTCTGATAAAACCACTTCTTCAGGCAGAGAATTCCACATCCTTATTGTTCTTACAGTAAAAAAACCTTTCCTTTGCTTTAGGCAAAAATCTTCTTTCTTCCAGTCTAAACGCATGACCTTGTGTCCTATGTAAAGTCTGGTTTGTGAATAGATTTCCACACAATGGTTTGTATTGGCCCCGAATATTTGTATAATGTTATCATATCCCCTCTCAGGCGACGTTTTTCTAAACTAAATAGGTTTAAATTTGTTAACCTTTCTTCATAGCTGATATGTTCTGTTCCTTTTATTAATTTTGTAGCCCGCCTCTGTACTTTTTCTAGTTCCATAATATCCTTCTTTAGAACAGGTGCCCAAAATTGCACAGCATATTCAATATGTGGTCTTACCTGTGATTTATAAAGAGGCAAAATGATATTCCCATCCCGAGAATGAATGCCCTTTTTCATGCATGACAATACCTTACTGGCCTTGGCCACTGCTGACTGACATTGCACATTGTTGCATAGTTTGTTGTCTATAACAATTCCCAAGTCCTTTTCGTGTGTTGTCATCCCTAATTCGCTTCCATTAAGGGTATACGCTGCTTGTGTATTCTTTACGCCGAAGTGCATAACTTTGCATTTTTCAACATTTAAATTTCATCTGCCATTTGAGTGCCCAGTCCCTCAGTCTATCTAAATCCCTCTGCAGATTGATCTGTATTGCTTCAGACCTGAGGAAGAGAGGAAAACTCTCAAAAGCTTGTCTTTGAAATAGGATATTAGTCCAATAAAAAAGGTATCATTGCACACTGCAATACTCCGGTATTTTGGCATCTTGTCTACGTGCAGCGGCGTATATAAAGCGGTCGCAGGGGTCGCAGCTGCGATCAGGCCAGTCACTCCAGGAGGCCTGGCTGCCCTGCAACCGGATGCCCGCCGCCATGTGTTGCGGCCCCGGCCGCACAGTATAATTGCCGGGGCCACAGGTGAACAGGCCCATTGGGTGACCCATGCTGTTAGGGCCACCAGATGGAAATTAATATCTTCATCAGAGTGGGCCTGGTAACAGCGCGACCAGGTCCCCTCTGATGTCAGACGCTGGGAGGAAGTGACTGCCGGCAACCAGGAGCCGTGCGGGAGGGAGAGGGAGTCAGAGTGGCCCCATGGGTCAGTTTTGCACCGGGGCCCCATGGATTGTGTGTACGCCACTGCCAACGGGACTAATATGGCTAATCTATCTCTATCCATATATATATGTGTGTGTGTGGCACCTTAACATCATAATCTCAATGAAGTGGTATCTGTACAGTGCCCCAGGCTTTTTATTACTGCCTTTTAGAGATATTGTCTGTGACAAACTGTCATTTGCCACTGGGCATTAGAGAGGACTGATTGCCAGCCTCCTGCCACATGACTATGGCCCTGGGATATATGGCATTTGAAAACACTATTTGTGCCCTGTGACAAAACCTGGAGTTTGTGCACAAATTTGACTATTTTCCATATGTTTTATGATTCCCTTTGTTTGTTGCACTGTTCCCCATGTGTTTCATCTGTTGGTTCGGCTGGATAGACTATCAGACAAACTGTTGAGTTACTGGGTGGCCAGCATTTCATGTATCACAGGCACATGGTGAGAACAATGGATGGCGGCCATTTTAACTCACAGACACTGTTTTGACTTTTCTACACAGTGCCATCTCGCCGGTATTTGGTACACAAAGACATCGTTCAGTAGTTTTAAACTACAGAACAGGGGACACATTTAACAGTAATTCTTTTTCATATAGCTTGTATATGTTCTGCGGAATCTGCCTTAAACTGTATCGTCCAAACTACTGAATGGATCTGGGTGAATTTTGGATATGTGGTTCACCCAGATCCCCCGGTTCCGAGGATATATTTTTTTTTATGGGGTTATTGCATGTTTTGCGGTCCCTGTGATATGTTTTATATTACTGTATTTTCCTGCCTGTGATAATTAAGTTAGTCTATTGTTTTGAGATAATTGTATCACAGGCAGAGAGGAGGATTTCTGATGTAATGAATGGGAGTGTTAGCTGTGTTGATTAGTTGTTCTTCAAAACCTTGTGGGCTGTACTATGTTTGTAGAATGTGAATAAAAGAGGCTGTATGTGCCAGTACAGTCAGTTCTTTTTTACCCTTCAAAACATAGCCTTGTCTTGTTATTGGAGGAAACTGCTATAATCACACTGGGGATTGCTATGCTATGCATACTCCCTTGAGCTTTAATCACTTAGCTCTTTTAAGAGCTTGTTCCTAATACGCTCTCCTGGAGGAGAGGTCTTCCCCACACGGTCCTGGAGGACAGAAGCCGATCCAGGGTGGAAAGAAGACGGCGAGACTCCAGTTAAGCTACGGCGGTTGTGGAGTCTGCGGTGGTTGTGGTGTCCAGTGCGGTGCTTGTGATCTTCTGCGCAGGCTAGGAAGCGTCCATCAATGGAAGATATTCAGTCGGAGTACGGGGAGTTCCGTTACACTGTCTTTGCGACAGACACTAGAAGTTGTCTCTATTGTGAGAACAAAGTCAGACTCCGTTCTTACATGTAACATCCTCTGATACGTCTCATAGAGAGCATTTAATTGGAGTGCATTGCTAGCTAGACAAAAAAGTCAAATCAAGCGGCTGCAACAATGGTGTGTCAGCGCTGAGAACATTGTGTGTGTGTGTGTGTGTGTGTGTGTGTGTCTATATATATATATATATATAATTTTTGTTTGTTTGTTTAAATGGGGTGGACAGAGGTTGGGAACCTATAGTCCCCAAAAATATATATTCTTTTCAGAACTATAAGTTTTGCATTAAATCAGTGTGAGATGCATTGCAAAGATGCTTACCACTATTTTTTTCTTTTGCAGTGGCCTGAAATTGTTTGCAATACACTGTGATTTAAAAGTATGCGGATACTCCTATAAATTATTATATTTAGGTGTTGAAGGCTCACCCAACAGTTGCATAAAATACAACACATAGCCATGACTTAAAACCTGGCACCCTCGACGCTCTGCATTGAGGAGCTGAACATTCCCCATAGAGATGCATTGATTTAGTGCATCTTTATGAGGAGATGCTGATTGGTGCCACAATTTGCAGCGCATGGTCAATAGCTTCCCAATGCTTTCCTATGGAAAAGCATTGGATTGGCTTAGATAATCAAGAGAGATAATCTCCGCTATAGAGAAGTGCCGGTTGCGGCTAGACCGGCACGGCATAGGAAAAAAGAAAAGTAAAAACACCAGTCCCATAAAATCAGAGGGGGGGTTGGTGACCTAAACATACACATTCACTGATGGACACACCCACTGACAGACAGACTATGCACACACACTGACAAACATATATGCACACACTTTCACTGACATACACCGATTCTCTCACGCACTGACAAAATATATATATATATATATTTTAATAAATTTTTGATACACACATGCACACAAGGATTTGTAGATGCACAATACACATACAGACATACACACTTGTTAGATGCACACAATATCATAGATCCACACACACACACAAAAATATGTATTTTTATTTTTTTTAGCCACCCGCCTGTTTCCTACCTTTTGGGCGAAGAGGGGTGGCTTCCCTGGGATTCAGTGAAATTGGGCAGGAGCAGGTGACAGTGGGGCGAACACCGCTGAGACTTCCATACCCAAATATGTTCGGTATTATTCATATGACCAAAGCGGCATTTGGTAGAAACATCTCCCGAACTACAGATACTCTGAGAACAAATGCACAAACTGTTATTCATATATAAATATTGTGCATTTGATATTCCCGAAAAAGACGGACCGCACAGCCTTATTTTATGGAACTATTTTGGGCAGGTGCCTCGTGTGCTGTCGGTCTAAACTATATACCCCGGTGTCCGCCACAACTGTCTCTGGAATAAAGATCAGCAGAAAAACTATGCATCAGGACTTCAATGAAATGGGTTTCTGTAGCTGAGCTGTCAACATGCACAATGCCAAGCATTGACTTCAGAGCAGGATTATCCATACGGTGATGAGAGGGGCCGCAGATCCATGAATTTGCTTGGGACCCTGTGTGAAGAAAGAAGGGGGTGCCCAAACTGGTAACCTGCCTAGGTTCTTGTAGGATCTTAATCTTTCTCTGGAAGGCTAGTGTGAAGAACGCTGCTACTGGAGCAGTGGAAACAAGTTATTTGAAGTGATGAATCAATCTTCACTATTTGACAGTCTGAACCTTGATGTGATGGATGTCTGGAGAATGATACTTTCCAGAATGCATAGTGCAAACTGTAAGGTTTTGAGGAGAAAGGGGATGGTTTTTAGGGTTTGGGCTAAGCTCCTTGGCTTCAGTAAAGGGCCTGCTGGATAGTGTAGTCCATGCAGGGCCATCAGTGAGATCCTCTGATCTTCCCTGTCGGCCATGGCCCACCGACCTTGGAGAATCATAGTTTTGATAACATTTGCAGGAGGTACCAAATAATACCACACTTTAAAATAAATTACTCTGCTCAACAAGCTAAATGAAGCTGTCAGCTGTCCCTGCTAATTTGATAGACAACTGAGAGGGCGCTATGATGCCCAATGTTTTCTGTTTTATTTTAATTTGTGCTGTGCATCCCCACCGAAAAAAAAAAAAAAAAAAAAAGTAATGAAATACTTTGACTGTGTTGTCTCTGCATATCTCCTATGCCCGACTCTCTTAGACACTGGGTGGAGCTACCGCTGTCTAGAAGTGTCAATCCCCCCCAGCTGTCACCAGGGAATCAACTTTGTGTATGGAGGAACATGTGGGATCCTCCATAGACCTCAGTACTCTACTCTCAGCACCCATGAGGGACAGGCAAGTAAATTTAAACTTTACCTGCCCCCCTTGTCCACCGGACCCCATAGGCGATGTCTACGTCAAGGGGTCTTTAGGGACTTTGCATAATTTGCAAAGACAGACGGTCACAGTGCTGCTTTAAGAATACTTTGTTATATTTTATAAAGTTCTACAAACCATACAGTAGTTCTTCTCTCTAAATGGAAAACTGCTAGGATGCAAGTAGCAAACAAAGCCTAACAGGCTATAATTAGAGCTAATGTCATGACAATCTGTTTAAACATAGTTTAAAGTTACAGCTGTAATTAGCATTTGACATTAAACAAATCACATTTAAAGTGCATTACCAAATGGCATTTTGCTTCACATTTGCATTTAATGATCATTTAACACTGGGGTAGCCAACCTTTGGCATTCCAGATGTTGTGAACCGCATCACCCATAATGCTCTTACAACCATAATGCTGGCGGCATCAGAAGAGATGGAGTTCCAGAACATCTATAGTGCCAAAGGTTGTCTCCCCCTGATTTAACAGAATGACATCACAATGTGTGGGTTTTAAAAGAGGGTTGTTTTTTTTTTTGTTTTTTTTTAAAATCTATATGTAAGAAAGTTGGTATGGATGATGCACTGTCTCCTCCATATAGTATGTCAGATCATATATGATTTGTGTGATACACAATTTTCAATGTGTTTTTCATCTGTATCCTCACTTAACAGTGTTGTAGTGTGACAGTGCAGCATCACGGTGGAAGATCGCTATGTTCTTTTTCCTGGTCTCACAGATTCCTCCAAGTGGCATGCTGAATGGCCAGTGAGGTCAGATGATTTTTGGTGCTCCTATACTCACTGCACTGAACTCTTGGTTTTCTGTCAGACCATGCAGAGTTACTTGAAGATCCTCTAAAACAGACCTTGAATTTAATAATTTTGAATACATTTTTCAAATAATCAAAAATTGCAATATCTACAGAAGTCACCAGTAAAATTGTAGATAAATCATTTGAAAAGCGTATCCTAAAAAATATTAAATTAAGACCACAGTCCAGTGTTACCATGCTTAACACCTCCCAACATTTCAAATGGACAACAAGGGACACTTTAATTATAGGGGTGTGCGTGTGGATGTAGCCAAATATAATGTAATGCAAAACAAGAACAATGTATCGTATTTACACAGACTGATTTCAAAATATGTTTGTTAGTTTTAAGACGCATTATTATGTTATTGATGTGGAGCTCTGTTATGCATTCAAACACGGTAAAATGGTTCTCTTAGAAAAGAGGGACATTAGGTTAGAAAAGAACGACAGAGGGATTTTGGCCCTCCTAACACTTGGGGAAGTGTGGGGACGAGCTCTTTGCACTCCCAATCTGCCGGTCACCCAGGGCAGACTACCCGCCCTTTGGGGGCTCATCGGTTGGCCATTGCACTAAGAACTACCCAATGGATATTATTGCTAAACAGGGGCCCTGTTTGTGTGTATGTACCCTCCATTGATGGATGCCTCCTAGCTTGCGCTGAGGACCACGAGCACCACACCGGACACCACAACCACTGCAGACCCCGCAACAGCCGTAGCTTGACTGGAGTCTCACCGTCTTCCTTCCACCCTGGATCAACTTCTGTCCTCCAGGACTGTGTGGGAAAGACCTCTTCCTTCCACCCTGTATGAACCTCCAGCATCCAGGACTGTGTGGGGAAGACCTCTCCTTTAAGGAGAGCGTAACAGGAACAGCTCTTAAAAGAACTAAGTGACTAAGGCTCAAGGGAGTATGCAGAGCATAGCAATCCCCAGTGTGAGTATAGCTGTCCCTATGTGTTGAGGGTCAAGATGAACTGTCTAAAACTTTATTTTACTTGGGACTAGCCCATATGGTCATTACATTAACATTGCTGTGAAAACTCAATAAAATTACAAACAGTCAAATCATAGCAGGCAACATACAGTGACTTATTATAACACAATGGCATATTTTTAAAGGGGTGGGTGAGACAATAATTAACAGAAAATATCTCACGTGCCTGCAGAATTAGCAATATGAAAATCTACCCGAATATGGAAATGAACCAGTCTTGCTATTCAGGTAGTGCATATTGCTGTTGCTACCAACAGAGGGCATTAGACAAGCTCCATAGCCAAATCCACCTAGTTTGTAGCAAACCTGAGCAGGCAATACATTTCACAGTACACACTATAAACAATTACATTACACACACCCTGCACCTATAATGGGTACAGGGTGACTAAAACAAAAGAAAAATAAAGCAACCTACATAAATAGTCTGTCTGAAGGTAGAATAGGGGCTTTAAAGCTAAATACATCAGAGATTCCTAGCCACATGGTAGGAGACTGGCCAGCAGGCTTCTCCATAACCAAGGGAAGCAGTGCAATTTGTCACACGAAAAACCAGTTACAAAAGGCAGTTTGTAACAGTAGGTATATGTTTATGTGTATGTCTTAATGTGTCAGTGTGAGTATGTGCATGTATAGGTATATGTTTGAATGTGTGTGTCAGTGTGTGTGTTTGTTTAGGCATTTGTGTGTGTGTGTGTGTCTGTGAAGGTATGTTTGTATCTGTGTGTGTGTGTGGCAGTGTGGGCACATGTGTTTCTATGTCATTGTTGCCACAAATGTGTATATGTGCTTACATCCCAGCTTTCAAACATCAAAACTACATACAAACTCACTTGTAATATCAAATAGCAACACTACATGCAAACACACCCCTGCAATCAAATGCCAATGTACTAACACATTCCTGTAACACAGCATTATATACAAACACCAACACTACATACAAACACACCCCTGCACACGCACACTACTGCTTTTAAGTAGCAACATTACACATAAATACACCACTGCATTGAACACTATACACAAATGGACCCCTTCATTTCACACACATACTCTATAGGTAGTGAACCTGCTTATATTGCTGTGGAATATGTTGGTGTTTTATAAATGCCAGTAATAATAAATACATCCAAACACACACAAACTGCTCCCAAGTAAAACTATGCAAGGATGAGAAAATGGTAGATCCCCAGCTGACAATGCATTAAGGGATATGTACAACAGAATCTATCTTTTGGCCACCCATGTGCTGGTGGGCAACATCATTTCTTGCACCAGGACCCTCTCTGCATTAGTTCTGCCTCTGGGCAGGGTTATAATTCATTCTACATATATATTTCAGTGACATTTTTACCTTGATAAAGACTATAACGTAACCATAGTTTAGTTAAAATAGTATCTCTATATAAGTTCTATCACTCATGCACATTAAAATAGGAATCCTGTATGCATAATTTAAACATTATTATGCAATTGAAAGTTTTACACAAATCTCTTATCAAGACAGCCCTGTTGCCCTGAATGGGATTAAAAAATATAGCAGTTTGTAACAGTAGGTATATGTTTATGTGTATGTCTTAATGTGTCAGTGTGAGTATGTGCATGTATAGGTATATGTTTGAATGTGTGTGTCAGTGTGTGTGTTTGTGTAGGCATTTGTGTGTGTGTGTGTGTCTGTGAAGGTATGTTTGTATCTGTGTGTGTGTGGCAGTGTGGGCACATGTGTTTCTATGTCATTGTTGCCACAAATGTGTATATGTGCTTACATCCCAGCTTTCAAACATCAAAACTACATACAAACTCACTTGTAATATCAAATAGCAACACTACATGCAAACACACCCCTGCAATCAAATGCCAATGTACTAACACATTCCTGTAACACAGCATTATATACAAACACCAACACTACATACAAACACACCCCTGCACACGCACACTACTGCTTTTAAGTAGCAACATTACACATAAATACACCACTGCATTGAACACTATACACAAATGGACCCCTTCATTTCACACACATACTCTATAGGTAGTGAACCTGCTTATATTGCTGTGGAATATGTTGGTGTTTTATAAATGCCAGTAATAATAAATACATCCAAACACACACAAACTGCTCCCAAGTAAAACTATGCAAGGATGAGAAAATGGTAGATCCCCAGCTGACAATGCATTAAGGGATATGTACAACAGAATCTATCTTTTGGCCACCCATGTGCTGGTGGGCAACATCATTTCTTGCACCAGGACCCTCTCTGCATTAGTTCTGCCTCTGGGCAGGGTTATAATTCATTCTACATATATATTTCAGTGACATTTTTACCTTGATAAAGACTATAACGTAACCATAGTTTAGTTAAAATAGTATCTCTATATAAGTTCTATCACTCATGCACATTAAAATAGGAATCCTGTATGCATAATTTAAACATTATTATGCAATTGAAAGTTTTACACAAATCTCTTATCAAGACAGCCCTGTTGCCCTGAATGGGATTAAAAAATATTCAATGCAATATGCACAAGAGTGAAAAACCATAGAAAGGGGGGAAAAAAAAATCTGTGAAACAATGTCTATTGAGCACTCTGTTTATCGACTTTGTACAACTGTGCAGTCAGACTTTCGGGAGTGCAGCTTGGAACATACCATTGGTTTGTAGGAGGAATGAACAATGCCAAAGGAATTCAGAATTTGCTGCTTAGGAGATTTTATCAAAACTAAGCAGAGCATAAGAGCTTGGGTAACTTTATTTATAGAAAGGCTATTTATTATTGCAGTGTAATAATGTATTTTAACCTTTTCAGGACGGAGCCAATAGTACACGTTCTGATCAAAACAAAATGTAAGCAAAAACTGGAAATTGCGCTATTTGTCTGTTCAACCATAATTCACCTCTTTCATATTAAGTGCACCCACACTTATTATATATAATTTTGTTCAGGAGAAACAGGGCTTTAAATTCTCATGAACTATTCATATATGAAACATTTATTATAAATAACATTGAAAAAAATTGTGAGAAATTAAGTTTTTTTTTTTTGTTTTTTTTTTAATTGTAGTTCCACCTGACATTTTAGCTGTAAATGTCATAATATTGTTAGCTTTTACTGCAATAAAATGCACATATTTGTATTCAGCAAAGTCTCACGAGTACAACAGTACCCCCATTAACAGATTTCACTGTGTTTTGGAAAGTTACAGGGTCACACATAGCGCATTCCATTTTTTTCCACATTAAAATTTGCCAGGTTAGTAATGTTACCTTTGAGACGGTGTGGTAGCCCAGGAATGGGACTTACCCAGTGGTGTATTTTGGATTTGTGCTGCCCTACCACAACTAAATTCGGGCACCCCCAAAATCTAAATTTGACCCCCCAATTCGTGTCAAGGCCACTTTCCTGACTGACAGACACATGCCCTCATTGATACATGCACTGATATACACTCACTGACAGATACAGTC
>OW240916.1:108365495-108370735 GCA_933207985.1 Pelobates cultripes
CTGAGCTCTTTTTTTTTAAGTAATAGCACTGCCCTTCAGGCCTGGAGTTCCTTGTTAAATCCCTCTTTCTCTCTTTACTGATAAAAGTGGAATGGATTATCAACTAAACACCAAGTTGTAGTGATTTGAAAACTAGATTTGCAAACAAAATTTTACAAACTCTGCTATAGGTAGATTTTGGATATATTAACCTGAATTGTATAATTCAGCTTAACATTCTGTTCAGTAACACCCACAGGGCTGCAATCTGGGTGTACACTCAGTATTCCCATAATCGGACTGCTCAAGCAGGGAACCCACTAGGGTCTGGTTGGAGATACCCTCACAGAGAGTGATACAGCTGGAAGAATTTGAGACATGATCACTTTTTTTTAGTACAGAGCTAGACACCTTTTAGCAGTACTGTGCCAAAACAAGATCTTGAAGCCTCTTGGTGTGCTGGTCCTATTTATTTATTTATTTTAATTGAGTTGTGTATGTTGCTGTATTTATGAGTGCTGAAGTTGCTTTGTAACATTTTATTTGTGCATATGTGAACTGTTCTATTGTATCTCTTCATGAGTAGTTTGTGGTTTTATATATGATAACTATGAATGTGGGCTGTGTATGTTGGCTGCTTGTGGAATTGTGTGTCTGGATTATATTTCATATTGTGTGTTTGGGCTGCTTGTGGAATTGCGTGTGACAGGCTGCTTGTGGGGTTGTCTGTGTATGTAGATGCTAAGTGATGTTTGTGGGGACTATCTGTGTGTTGGCTATTTGTATTATTTGTATGAGCGGCTTCTTCTGCAGTTTTGTGTATATCTAGCAGTGTGAGGGGCTTCCCAGTGCATCCAGTGGGGCACAGGTCAAGGGCAGGAGCTGCTGTGCGGTTCTCTATTCCAGATTCCAGATTCTCATTCACATCTGCTGGGAGGAAATGATCCTCGAACTGCAGCAATGTGCAGTCACCACTGCGGTTGCACTAGCAGATATCTGAAGTCCAACTGGGGCTTCCAATAGGCCAGAGCCTGTAGTTGCTGACCCCTGTTCTAGTGCATCGGAAACTATATAGAGAGCTAGAGATGACAACTTCCACATGCCCACTCCCTATTAGACCCCAGAAGAACCACCCTCCATAGTTTGGAAAAGAGAAGAGCTAAAACAGAATACATGTTTTGACGTGTTTGTACCTTTGGGTCTGGATGTTTGTGTTTGCCTGACCAAGTGAGCCTGTGTGTGCATCTGTTTTGCTGTTTGTGCATCTGCATGTGTTCATATGCATCTGGCAGTTTGTAAATGTGTGTGTCTATTTATCTATATGTGAGACTTTCCTCGTTGGCCAAAGCAAACAGTGATGTTAGTGGGGTGACAAACGAGGATCTAGTCTGCACCTGCAGACCTTGTATACTGCTCCAGCGAGTTCTGGATTTTCTGAATGTATCCGAGCATTGCCACAAGTTACAAATGCTCTGCTCTAATATTTTTTAGTAGTGCAATACACATGGCCTGCATCCAGCAGTGGAGCAGAACCTGATCCTCCAGCCACTAGAACAACATGGATCATCATAAAAAATATGTACTTTTTTATTAATAAAAATTACTTTTATTTACTCCCATACACACAATAGCTGATATATATAAAACACACACACACACACCAGTGCCTGTGCAGCTTGTGTAGAAATGTATGGGAGGATCGTGACTGGGTGAATCACTTCCTGCAAATATCTGTATGATGCATTAAAAAAATGGGTGGGTTTTTATTTTTTAGCTGCAGCCTGGACTGTGCCTTTAGGGATTACATTTAACAATAAGTCAGTTTCACACCTGAGGGCATTAAATGTAGTCACGTTACTGTAGAACAAAATAGACTCACTTCCTTCTCAAGGAAGCTAGACAACCGGATTTTGCCCTTAATAAATATTTTAATCCAAAATATCAGAATGTCACTTAAAGGAATACTACACTCACTTTAACAATTTAATCTAAATTAAGTTCTTCTAGTGCATACAGTTGTTACTTCCTCCTTAGTGGCCCCAATTGACAGTATTTAATTGAAAGGCTTGGAAGCGCAGCTTCAGGCCACAACTCCAAGCCCTCAGAGTATAAGAGCTGGGATTGTTACTTCGTGGCTTTTATGACCATCACGGTATGCCATAGAAAATTGTTGCATGCAATGATACTATATGGAAGAGTCATAGGTGCATCGCAGCAAGTGCCAAGCATGTGCCTACGGTCCCAGTGCTCCTCTATTATAGGGATAGTCAACCTTCCTCACACCAGATTTTGTGGTCTATACCTCCCCTGATGAGTTGCCAGAATTATACCTGTAAGAGCATTATGGGAGATGTAGTAAAAACATGTGGAGTGCCAAAGGTTGCCCATCTCCTACTCTAAGGAGCATTGGATTGGACCCCCAGGATAACCTCAGACAAGGAGAAGATATGGCAGCGCCGAAGGAGACTCATAGCTGGAAAAATAGGTAAGGAAAGTACCTTTATTTAATTTTATTTATTCCGAACGCAACATTGTCTCTTTAAGCAGACCTGTCATAATAAGTTGATGACACGGTCAGATATAGGTCTGTATTGCTTTATAGCATATAGATTATTCTATTCAGCTGATGTACACTGAACAGCCACATCATTAAAACCACAGACAGGTGAAGTGAATACATTGACAATATCATTACAATGGCACCTATTAAGGTGGGATTAGGGAGCAAGTGAATAGTCAGATCTTGAATTACATGTGTTGAAAGCATGAAAAATGGGCAAGTGAAAAGATCTGGGTGACTTTGACACGGCCAAATAATGATGGCTATATGACTGGGTAGGATCATCTCCACAACTGTAAGTCTTGTAGGCTGTTCCCGGTATGCAGTGGTTATACCTACAAAAAAGTGGTGCTTGGAAGGACAACTGGTAAACTGGTTTAAGGGTCATAGGCATCCAAGTCGCATTGATGCATGTGAGGAAGGGAAGGTGTGATTACACAAAAGTGCTGCTGTAGTGCAAATTGCTGAAAAAGTCAATGCTACCCATGATAAAAAGTAGTCAGAACAAACAGTGTATCACAGTTTGCTATGTTTGGGGCCGCGTAGCCGCAGACCGATCAGAGTGTAAATTATGACCCCTGTCCACCGCCTTCAATTGGGACTTTAGCATCAGAACTTGACCATGGAGCAATGGCAGAAGGTTGCCTGGTCTGATGAATCATGTTTTCTTCTAGATCAGGTGGATGACTAGGTACATGTGAGTTGTTTATCAGGGGAAGAGAAGGCAGTCCAGTGGAGGCAGTGTTGTGCGCTGGCCAATGTACTACTGGGAAAAACATGGGTCCTGGCATTCATGTGAATGTTACTTTGACACATACCACCAAAATTGAGAATGTTGCAGCCCACATACACCCCTTCATGGTGATCGTGTTCCCAGTGGCATCGCTAGAGGGGGCCATGTCCCCCCTTACATCATGTTGGGCCCCCCCAAATACCAGCAACTTGCTGGCCATGTTCTTCAATTCTATTCCCTCAGGCTGTAACAGTCTGTTACAGCCCGAGGGAATGCAGGACAGTCTGGCCAGAGGAGCTGTAGCGCTGGGTGCGGTCTGTGGAGAGATGCTGGGCTGACAGGCTCCCCGGCACAGGCCCCGCCCCCAAACAAAGCCCTGCAGTCTGTGTGTGTGTATGGACTCAGCAGTCTGTGTGTGTATGGACTCAGCAGTCTGTGTGTGTATGGACTCAGCAGTCTGTGTGTGTATGGACTCAGCAGTCTGTGTGTGTATGGACTCAGCAGTCTGGGTGTGTGTGTGTATGGACTCAGTGGTCTGTGTCTGTGTGTGTATGGACTCAGCGGTCTGTGTCTGTATGGACTCAGCAGTCTGTGTCTGTATGAACTCAGCAGTCTGTGTGTGTGTATGGCCTCAGCAGTCTGTGTGTGTATGGACTCAGCAGTCTGTGTGTGTGTCTGTGTGTGTATGGACTCAGCAGTCTGTGTGTGTGTATGGACTCAGCAGTTTGTGTGTGTGTCTATGTGTGTGTATGGACTCAGCAGTCTGTGTGTGTGTCTATGTGTGTGTATGGACTCAGCAGTCTGCGTGTGTTTGTGTATGGACTCAGCAGTCTATCAATAATTAAAATTCCTGTGAGTTGTTGTGTAGGAAGGGCCCCAGTGCATTGCTTTGCCCGGGGCCCCTTAACTCTGTTAAAATTGTACTGCTTGTGTGTGTCAATGAGCTTCTATTTAGTGAGCATGTGTGTGTCAGTGAGCTTGTCTTTAGTGAGCTTGTGTGTGTCAGAGAGTTTTGTCTGTCAGTAAGCTTATTTCACGTCAGTGAGCTTGTGTGCTTACTGTACTATATTTATATATATATATATATATATATATATATATATTGACTTGTAGGAATGGCATAAATTTTTTCCAGGGCTGCTTTGGATTCCAAGTTTGGCTCTGCCAGCGAGTGCACTTTACCACTGAATCATCTGTGTGAGCTGCCGCACACTTTAGCCCTGTTACACGCGTCTGGGAGCTGCTGTTGACAGGTACTAGTAGTCTAGAGATTGGGACATGGGGTATATGCTCAGCTATCTGTATAATACAGTTCTGTGTGTATATAATATCCCGGGATAGTCAGTGCTGCTCTCTGTATAATACAGGCCTGTGCCTGTATAATATCCTGGGACAGTCAGTGCTCCCTGTATAGTGCTGCTCTCTGTCTTGGGATATTATACACAAACAGACCTGTATTATACACAGAGCAGCACTATACAGGGAGCACTGACTGTCCCAATTTATTATACACACAACCCTGTATTATACAGAGAGCACTGACTGTCCAGGGATATTATACACAGACAGTAATTGATAGCTGTGCTGCAAAATGTCTTTGGAAATTTTTTTCAAATGTTGGAAACTATGGCACTGTATCAAGGGTAATGTGTTTGTTTTTTAATAATCCTTTGTGGAAAACAATTAATCCTCCACCAGGGATTATTAAAAAAACAAAACACATTGTGTCGGGGGTGGGGCTTAACATCCGGCAGGGGCGGGGTCAAACTGCAGCAAGGGCGGGGTTAAATGTGCCCCCCTACTTTTGTCCCTGGCCCTCCATATGCCCCCCCTAAAAATGAATCCTAGAGACGCCACTGGACCTATACAACAAAACTGCTTCATTATGCTATTTTGGTGTCTATAATATCCATTTACATTCTCTTTATGCACATACATGTTACATAGTTACATAGCTGAAAAGAGACT
>OW240916.1:108380461-108407795 GCA_933207985.1 Pelobates cultripes
GGCTTTTATGACCATCACGGTATGCCATAGAAAATTGTTGCATGCAATGATACTATATGGAAGAGTCATAGGTGCATCGCAGCAAGTGCCAAGCATGTGCCTACGGTCCCAGTGCTCCTCTATTATAGGGATAGTCAACCTTCCTCACACCAGATTTTGTGGTCTATACCTCCCCTGATGAGTTGCCAGAATTATACCTGTAAGAGCATTATGGGAGATGTAGTAAAAACATGTGGAGTGCCAAAGGTTGCCCATCTCCTACTCTAAGGAGCATTGGATTGGACCCCCAGGATAACCTCAGACAAGGAGAAGACATGGCAGCGCCGAAGGAGACTCATAGCTGGAAAAATAGGTAAGGAAAGTACCTTTATTTAATTTTATTTATTCCGAACGCAACATTGTCTCTTTAAGCAGACCTGTCATAATAAGTTGATGACACGGTCAGATATAGGTCTGTATTGCTTTATAGCATATAGATTATTCTATTCAGCTGATGTACACTGAACAGCCACATCATTAAAACCACAGACAGGTGAAGTGAATACATTGACAATATCATTACAATGGCACCTATTAAGGTGGGATTAGGGAGCAAGTGAATAGTCAGATCTTGAATTACATGTGTTGAAAGCATGAAAAATGGGCAAGTGAAAAGATCTGGGTGACTTTGACACGGCCAAATAATGATGGCTATATGACTGGGTCGGATCATCTCCACAACTGTAAGTCTTGTAGGCTGTTCCCGGTATGCAGTGGTTATACCTACAAAAAAGTGGTGCTTGGAAGGACAACTGGTAAACTGGTTTAAGGGTCATAGGCATCCAAGTCGCATTGATGCATGTGAGGAAGGGAAGGTGTGATTACACAAAAGTGCTGCTGTAGTGCAAATTGCTGAAAAAGTCAATGCTACCCATGATAAAAAGTAGTCAGAACAAACAGTGTATCACAGTTTGCTATGTTTGGGGCCGCGTAGCCGCAGACCGATCAGAGTGTAAATTATGACCCCTGTCCACCGCCTTCAATTGGGACTTTAGCATCAGAACTTGACCATGGAGCAATGGCAGAAGGTTGCCTGGTCTGATGAATCATGTTTTCTTCTAGATCAGGTGGATGACTAGGTACATGTGAGTTGTTTATCAGGGGAAGAGAAGGCAGTCCAGTGGAGGCAGTGTTGTGCGCTGGCCAATGTACTACTGGGAAAAACATGGGTCCTGGCATTCATGTGAATGTTACTTTGACACATACCACCAAAATTGAGAATGTTGCAGCCCACATACACCCCTTCATGGTGATCGTGTTCCCAGTGGCATCGCTAGAGGGGGCCATGTCCCCCCTTACATCATGTTGGGCCCCCCCAAATACCAGCAACTTGCTGGCCATGTTCTTCAATTCTATTCCCTCAGGCTGTAACAGTCTGTTACAGCCCGAGGGAATGCAGGACAGTCTGGCCAGAGGAGCTGTAGCGCTGGGTGCGGTCTGTGGAGAGATGCTGGGCTGACAGGCTCCCCGGCACAGGCCCCGCCCCCAAACAAAGCCCTGCAGTCTGTGTGTGTGTATGGACTCAGCAGTCTGTGTGTGTATGAACTCAGCAGTCTGTGTGTGTATGGACTCAGCAGTCTGTGTCTGTGTGTATGGACTCAGCAGTCTGTGTCTGTGTATGGATTCAGCAGTCTGGGTGTGTGTGTGTATGGACTCAGCAATCTGTGTGTGTGTATGGACTCAGCAGTCTGTGTGTGTGTCTGTGTATGGCCTCAGCAGTCTGTGTCTGTGTGTGTGTATGGACTCGGCAATCTGTGTCTGTGTATGGACTCGGCAGTCTGTGTGTGTGTGTGTGTGTATGGACTCAGCAGTCTATCAATAACTAAAATTCCTGTGAGTTGTTGTGTAGGAAGAGCCCCAGTGCATTGCTTTGCCCGGGGGCCCTTAATGTTGTTAAAATGGTACTGCTTGTGTGTGTCAGTGAGCTTCTATTTAGTGAGCATGTGTGTATCAGTAAGCTTGTCTTTAGTGAGCTTGTGTGTGTCCCTGAACTTCTTTGTAGTGAGCCTTCTGTTTATACAAGGGAGTTTGTCTGTAGTAAGCTTGTGTGTGAGTCAGAGAGTTTTGTCTGTCAGTAAGCCTATTTGCGCATGTCAGTGAGCTTGTGTGCTTACTGTACTATATATATATATATATATATATATATATATATATATATATATATATATATATATATATATATATATATATATATATATTGACTTGTAGAAATGGCATAATTTTTTTTCCAGGGCTGCTTTGGATTCCCAATTTGGCTCTGCCAGCGAGTGCACTTTCCCGTTGAATCATCTGTGTGAGCTGCCGCACACTTTAGCCCTGTTACACGCGTCTGGTAGCTGCTGTTGACCGTGTAGTCTAGAGATTGGGACATGGAGTATATGCTCGGCTATATGTATAATACAGATCTTTGTGTATATAATATCCCGGGACAGTCAGTGCTCCCTGTATAGTGCTGCTCTCTGTCTTGGGATATTACACATAAACAGACCTGTATTATACAGAGAGCAGCACTATACAGGGAGCACTGACTGTCCCAATTTATTATACACACAACCCTGTATTATACAGAGAGCACTGACTGTCCAGGGATATTATACACCGACAGTAATTGATAGCTGTGCTGCAAAAAAATTTCAAACGTTGGCAACTATGGCACTGTATCCAGGGTAATGTGTTTGTTTTTTAATAATCCCTGGTGGAAAATAATGAATCCTCCACCAGGGATTATTAAAAACAAAAAAACACATTGTGTCTGGGGCGGGGCTTAACATGCGTCAGGGGCAGGGTCAAACTGCGGCAAGGGCAGGGTTAAATGTGCCCCCCTACTTTTGTCCCTGGCCCTCCATGTGCCCCCCCCTAAAAATGAATCCTAGAGACGCCACTGCGTGTTCCCTGATGGCAGTGGCTTCTTTCAGCAGGATAATGCACCCTGTCACACGGCAAAAAAAATGTTCTACTACCATAGAAAACACCTGTCTTTAATATATCTTGGTCTGCAACTCCTGTTACTCTCAGACATGCTTTGCTTGATTTCGAATTATGGGAGATACAATCGATGCCATGTTGAAAGCAGTTATACTCCAAGCGTAAGCTCCCTTACTACATTATCCCCAAATCACCAGAAAACACCATCCCTTACTCTAGCACAGAGGGATTCCCTAAACTGATGATAGCTGACACCATAAGAGGAGTTTCCCCTGGTTACACGTTCAAATGCTCAAGCCCTCCCTTGCCAACACATAGTGATATGTGATGAGCAGCATGGACAGCCCAGTACTGATCATTTTTAGCATGGGGCATGTAGTAAAAACGGACAAGAGTATAATCAGACCTTATGTCTTAATCTCTTTTTTTCCAGAGAATCCCTATGGATATTGTTAATCTACCTAGAATATCAGCCAGTGGAATGTAGAGGGCTGTGCAAAGCACTATACTTTGAATGCTGGACACAGCTAGGGTTAGCAAAGGGTCACTTTTGGACTTGTTTGACCCTAGTTTAGAAAAGGGAGACCCAGATATTGAGTGAAAGCTGCATATCTCTAATTACAGCAAGGATCTAACTGGCACTAAAATGTAAAAATGTACTGGTATATATTATCAGTCTTTACTGCAAATTAACCAACTGCATACAGATACATCTTTTGTCAATAAGTTAAAGGAACACTATAGGGTTAGGAATACAAATGTATATTTCTGACCCTTAAGAAAACTCACCTTTATTTCAGCGTCACGCAGGTCGGCCATTACAGGCTCCACCCACTTCCCTTGGTTGAGATCATCAAAACTAACAATCACAGCCAATCTAATGAGAGGCTAATGCACAGGTGCAACAAAATGCACTTTACGCCAGTCAGCATTTCCTCTTATTTCTATGGGGAAAGTTAAGCGCCTCTGAAAGTTCAGAGCGTGGAAATGTTGGGCAGCAGTAACCCAGGAAGCATGTCTCGTGGCTGTCTTTGTGACTAGAGTCACTAGGCAGTAATGTAAACACTATCGTTTCTCTAAAAAGGCATTGTTTACTGCAAAATGCCTGCAGGGACAGACAATACTCAGCAGAACAACTACATGAAGCTGTATTTCTTCTGGGGAATATAGTGTTCTGGTAATATTAGTGTAAGTCTAGAAAACAATATACCTTACGGTCTGGGTTTGACAAAACATTCCCAAATCTTTGGTTTGTTCCTTAATGCCCCACTTCTGGCGACACCAGGAAATTGTTCCCAGCAAACACATTATGAGCATATTATAGGATGCGCTGCCCTATGCTAAGTGCTCTTAACACATTGGGCCATGAGAATGCACCTCAACAGCACTAGTCAGCATGCTGTCCGTGCCAGTCTGGCATATAAGCCCCTTTTCCAGATATATTGTGATGTAACTCAGTCATGCCCTTGGTCCCCAAGAACACGAGTCTAAAGGATTTATATATTAACATGTTTAAATTATACAGCTGTCCAAATTGTGTCACGCAGACCACTTTTTCAAAAACGGCAGGGTCACACAACTAAGCACAAATTCAGCTTCAGTAGAATTTTTAAATACCATTTGGTCCTATATGGGATCTTTTGACTTATTGACAGCATAGCATATGTAAAGCAATAAATTCACTTCAAGTTTGTTTTCCAACATAGGCAGACTCCAAAGCACTGTCCCATTTGAACAAAGCTTAGACAGGTTTTAGACCGATGTTCTTCCCGTTGGCTATGCCACACACAAAGAAACATTGCCACATAGTTGTGTTCCGCTTAGTTTTAGTGGCTTGGAGGTTTAAACTTTATCAGTGAGCAGTTGTGGGTACAGGGAGATAAATGCTGGGTATTGTGCTATATTTGAAGCACAGTATATACTTATGAAATAAAAATATAAAGTACACCACATTAGTTTTGTGTTTCTGGTAAATATCATGCTAACCACATTTTAAATTACACAGTTTCTGACAATATATAGTTTTATGCACTTTATGTATGAATTTGGAAATCTTGTCAGATTTCTCTGCATTGAACATGTAAAGATATTTACATTAAAGGAACATTTCAATTTTTGAATGGTTTAATTTCTTACCTGTGGTCCTCCAGGAACCGCTTCCTGCCTCCAATACTAACGCAGGAGAACTGTGATGCTCCTAAGCAGTGAGGGGCTCTTCTAGCACCATAACCACTGCAATGAGCTGTGCTGTTCAGTGTTTGGAGTGTTTCTTTAACCCCTTAAGGACACATGATGTGTGACATGTCATGATTCCCTTTTATTCCAGAAGTTTGGTCCTTAAGGGGTTAAGGAACATATTTGTACATGTATCACGTATAACAAGCTATGCTGGCATGGTGATAGAATGCAATCAGCATTTTAAAGGTTAGCCTTTCAATGACAATGTGAACCTTACTATAGAAGGCAGGTTTTCTTTTACCCTAGCCATGTTTAGATTTTCCCTGTCCAACACATTGCAAATGTGAGCAGAAATTGCAATGACTGACTAGACTATATGTAGTGGGAAGTTTGGATTTGTCTCCAAATTGTGATTCTTATTTGTATATCACCTACTCCTCCAGTACTGCGGAATATTCTGTATTCTGCTTCCAGTAGGATATATTCTTCCATTTAGACATCATATGATATGAACTCTTGTGTTTCTTACAGAACAGGTGAATATTTTTACGTTAATCGTTGAAGATCATTATTAACTAAACTGTGTTTTGTCAGGAATTCGCAGTGCAACCGACAGCGCACCATAGTGGTTAAAATATTAGAAGTGCCTAGGCGCAGCCATTATCATTAGTTAAACCATCTTAGTATGACTTTACTTCTTACCTTAGGTGTGCCAGGTCACGCTGATTGTTCAGAACCTTTGAGCTAATCCCTAGACAACTGGGCTTTGCTCAGGGAAGAAAGCTTCTAGCTCTAGCTGAGCTCTAGATCTGTGAAAAAGTTTTTTGTTTTGGACACTTCACCTGAATCAAATGTTTTTTAATACACACCCGGACAAATCTGTTGTCTGTGATTTGTTTTTTGTTTTTTACCTGTGGAGTCCTATTCACGTTTACTGAGCTGTTCTAGAGGGGAAAGCTGCACCGGGAGACCTAAAAAAAAAAATATCAAACCACTCTAAGAAGACAAAGAAAAGTTTGTGTGGGGAGTACTTCCTGGGTCTATGATCACTACATATGAATGCAGAGTGTTCCATTAAAGGCATAATGGCTGAGTTGGCCTGGGAATCTTATTCAATTTGACTACTTTGGCCTAAAAGGTCCTCCTAGTGTATTCCCAACAGTTCACAGTATAGTATAGTATCATTTCCTAAGGCAAGGTATTTCCTAATCTATCCAATTTGGGAAATTTTTAATTAAGTACATGGATAATGGGGGATTTATCAACTAAGGTTATTTACGAAGGAGACAATTGTTGGGAATTAAAAGTGAATTTCAATGTATTTTCTTTTCTCTTTTTTTTTTTGTAATACATTATTTTTTTAAAACACGAGTGGCCTCAAACTCATGTAAAATAGCAATACACTGTGTCAATCAAATACAGTATTTTGGTTTAATACTTAAAGATTAAACAATCAATTAAATGATTTTACATTTTGTTACATTATGCTATTATTCAATCACTTTGGTCTTTTGTTATTGCGTTTGCTAGGTTTTTGCAATAAAGAGAAAAAAGTCTGTTTTCCGATAGCCCATGGCAAGTTAAATTTACAAAATATTTTTTTTCTTAACTAATTGTTTCATTCTCCCTACAGATTTTCCTGAGAGCTGCTGATGTTAAACTTATGAGACAGCTGCTTATTATCAATGAAAGCATTGAATCTATTAAGTGGATGATGGAAGAGAAGGACATTATCACAAGTCAAGGAAGCAGTCTTAGTGGAAGCCTATGCAGTTTGCTTGAGAGCAGGGACACCTCTTTACAAGGAAGCTGCAACAGTTTGCACAACTTCAGTGATGGAATGGATGAGATATCCATTGGGAGTTACCTGGATACATTAGCAGACGTTCCTGGGCATTGCACACCATCCGATTTTGAAGAGTACAGTGATGCACAAGAGAACTCTGTGGACCATGAGTCTATATGTAATAATTCTACAAATCAATATGATGAATATTATTGTTTCAGATAGATGACCACACTGGAGAACCTCCATGGTTTTTGCTTCTACTTGTTTTTTTGTTACACATAGTAGTAACCATAATTAAAATGGCTGATATATTGCATGTTCTAAAGGTGCATATGACATTAAATACTGAGCCATAGTATCTATTTTAATGAGGGTCATTATGAAGAATGCATGTTTCTTACATGATCTTCATAAGTCCATCAGTTTTAGGCCAGTTAATGAGGGTATGTTGTTAATATTCCATCTATTTTATGTACTAAAGGTGAATTGTTTTATTTATTATCGTTACTACTATATTTTATAATACAAATGAGTTGAAAATTGCCTTCGGCCTTATCTTTTCTTTGTAATCCAGATTCAGGGAAATGGTTTGGTGTGACAATAAACCAGCTTCTCTTTTAAAATACCTTGTTGGTCTGTATGTCTTGTTGTATTTTTCTGTCATATTTTTTTAAAGTAAATAACTTAAGAGGTGGGTGTTACTGTAAATCAGATTAAAATGATATTCATTACAGTATTAAAAGTTTGAGGGATCCAAAATCAGAGTATAACAATAACACATGAAATAGAGGTATATTCAGTGTGTCTCAGCTTCTCATATGCCAAGTTGTGTGTGTGTGTATTCATGCTATAGATCATGCTAACCTAATTGCATTCTACGAAGAAGTAAGTAGAAGTATAGATCAGGGTGTTGCAGTGGATGTGATCTACTTGGATTTTGTGTACAAAGAGTTGTCATTAAAGGACCACTATAGTGCCAGGAAAACATACTCGTTTTCCTGGCACTATAGTGCCCTGAGGGTGCCCCCACCCTCAGGGACCCCCTCCCGCCCGGCTCTGGAAAGGGGAAAGGGTTAAAAACTTACCTTTTTCCAGCGCTGGGCGGGGAGCTCTCTGCCTCCTCTCCTCCTCTGATCCTCCTCCTGGGCTGAATGCGCACGCGCGGCAAGAGCTGCGCGCGCATTCAGCCCGTCGCATAGGAAAGCATTTACAATGCTTTCCTATGGACGCTTGCGTGCTCTCACTGTGAAAATCACAGTGAGAAGCACGCAAGCGCCTCTAGTGGCTGTCAATGAGACAGCCACTAGAGGAAATAGGGGAAGGCTTAACCCATTCATAAACATAGCAGTTTCTCTGAAACCGCTATGTTTATGAAAAAATGGGTTAACCCTAGCTGGACCTGGCACCCAGACCACTTCATTAAGCTGAAGTGGTCTGGGTGCCTAGAGTGGTCCTTTAATGGTAAATTTTCAAGCCGGACAAAAGTGGTAAGTGGTGTCCCTCAGGGTTCTGTTTTGGGACCGCTTCTATTTAACATATTTATAAATGATCTTGAAATGGGCATTGAAAGCCATGTATCACAAAACTTTGTAAAGTAATAAAATGTGAGCAGGATATTGCCTTGCTGCAGAGGTATTTGGATAGATTGGGGGACTGGGCACTAAAATGGCAGATGAAATTTAACGTAGAGAAATTCAAAGTTATGCACTTCGGGGTTAAGAACGCACAAGCAATTTACACCCTAAATGGTGGTGAACTAGGGATAACCACACACGAGAAGGATTTGGGAATTGTTATAGACAACAAATTAGGCAGCAATATGCAATGTCAATCTGCCGTTGCTAAAGCCAGTAAGGTTTTGTCATGTATAAATAGGGGCATAAATTCTCGATGAAAATATAATTTTGCCGCTTTATAAATCGCTGGTAAGACCACACCTTGAATATGCTGTGCAATTTTGGGCACCTGTTCTAAAGAAAGATATCATGGCACTAGAAAAAGTGCAGAGAGAGCTACAAAATTGATAAAGAGAATGTAGCATTTTATTTATGAAGAAAGGTATGATAACAGGGGATATGATAACATTATACAAATATATTCAGGGCCAGTACAAACCATTATCTGGAAATCTATTCATAAACAGGGCTATACAGAGGACACAAGGTCACACATTTAGGCTGGAAGAAAGAGATTTCATCTAAGGCAAAGAAAGGGTTTTTTTACAGTAAGAGCAATAAGGATATGGAATTCTTTGCCTGAAGAGGTGGTTTTGTCAGAGTCTATACAGATGTTTAAACTGCAATTGGATAAATACTTGCAAAAACATAACATACAGGGATATAATTTCTAATTAGTATGGTAATAGCTGCTTGATCCAAGGAGACATCTGACTGCTATTTTGGGGTCAAGAAGGAATTTTTTCCTAGTTTGTTGCAAAATTGGAAGCACTTCAGACTGGGTTTTTTGCCTTCTTTTTGATCAACAGCAAAAACATATGTGAGGAAGGCTGAACTTGATGGACGCAAGTCTCTCTTCAGCTATGTAACTATCCCAACTGCAGTAGTCATCCCATGGGAACCATGTCTTTTTGTAAGAGGGCATGAAGCTTTTGTCCATGGCTGGGAGGATTTCCATGAGTTGAGTGTCCTTGAGTTAATGCTTAATCTCAGATAGGGAGAGGGCAGCTGGTTTTAACCATTGAGCAGCCATTGTCTTCCTGGCTACCAGGGTGATTGTTGTATAGTTTTTGAGCATTCCTAGGGAAACAATCTTTACGCCTAGACAAAAATTTTCCAGTGAGCATTTTATCTGGGACCAGAAATGCTGCACTTCAGGACATGTCTGGATGTAGGTTCCCATGTGCCCACAACTCCTCCAGTAGAGATCATGTTGGAATTTTCCCATATTTAAAAGTGTAATCGGGGTTATATATCACCATAACAATATCTTACTCATCTGCTCCTGTAGGGTCATGGACACAGAGTGCAATGAATGATTTAGTGTAATGGACACATTTGAAATAAACAAGGTAGACAAGCTTATAATAACTAATCTATTTTATCTTGGCACACTAGTTACATATTAAACTAGCATACACTTTTCTTTTGTTTGCACATTTTAGGGACATTTACCTCTGTTACATACACACTAAAACCTTGATATACAGTGGACAACACTAGTTAAATTTGTGCTAAAATTTGATGAGAAAAAAATTGTCATTACTTAACCAGTTAAATCAGTGAATAGAGCAAAGGAGAGAAAACTGCCAAAATGAACAAAGAACCTTTTGTACAAGGGATAACTCAGGAACTTTAAATGATACTTTCTTGTAAACTGAATATATCTGAGAGATGTTATCTGATTCAGGTATGCCGGCAGTCAGGTCTAAATAGTTACAATCACATATTAAACATAATATATAATTTCCTTAAATCTTAGAATGCCAAAGACTTTATCTTACATTCTTCTGGTGCTTTAAAGTTCTTTTTTTGGCTAGGAAACTGATGAAGCAATATTTTTGTGTCCTGTGTTAGAAGGGAGCTAAAGAGAGAATCAATATGTGACAAGCAGTTTTGCTGCCAAGATCAAAATGTATTAAGAAAGATACGTATTTAAAAGACTAAACTTGATGTTTGAAAATCTTGCCCATAAAGAAACTATTCTTGTCCTTTTGCCCAAAGGTATTTGATCACACAAGTTTAACAAGGTGACCAGCTCTTGTCTTTGACTATGAACCACATATCGATATTCAGGAAGGAAACATCACTGCAATTAAGGATCTGATGCAGAAAGGACCAGGCCACGTCTGTATTATATCGCTAACCTTGGAAATGGCTGTATATGACTGTTTCTTATAAGATTTCCAGATTGGTGATTTGCACGAAGGCAGGGACTCAATGGTGAGACAAGATATTTGTGTTAGAGAGGAGAGCACATTCACAATAACCGTGACTCAGCTGGGGTAGACAGGCGCTTAAGACGGTCGAGAGGGGCGCAGAACAGTGGATGGCACACAAAAAAATGGGGGAGAATGGGGCCCAGACCAGAAAGTGTCAAGAATGGGTTGTATCACACTATTGGTTCTATCTGTAGGTAACTTTATTGTAATGTAATACATAGTAGGGGGTGAATAAGAAATACTCAGAAGAAAATAATTGTCTTTGAATATAAAAAAAATATATAATTACATTTACTTTTAACCTCCTATTTGTAACTTTTTGTGAATACATGTTTTTTTTTTGTCTCTGTATATTAGTTCTGTTTTAGTTTTTTGAGTTCTCAGTTTTGAGAGTTTTTTTTTTAAATATTTGGTCTTCTTTCGCATGCCCTTCTGACAAGTTCCTCATGTCTCTCCTCTCAGTGTTGGTCTACTTTCCGTGCCTGGGTTAGTGGGCTTAAGCCTAGGGTCCTGGGAGTGTATGGAAGAATTCTTCTGGCAAGACTTAAAAAAGCAAATGCTGTTGATCTCCATGGGTTATAGTGAAGCCACTTTGAGGGCCCCATTTTGACTGAATTACATAATCTCAGATCAGCAAATTCACCATGGAGAACCTTTGGCATGGAAAAGTCTGAAAGGGGAAGTCCTCAAAAAAAATACAAATAAATATATATATATATATATATATATATAATTTTTTTTAAATTTATTTATTTAATCTATAACAGTAAGAGACATCACGGCTTGAACAGCCACTTTAGCAGACCTCTTGCTAAATTGGACTTTTACATGCCTATTGGGGCTGTGGAAGCTTGGTGAATTCAATATACAGGTTCCATCTTCACTGGCTGTCTCTGTTGAGTCTTTTGCACACACCGCATTAGTTTGTAAGCCTGTTACACAAAAACAACATTAATTTGTTTGGGCTTAGTTTCACACCCATTCTATTTACCTTTGCGTCCTATAACTGCTGAAGTGTATATAGTACATAAAAATTATAGTGGTAGATTTTGATTCTAAAGAAGCCCAAAGACCGGATTGAATATTTTAGAATTTGCTCGTACCATTTCAGAACTAAATTCATATACCTCTATAATGATGCAAAATCTTGTCACCACTGACTTGTGTATGTGAAATTCAACGGGTAATGAAACCTTAAATGGGGGAAAAAAGCTGATCACCGCTCCAAAATGTGAACATTTCCTTTATTGATGTAACATATAAATATATATGTATAAAGAATTACACACCACAAAAAAAGAAAAATCTAAATAACTATTAAAAAAAAACCCAACATGGAGCACATTTTGTGTGTGCTTGCAGTTTTTGAAAGGCTGAGATCTTTGGCCTTCTGTCATGGACAGAGGGCCTAAGGCTTTTGAGGGCCCACCTGTAATATTGTAAGGTCGCCACTTATTTTGTAGTCTTGCCTGAACTGCTTTCCATTATCTCAGGCTTCAGTTAATGCCATAAACTGTGTAGAGTGGGTGGGGACATAACACACGGTTGCCCCTGACAGACTGGAGGCTCAGATAACTGTGTATCAGTTATCTGAGCAGAGAGGCTGAGTAAGAATGTTTTATACAGGTTGCCTGTTTGCAGAGATAAGACCTGACGAACATCGTGGCCATCTCCATCTACAAGATCAAGATAAGTCAACTAAATAGTAACTTCTATTAAGTTATACAAATGTGCTAAAATCAATGAAAACCAAATTGATTAAATAATACAAAGAATACAATATCAAATATACTCCAAAATCCAAGGGGCATGACTGGAAGTCGATAGAGCAAGGTAGTAGGCAGTTGGCTCCTGACTGAGAATCTGAATCCAGCAACATCCACAGTGAAAAGTCCTACAAATTGCACTAGCTCAATAGCCAGTAGCAGCTTATAAGGACTAATAAGGATGACCCTGAGGTTAAAAAAAAAAAAAGACAGAACAAGGGGAACGTAGGCCTCTATGTGTCCGCTTCAATCGGAGGATAGATAAACAAAGATGGTATGGAAAGGCCTACATTGTCGATATTGATCCCTGCAGAATGTGATATTACCACTGTACAGCAGCTGATATGATTGATAAGCTACAATCCATTCTTTAGGGGAGTGTAAAGCAAGATGACTGAGGACATCCGCAAGGGAATCCAGTCTTTTGGATACCCATACTGATAGGATGAAGACCAAACTCGAGGAGTTGGTGTCAGCGCATAACACCATGGTGGATGTGGAAAATAAATTACCTGGAAGATTGATCTAGGCGGAACAACGTGAGAACTTGGGGAGTCTTGGGGAGTCTCAGAGGAGGTGTACAATGCCAACTTATATGAGTTTATTGGTGCTTATGTTCAAGTTCTGTTCTATTGTCTGAGACTGACCCCAAACATTTGCTGCTGGACAAAGCCCATCATCTACTGTGACCAAAATTACTGCCACCCTCAAACACCAGAGTGATTATAGTGTGAATTTAAGGAAAGGATAATGCACAAGAGCACCCCCAGAGATGCCTGCTACTAACCAAGCTTTGTAGCACTATGTGGATCTCTCCCCAGCGACACTGGTAAAGAGAGAGGATTTAGTGAGATCACGTAATAATGCTGAAACATTTATCAACTGCGTGTGGTTGGCCCATAATGCATTCTTAGAGGGATATTTAAAACGTATGCTTTATGTATGAAGATAACTAGACTGAAAGAACAACAGTCAGTTACTACATGTTTCTGAGTCAGACGCTTAATTAATAAGAATACAGGTGATACTCGAAAAATTAGAACATCGTGCAAAAGTTCATTTATTTCAGTAATGCAACGTAAAAGGGGAAACTAATATGAGATAGATGCAGTGCATGTAAAGCAAGATAGTTCAAGCTGTGATTTGTCATAAGTGTGATGATTATGGCTTACAGCTTATGAGTATCACCTGTATAGTGTCATTCTGTTTCTCTTATACCATTATAAGGCTTTATGTGGTTCTGTAAAAGGTTTGTAGAATTATACTCCAGCTATTCCTGACAACTAGTTATACCAATGTCACCTGGGATCAACTACTCACCGCTTGTGGTGTTCAAAGATATATACCTAGCTAGCCTCCCATAGTGTAATTTGCTCTCCTAACCCCTGAAGTTGGTAACTAGTTACTTTTTAACTGCAATTGGTAAGGAATCTCAGAATAATTAATCACCAGAATATACTTTCCTTCTTACTCAAACCATGACACCACAAGATGTCTACAACTTGTTCTTGTACATCATCACTGGAGTGCAATTATGTGTAACAAGGGCATGGAAATCAACCATCCCTCCCCCACTGTCAATGATTGATGTGGTAAACAGCCAGATCTGGAATGCGCTGGCTACCTCTTTGGTTCTCTACTCTGCTCCTGTAAGGTTACCTTGAGAGCTTTGGGAAGAGTATATGTCCACGAGACTTAAAATATATGGTGTCAAGCCAGTATAGGATCCAGAAACTCAGGGTCTTTGCAGAGCGAAGAGGCTGCTTAACTTCTGCTTATGGTGAAGGAATGGATAGCATACAGCTTAATTTATTGAAAACCAATGTTGTCTCCAAACTAGCGTTATTCCTGAATGGTGGTCCTGCTTGCCCACCTAGTTCTTCTGTTGTGTCTAATGTATTTTTTTATGTGTGTATTGCCAGCAGGTAATATGAGGAGACTGTACATTTAAGGCAACAATCGATTGTTACAACATAAGTGATGACATCATGTTCATGTTGTTAACAGTTTGTCACATCCTGTTCCTAGCTGCGGATCATTCTGGCTATGGCTTCTGGTATCCAGTACTATTTTTACTATTCTTGTTTAGTTTTTCTTGGTTTTTTTGGTTTTCTATTCTATGTCTGGTTTCTTTATGCTGGGTTTTCTGAGTTCATTCCTGTATTCCGTTCCTGGAATTCCCAGTCTCTTGGATTCCTTTAAATGTTTGTTTTATGTTGCCACACCCGTTCCTTTTCGATGATTCCTTTTGTTTCAGTTGGTCCCTGCAGGCATATACTCAAGTTCTCTGCCCTTTCTTGCAGGTAAGTGCTGTATGTGCTTTATTTTGGTTTATTTAGCAGACATTAGGCAGAGTAGGACCTGCCAAATATGGGGTACATTGGTGTTGTGGCAGGCTTATGCAATATATGATCATATAATGTAACTAAATCCCCATCGTTTTTCACATATAGTACTTAGTTATGTCTTCTCTTGTTTTGCCTATTATATCTTGTCTTGTTTTATTTTGTATTCCCAGTTCATGTGCAGTTCTGTCCTGTCCTGCCCATGTTATGTTAAAGTTTCCCTTATATATTGTGTACATGTTCTGGGTTTAGATTCCTATCATTCTCTGGTTCTGGGTTCTACTAATTGTCTTGTTTTCATGTTTGGTGTCTGTTCTAGTCTTGCCTTGTTTCTGTACTGGATACATTCCTGCTGCAGAGCCTCCCTATTCAGCTCCTGGGAGGTCTGCTTATTTCCAAGCTCCTAGTACCTAGGATCCGCTGTAGCTGCATTAGGGTCCTGGTATGTGGCCGCACAAACGCTGGTGCTCAACACCAGACCCTGCTAATCCACTTCCACACTGTGACTTCTACTTCAACATCAGGCATACTGGGTCCCGGTCAACCGATCGCCGCCCAGACAGTGTCTGGGTCCCGGTCACCGGACCGCCACCCTGACACAGTTGTTTCAAGTTATGACACCAGCAATAAGGCTCTGGGTATGTTCAAAATGAGTAGTAATGTATCAAGTGTGCTGCAAAAGCCCTCATTTGAGTACCCACTTGTTCAATATTTTTTATTTTGTATTATGAATAAAAAATGAACAAAATAACATAAACATTAGAGAAAGGTGAAGAGAATATAGGATAGTGAAACTTCTGAACCAGAGAGAGAAGTATCGGCCCCTGTGAGTATGAGGTTTCTTAGGTAATCCGTGGACCTGTGAATTGTGTGGAACTTCGCTTATAGGGGTGTTCTCTTGGGAAGGAAGCTCGAGGCCCCGGGCCACTCTATAGAGAATCCCCCCGTTATGTTATCATTCTCATTGGTGTCCCCATCAGATAGGAAAGTGAAGAATCAGAGGATGAGAGTGTAAAGTACCCATCACCTCTGCTCGCTGCCCCTCAGTTATGTGCATTAGTATACGTCATCCATTGTTCCCAGACCCTGGTGAATTTGGGTTCTGAGTGTCTCACCTTGGCAGTGAGTTTGTCTATTATGTGGTTGTTCCCAATTTTCGCCATCACCTCCTGCATGGAGGGGACTTCCACTTTGAGCCATGCCGCTGCCAAAGCTCTCTGTGCTCCTAGTGCTATGAGGGTGATTAATTTGCAGGAGTGTCTTGGTAATCCCTCTATGGGGCGTGATAGTAGAAATGTCCATAAGGTGAAGTACTATGGGTGTCTGTAGTACTTCAGAGGTTAGGTCTATAATCCCCTTCCAGAAATTGTGCAATTTGAGGCATTGCCACCACATGTGGAAGCACGTCCCTTTGTGGCCGCATAGTCTCCAACATAAGTCTGTGGGGCTGCGACCCACCCTGTGTAAAAAAACTGGGGTGACATGCCATCTGAACATTATCTTGTACATTTGTTCCTCGGATAGGACCCATACTGAGATTTTAGTATGCAACTCAATTCCCTCCAGTTGTTCCCTTATGTCTGCCTCCCATTTGTCTATATAGGTCATAGTACCCCATACCGAAGGTTCTTTGCTAAGGTGTGTGTGTGTATAGAAGGGAAATGAGACTTTTTCGGTACTGTCCTTCATTACAGAGGTGTTCAAAGGATGTGGGGGTCAGTGTTGCTGTTTTTCTAACTTCGGCAGAAAGTGCAAAGTCACCTACTTGCATGTAGCGAAAGAAGTCAGAGGGAGAGAGTGGAATTACTTGCCTTAGGATATTGAAGCTAAGCATTGGGTTCCCCTGCCACAGGTGATGGAGTCTCTGGAGTCCAGCCCTTTCTAGGTTTTTAAATTCCTGCGGCCTCATGCCCGGCTGAAACTGTCTGTTTTGGTAGATAGGTGTCATTGGGGAGGGGCTGTTTCACCAATTTGAATTTCCCCCTGGTCCGGTCCCAAATGTCTAGGGAGTCGAGTATCGATAGGCAAATCGTTCGTAATAAAGCCGGGGAGGGCCTGTCTAGCCACATGTACAGGTCGGGGATATCGTATTTCATTAGTCCCGCTTCTATGTCTGCCCATCTGTGGTCCTCTGGGGGTGCGTGCCACAGCACCAGCTGAGAAAGTTGTGCTGCGTAGCAGTACCGGAGGAGATTCAGTAGGCCCAGTCCCCTTCTGTCTCTTGGGTAATATAATAGGTGTCTCGCCAGTCTGTTGTTTTTGCTGCCAAATGGCATCTATTGTAGTCTGTAGGGAAGCTAGGTTTTCTTTGGTCACTTTAATGGGGAGTGCATGGAACAGGAACTGTAATCTAAGTAAAATATTCATTTTTATGCAATGTATATGTCCTATCCATGAGATGAGCCATTTTTCTATTTCTAGCTTCAGTGTCTGTAATAGGGGATTGTAATTATTTGCATATAGTTGAGTGTGTCTGTCGTATGGTGACTCCTAAGTATCTAAAGGACTTTTTAAGGGGTATGCTGTGGGTTAACATCAGCTGGACTGCCTCCGAGTCTGGTATGTGAAAGGGTAATGCACAGGATTTCTCATAGTTGTTTTTGAAGCCTGAGACTTCACTAAACTCATTTATTAGCTGGAATAGGGGTGGTAATGATTGTGTGGGGTGTTGCAATGAGATAAGAATGTTGTCTGCGTAACCTTTTTTGTTTTGTAGCATTCGTTACCTATTTCAATGCCTCTAATGAAGGTATTGTTGTGGATAAGGTGTAGGAGTGGTTTGATTGAAAGGGTGAACAGTGTTGGTGAGAGTGGCCATCCTTGGCGTGTGCCATTATAGATAAGGAAGGGAGGGATCCCGTGCCCCCGGCAGTCCCAACTCTGCCTGGAGGCCGGAGTATAGGGCCTGTATCATTGTCACCATGGCAGGAGGGTATTGTCATGCCGTATCTGTTCCGGGTCCGGTGTTTCCGGTATGCAGAGCCGGCCCCGCCCCCTTTCTGACGCGGCTTTCTTACTCTATTTAGAGAGATCGCGCCAGATACAAACTGGTTGGTGATTCTCGGACCTACTTCCCTGTTTAGACGCCGGCTACACGAGCTTCACTCTCAAGCTTCCCGAAACCTTTGGACTGTTAAAAGGATTGCGCTTTCCATCTCCTATTGGATCCTGGAAACCGGACTGTGTTTACCATTTATTGTTTGGACTTTAGCTACCCGATATCATAGAGGACAACTCACCTTAATCTTAAGTATAATATTCACTCTAATCAAAGGAGTCTCATTTACAACTGAACTGTTTCTTGCTTGCTAAAATCTTTGCTGTTTGCATGTTATTCCTATGGAAGATAACTCCCATCAAGCTTAGGTATACTATTCAAATATCTCTGAGGATTTACTTATTAATGAACTGTGTCTTGCTTACTATAACCTACAGACTCCTGCTATTGAATTGTTACTTACATGCTATAATCCACAGTTACTAAAGATATTACAATCATTAAGACTTCACCTATTTCTCTAATTGCCTGCAATCTCCACTTTGCTTTAAAGCTACAGTATCCTTATTAATTTAGAAAGAGTCTCCATCTCATAACTATTGTAATTAAGGAGTTCTACAAACTGCAGTTGAGTTCCAATTCCAGAAACCCTTGTAGCATAACCCTTAATGATGTAAGAGATTAAGTAGATACAGCCAGCTAACCCTATGGTCACAGAATCTAGGATATACTTCCCCTCATTATCACTGAAAATTGGCAGCGTGTGAAGTAAGATGGTAATCCCATTATGTTTGCGTTTGGGCCGGGGATTGGTAAATTTTGTTATAGTGTTTGCCTCTGAGGAGAGATGAGTGTATTCGTTGAGGTGAGTCCTTTAGATAAATTTAATGTCAGCACGAAGGCGCTTAAGTTCTTTGAAAGCAGTCTCTGCTTGCGGAGAGTTTAAACCCTTTACATTGAGGGAAACTATTTTAGTGGTCATAATGGATAGTAAGGGGTATTAGCTGGGTGTATGCCATATGGCCAGGCAGGTCATGGGTCCCGGAGGGTGTTAATGTTGTCACGGGCAGCGTCAAGGAGAGAAAGGATAGAAAGAGGAGGAGAACCGTAAAAAGAAAGAACATATGTACACAACAAAGGTATTTACAAGAAATAATAACTAGACTTAAACATTGCCAGGGTACGATCGGGGCGACCACACCTCTCGGGTCTAAATCCGCCATGATAGGGTATGGTGATAGCACCAGTCCCAGGCATTTTGGTTCCACAATATCAACATCAGCTAATTGTCCATTTATATTTCAAATTATACTACCAAAACATATTTCTAGGTTGCATATAACATTTAAATCCCACTTTCAAGAGTGGCCTGTGAGTGCTCGACCTTGGCCTAATGCTCAGCATCCTAACTCACCCCCCCTCCCTTGGAGTTCTCTCCCCCCTCAAGCTGCCACCTCTAATCTGTGGAGGGGACTTGGATGTCTTTCTATATTCCTGTCATTCCCACCCCTTCCCCCCTTCCTTATTTTCCCCACTGCTTTCCGTCCTCCCCCCCTCCTTCACCTGCATTTCCTTTCTGTGAGCCATCGCCTGTCTCCCCTCACCATAAGAATGAGATGAGACAGGCAAAGGCCTGCTTTCCCCTCCCCATCCACCCTCCCAGGCTCTGTAAATCTTAATTGGGGTTCTATCTGCGTGAGAGCCGTTCAGTTGGCGAGTCCAGGTTCTTGATCAAATAGCGGAGGGCCATACAGCGGGCCATACAGAGGGAGGTGTAGGAGACCCTCCTCTGTGGAGTGGTTGATTTGTTTCCCTCTCCTCATGTTTTAAGAAAATGAAATAAAACAATTTAACAAATAAAAAATTTAAAGTTCAGCTTTAAGGTATGTCTTCCAGCTATTTGGCTTGTTCCTGAGGTGGCTAGGGATTATGTAATCTTGGCCTTTTGGGGACTATTGGGGGGTCGTCGGGGATGTGGCAGTCACTAGTCTCCAAGTCAGGTAGGTATTCAGCCGTACTACAGGTGGGACAGTGAAGCACAGTCCAGCAAAGTCCTATGTTTTCAGACACTCTGGGCAAGAGTCTCGGTGGGATCTTTGGGTTTTCAGTGCATGTTTGTTTCCATCCATTCGTGTGGCAGTGGGGTCGGTGGAGGGGGCTTCACAAACAGCTCCCTCACCCCTGCTGGCAGAGGCAGGCCAAGGGACTGAAAGAATTTATGAGGGTCTCCTGATGGGAGTAGGACCTGAGTGCAGCCTCCTTTAAATGCCAATACTTTGAAAGGGGGATTCCATGGGCTGTTAATGCTTCCGACACTGGCTTCCATGCTTCTCTGCTAGAGTAACCGGGGAGAGGTCCTGATATATCTGGACTGGGTTACCCTTGAATGTCACTTCTGCATTGCGGCTTTTGCGGATCACCGCCTCTTTTGTGGAGTAATATAGAAATCGGACAATAATGTCCTGGGGTTGGTTTCCCACTCTCCGTGGCGCGCCGAGAGTGTGGTGGGCCCTGTCCAGCTTCAACCTGCCATTTTGGATATCTGGTAAAAGGGGCTTGAGGATACTGAGGACTTTTGTCTCTTACTGTTGTTTTTCCCTCTTCTTCGGTGATTCCCCAGAACCGGATATTATTACAGCAGGACCTGTTATTTATGTCTTCCATGGAGGACTCTAGTGCCTGCAGACGGGGCTCCCATTCAGAGAAGTATGATAGAGCTGTGTTATGGGCCTTTACCACCTCCTCCACTCTGGTCTCTAGTGCGGCTGTGCAGGTACCCAAGGCCTGGATCTCCTGACGTATCTCTCTAGAGTTCCATTCGATTTCTCACGCTAGGGAGTCTCTGTCCGCCTTCATCTGGGTTAGTATGCGGGTGGTGTCGTTGGAGTAGGAGGTTGAGGAGTTTGAAGCTGCGTCCTCTCTGTCTATGCGCACTTTCCATGCCGCCATCTTGCATGTCGGCTTGTTTCTTCTCGGCTGGGAAGAAGGTCATGAGGGTGGCTTCCCTCGCTTTCTTCTTCGTTTGTGAGGGTCTCATCATGCTCCAGGAGTGTTTGCAGATTGCGTGGTAGTATTTTAGTCTGCGTTGGTGTGGTTTACAAGTGCAGTTGTTGATTGCTTTAGCGGAGCACTCGGCTTATGCGGCCATCTTCAATCACGGCCAGGCCACGCCCCATGTTTAATGTATTTTAATGCTTGGATCTTTGTTTTATGTGATGGAAAAAAAAATCTATAAAATACAAATTAAAAAGAAAATACTCTCATAGAAATAAGTGTGTACAGAGTCAATGAAATCACTTTAAAATTTAAAGTAAATAGCGAAATACAAAGTGTTAAATATACCATTTAAGCAAAAATGTATCATACAGTGACACAAAGTAAACAATGTATCTAAATTGGCACTAAATTAGATCCCTGTTGTATATTATACGAACAAAGTAAAAATACAGAATGCTAAATAATTTGAACTGTTATAGCCCGGAGTGCCGACACATGATTTGTAGATTAATCGTTTATATGGTAGCCTATCATTTTATTTTTGTGAGTTGTTCCCTTTCTTTTCTGAGCACTGAGACAGATCACAAAAGGAGGAGCAGCTTGCCCACATTTAACCCTTTCTTCAAATACTCACTCCACACACAAATTACATTTGAATGTACATGTATCTCTACTACTCACTAGAACACTGCATTCACACTCTAACACTATATGCAAATAAACACCTGTATTCACAGATCATGCTCTTACACATAACTATTGTTTACATATTCACACATTGACACTGCATACAAACAGATCTACACATTGTTGGACATACAGAAATAGAAAGTAATGAAGGCCCTGCTCAATTTGAATTATCATGGGACGTGGGGAATGTCTAACCTCATATTTAAGCTTTGCCTAAGGCCTCACAAATTCTAGTTGCCTCTGCTCACCAAGTAACAATTTTACACCGGGAAAAGACAATTTAAGTAGGATGCCTTACTTGTTACTTCTTTTATTTTCCTTAATGAGTCCTAGGAAAACATGTGTAATAATAAGAAATTCTATACAATATTCTAATCCATACCTCCTCCCCCATTGGCTTCACATGGTGGCTGGAGTAAAAGTGGGCAGAACAGTGACACAAATCACATCACTGGCATTGCTCAGAGAATTAACAGGTCAGCTTGGCATGAATGAATGCAATGCAGGCTGCCTGCCAATCAAGCAGGCCAAACCACTAAAGGCACACCATGCAGGGAGCACTGTTTCTGTCTTCTATACAGAATCCTAATGGCCTCTACATAGCCGAGTGCATATAGTGATGCACTAGTGCTACACTTATTAAGGTAAGTTCCTTTGTGTCTTTAAAAGTGGGACATCAGGGAACAAAGTCAGGACAGTGGGACAGTACGCGGGAATGTTGGAAGGCATGCTAAGCCTATTATTTAAAACTTTAGCAGCCTGGATCCATCAGTCTAACAAACTTATTGATGGCATAGGAAGTCTAGCTGTCCATACAAGTTGTAAATAGTGATGTCGCGAACCGTTCGCGAACTGTAAATGAGAAACTTGGTCATAAACGAATTACACATATTTTGGTTCATATGGTTATATAGACTTTTACATTTTACTCACTGCTCCAAAACTGAAATTTTAGTGATTTTTTTTATATTTACTTGCCAATTAACTTACTTTCTTTCCACTTGAGTTATGTACATGTCAGTAGCGGCAACCCTTAATGACATGTATGTAACATCTGGAATAGATCCGGTTTCACGTAATCCTCCAATTGTTTCTTTTCTATTTCAAATATAACAGCTCATTGTTGCATATCAATGCGGAAAACTCTCTCTCTCAAGGGTCCCATGTTTCTTAGTTATGACTTTCTAGACCTAGACGTTTTAAAGTCTAGATTAGTAAGTATTCTTAATTCATTTTATATATATAGATCTGTATGTCTATTTATTTAGGTATGAGTGTATTGTAATAGCATCTATTAAGCCTTACAGAAGTAGGCCTATGCAAATCTATTGTTATTGTGATAGTTTTAACATACTACAAAAAAAAAGGTTCCAAAATGTCTTTTGTTTTTTTCCCTGATACTTTTGAAAAATGTCACCAGTTTGATATCTATTAAATATGAGTGCCAAAATTGGTGCATACAAAACTCGGCATTATTACTCCTGTTTTCATTATTGTGACATGTATAGTCTTGTGTCAGAGCAAGCTCATAAAATTATATTTAACTAGCTGTATCTAGCTTTAGCCTGGAAAACTTGCTAAGTGCCCCTATTTAGTTGGAACTGTCCCTATTTTGGGCCTAAATCCCTCTGGCTCGCTTTTCCAGGAGCTCCATATTATTGGTGTGTCTGAGTGTATAATAGAGCTCCACAGCAATAATACACACAGTAATGTGTTTTTAAACTACTATAAATGTGTTTAAAAGTCAGTCAGTGTATTTAAGATATTTTGTTCATGTTCTAAATTACATTTTAGTTAATCATTGTTGAAACTCCATCTCTTTTAGTTAATTGAGCAATGTTTATGGTTTTTACCTTCAATACAATGGGTGCCCTGGTTGGGCCTAGACTGTACTGGGTTGAGATGTGTTTAGAAGAAAACAACCTATAGGTGTTGTTTTACTCAATAACTCAACATTTCATCTTCACATTATAAGCAACTTATAATAAATATATTAATAATATAAATATAGTGAGCTGTAGCTATTTTCAGAGAACCATGGTTACCCGGATTTCAATGGATATGCTGATGCAAATTCAGCATTTTTTTAAAAGGCTCGTGTATCTCATTCAATGCATGTTATATATGGTTACAGTAGACTAATGTGTAAAGAATGAAAAGCAAAATCCAACACCATATACAGATTCATCCTAGCACTCAATAACTAGCTATCATTCACCCCTCAAATAACTTCACTGGTTCCAAAGAGAAAAGCTTCATGCAAAAGATCAGACACATTTTTGAACTGCAGCCATCTTGTCAGGGATCAGCACGTGTCATTCTTTACTGAGATTTCTCACAATCAGTTTTGGATAGAGAACACTCATATCCATCAAGGTTAAGATATCTGATCCTAAACCCTTTAATCCTTTGCTAAAAGACAGGCATTTTTCTTTCTGTGATGGAATATGGTTTCTGGAAGGACTGGAAAAATATAACTCACCTGTTGTACAATAGGATACTTGCTGATAAAGGCATTCAGAAAAGAATGTCCATAATGAAATATGTCCAGATAAAACTGGTACACTGATTTCTAGAGAATTACAACATTTGTCTATGAACTGAACAGGTTATTATTAGTAGGCAGTGTAGCATATAAAACAGATATATTGAAAAAGGGTTTGACTTTAAATAAACTCATGAAAGTTTTGTGTAAATCTATTTCTGTAATATTTTGTTAAAAGTGAATCAGCAGGTAATGTATGGTACATGTATCTAATCCACATTCCAGTTATGAATTGCAGGAGTAATGGGTTCTGGTTTAGATGATGGAGTAGGACTATAATTACATCTTTGGAATGTGAGTAGTTTTGATGAACCAGTGGACATGTTAATTCACCATAATGGGTGGAGGATTAATGGGGAAATGTTAACTGTTTTAGAAACATTATTACGGGGGTATTTGGATTAATTAAAATTTAAGAGCAGGGATAGCCTATATCTGGAAGTGTGTGATCTTGAGTGCCACTGGAGTACCTACCCTGAAAGAACATCTCTAGACCCGTCCTCCCCCTCTAACTATCCTCCCATATTCCCTGCTCCCTTTTTCCTCAAAGCTTCTGGAATTACTTGTCTTTACCCGTATGTCTCACTTCCTCAATTCCAACTCTCTCCTTGACCATCTTCAATCTGGCTTCCACCCTCTCCACTCTTCTGAGAATGCTCTTATCAAAGTTACTAACGACCTAATCGCAGCTAAATCCAAAGGCCACTACTCCATACTAATTCTTCTTGACCTCTCTGCTGCCTTTGACACCGTTGATCATGCTCTCCTTCTTCAAACTCTTCAATCACTTGGTCTCTGTGACTCTGTCCTCTCATGGTTTTCCTCTTATCTCTCCCAACGCTCATTCAGTGTCTCCTTTTCTAATGATACCTTCTCCCCTCATCCTGTCTCAGTTGGAGTCCTTGGTCTCAGGATCTGTCCTTGGTCCCCTTCTATTTTCTCTTTATACTGCCTCTCTTGACAAACTTATTACCTCATTTGGATTCCACTACAACCTGTACGCTGATGACACACAGATATATCTTTCCTCCCCTGCTGTCCTGCAACATGTCACTGCTTGTCTTTCTTCCATCTCTGACTGGATGTCCTCCCGCTTTCTGAAACTCAATCTCTCTAAAACTGAGCTCCTTGTCTTTTCTCCTCTTAATATGGATCTTCCTCTTTCGCTCAACCTTCAAGTTAGTAGTATCCACATGCGTCCATCCTTGCAAGCGCGCTGTCTTGGTGTCCTACTTGATTCTGGCCTCACCTTTGAGTCTTACATCCAGTATGTTGCCAAATCTTGTAGATGCCATCTTAAAAACATAGCCTGCATCCACCCCTTTCTTACGCAAGATGCAATCAAGGATGCACGTATCTGGTTTTTCTTAGGAGGCAAAATAATGTTGCACTGGCCCTATATCTGTAGGATGTAAAATAGTTAGGCAAACACTTGCTATACAGTTATGTGGAATATTAACCCAATTAACCTCATCCAGTGGTTGGCTTAATTTAATAAGAAAACTCTGTCATGTGTTGCTGAGTAAGCCTACTTGGCTCTGAATGCTGTTATAGCACTGGGAGGTAAAGTTCCCACTTGCCAGCCTCTTCCTGTCTGTGAGGTTAGCTGCTTGAGTCTGGGGGTTGAGGCCATTGTAGAACAGCCTCTAATTTGGGAGGATCGATTTGGAAACCAGAGGCAGAAATGTTATACCCCAAAAACTGAACCTCATGTTGATCAAATACGCATTTCTCAAGTTTACAAAAAGACCATTTTTAAGCAAAGTTTGTAAAACTTGTTTGACAGGATCATGATGAGTTTGGATGTCGGGGGAATAAATAAGGATATCATCCAGGTATACAAGCACAAAAGAGTAAATATAGTCTCTGAGTACATCATTAATGAAGTCTTGAAATACGGCCAGAGCATTACATAACCCGAAGGGCATAACAAGATATTTGTAGTGCCCACTCCTAGTGTTAAACGCTGTCTACCATTCATGATCCTCCCCAATTCTCACCAAATTGTATGCACTCCTAAGGTCACGTTTAGTGAAGATCTTAGCATCCCGGAGTCTATCAAACAATTCGATATAAGAGGAATGGGATAGGCATTTTGTATAATAATCTTGTTTAATGCCCTGTAGTCTATGCAAGGTCGTAATTCTCCATTTTTCTTAGCTACAAAAAAAGAACCCTGCACCAGCAGGCGAGGATGACTTATGTATATGGCCTTTACTTAAAGATTCCTTGATGTACTCATCCATGATTTTACTTTCTTGTGGGCATAGGGCATGTACCGCTCCTTTAGGAGCGCCCGGGGCAACAGATCAATGGAACAATCATAAGATCTGTGTGGACGAAGAGCATTAGTCTGGCTTTTACTAAACGCCTCTCTAACCTCCCAATACTGTATAGGAATTTCAGGAGTCAGAGACGTACATGCGGGTAAAGCAACAATGCCCACTTTTTTAGAAATGGGTAACATGCAGCACAGAGGGACCTGGGGGGAAAAGAGACACAAAAGGGGCTTGTAAGAGGCACACATAAAAATATATACAAAAAATGTATATTAACAAAATGAATAAAATGATAAAAATAAAGAGCTGCTCCCCTTTCAGCCCCTATCCTACCCCACAAACCATCTCTTTCACACTTCACACATACACAGCTACACACAGACACAGAAACATACAATGCATCCCTACTCACACACAGACACACCAAAACATACAATGCATCCTACACTCACACAGAAACACACCATGCTCCCCTTACACACACAGAAACACACAATGCATCCATTATACACACACACACAATGCATCCCTTTCACACAAGGATTTTTGCCGCCCTAGGCAAAAGTAAAGTTTGCTGCCCCCCCCCCGTGACATCACAATGCCCCACCCATATGACCTGCCATGTTAACTAACGCTAGTGCTGCAGTGCCGCCATGTTTACATTAAAAGGCCTGCAGGGACAGGCTATAGACACCAGAACCACTACATTAAGCTGCAGTGGTTCTGGGGACTATAGTGTTTCTTTAATGTGAGGTAAATTAGAGATTAGTGCCACGAATAATATACTAGATTACCTACTTACAAGCAGATGAGGATGATGATGGGCTCTAGCTGCAGTCTAGCTCCACTGGTCTGGTGTATAACAGGATCTCTGGAGGCTGTTTG
>OW240916.1:108412196-108465638 GCA_933207985.1 Pelobates cultripes
GGCAGTGCTGTGATCAGGCGCGCGAGGGAGCTCTAATCTCCATCCTCTGCTCCCTCGCGGGCTGCCTACTGATGACGTCATATTCCGGCTCCCGCGGCATCAGTAGGCAGCGCGCGAGGAAGCAGAGGGTGGAGATTAGAGCTCCCTCGCGCGCCTGATCACAGCACTGCCGCGCGCTGCGCCGGGGGTCAAGATGGTGGCCTGGCAGGAGGGAGAGCTTCCCTCCTGCCGGTCACTGAAATATTGCGCCCCCAGAGCCCGTGCGCCCTAAGGCGGCCGCCTGTGCCGCCTTATGGACGCGCCGGCCCTGATGTACATGTATCTCTACTACTCACTAGAACACTGCATTCACACTCTAACACTATATGCAAATAAACACCTGTATTCACAGATCATGCTCATACACTGACACTGCATACAAACAGATCTACACATTGTTGGACATACAGAAATAGAAAGTAATGAAGGCCCTGCTCAATTTGAATTATCATGGGACGTGGGGAATGTCTAACCTCATATTTAAGCTTTGCCTAAGGCCTCACAAATTCTAGTTGCCTCTGCTCACCAAGTAACAATTTTACACCGGGAAAAGACAATTTAAGTAGGATGCCTTACTTGTTACTTCTTTTATTTTCCTTAATGAGTCCTAGGAAAACATGTGTAATAATAAGAAATTCTATACAATATTCTAATCCATACCTCCTCCCCCATTGGCTTCACATGGTGGCTGGAGTAAAAGTGGGCAGAACAGTGACACAAATCACATCACTGGCATTGCTCAGAGAATTAACAGGTCAGCCTGGCATGAATTAATGCAATGCAGGCTGCCTGCCAATCAAGCAGGCCAACCCACTAAAGGCGCACCATGCAGGGAGCACTGTTTCTGTCTTCTATACATATTCCTAATGCCCTCTACATAGCCGAGTGCATATAGTGATGCACTAGTGCTACACTTATTAAGGTAAGTTCCCTTGTGTCTTTAAAAGTGGGACATCAGGGAACAAAGTCAGGACAGTGGGACAGTACGCGGGAATGTTGGAAGGCATGCTAAGCCTATTATTTAAAACTTTAGCAGCCTGGATCCATCAGTCTAACAAACTTATTGATGGCATAGGAAGTCTAGCTGTCCATACAAGTTGTAAATAGTGATGTCGCGAACCGTTCGCGAACTGTAAATGAGAAACTTGGTCATAAACGAATTACACATATTTTGGTTCATATGGTTATATAGACTTTTACATTTTACTCACTGCTCCAAAACTGAAATTTTTGTGATTTTTTTATATATATACTTGCCAATTAACTTACTTTCTTTCCACTTGAGTTATGTACATGTTAGTAGCGGCAACCCTTAATGACATGTATGTAACATCTGGAATAGATCCGGTTTCACGTAATCCTCCAATTGTTTCTTTTCTATTTCAAATATAACAGCTCATTGTTGCATATCAATGCGGAAAACTCTCTCTCTCAAGGGTCCCGTGTTTCTTAGTTATGACTTTCTAGACCTAGACGTTTTAAAATCTAGATTAGTAAGTATTCTTAATTCATTTTTTATATATAGATCTGTATGTCTATTTATTTAGGTATGAGTGTATTGTAATAGCATCTATTAAGCCTTACAGAAGTAGGCCTATGCAAATCTATTGTTATTGTGATAGTTTTAACATACTACTACAAAAAAAAAAAGGTTCCAAAATGTCTTTTGTTTTTTTCCCTGATACTTTTGAAAAATGTCACCAGTTTGATATCTATTAAATATGAGTGCCAAAATTGGTGCATACAAAACTCGGCATTATTACTCCTGTTTTTATTATTGTGACATGTATAGTCTTGTGTCAGAGCAAGCTCATAAAATTATATTTAACTAGTTGTATCTAGCTTTAGCCTGGAAAACTTGCTAAGTGCCCCTATTTAGTTGGAACTGTCCCTATTTTGGGCCTAAATCCCTCTGGCTCGCTTTTCCAGGAGCTCCATATTATTAGTGTGTCTGAGTGTATAATAGAGCTCCACAGCAATAATACACACAGTAATGTGTTTTTAAACTACTATAAATGTGTTTAAAAGTCAGTCAGTGTATTTGAGATATTTTGTTCATGTTCTAAATTACATTTTAGTTAATCATTGTTGAAACTCCATCTCTTTTAGTTAATTGAACAATGTTTATGGTTTTTACCTTCAATACAATGGGTGCCCTGGTTGGGCCTAGACTGTACTGGGTTGAGATGTGTTTAGAAGAAAACAACCTATAGGTGTTGTTTTACTCAATAACTCAACATTTCATCTTCACATTATAAGCAACTTATAATAAATATATTAATAATTAATAATATAAATATAGTGAGCTGTAGCTATTTTCAGAGAACCATGGTTACCCGGATTTCAATGGATATACTGATGCAAATTCAGCATTTTTTTAAAAAGGCTCGTGTATCTCATTCAATGCATGTTATATATGGTTACAGTAGACTAATGTGTAAAGAATGAAAAGCAAAATTCAACACCATATACAGATTCATCCTAGCACTCAATAACTAGCTATCATTCACCCCTCAGGCAAATAACTTCACTGGTTCCAAAGAGAAAATCTTCATGCAAAAGATCAGACACATTTTTGAACTGCAGCCATCTTGTCAGGGATCAGCACGTGTCATTCTTTACTGAGATTTCTCACAATCAGTTTTGGATAGAGAACACTCATATCCATCAAGGTTAAGATATCTGATCCTAAACCCTTTAATCCTTTGCTAAAAGACAGGCATTTTTTTTTCTGTGATGGAATATGGTTTCTGGAAGGACTGGAAAAATATAACTCACCTATTGTACAATAGGATACTTGCTGATAAAGGCATTCAGAAAAGAATGTCCATAATAAAATATGTCCAGATAAAACTGGTACACTGATTTCTAGAGAATTACAACATTTGTCTATGAACTGAACAGGTTATTATTAGTATGCAGTGTAGCATATAAAACAGATATATTAAAAAAGGGTTTGACTTTAAATAAACTCATGAAAGTTTTGTGTAAATCTATTTCTGTAATATTTTGTTAAAAGTGAATCAGCAGGTAATGTATGGTGCATGTATCTAATCCACATTCCAGTTATGAATTGCAGGAGTAATGGGTTCTGGTTTAGATGATGGAGTAGGACTATAATTACATCTTTGGAATGTGAGTAGTTTTGATGAACCAGTGGACATGTTAATTCACCATAATGGGTGGAGGATTAATGGGGAAATGTTAACTGTTTTAGAAACATTATTACAGGGGTATTCGGATTAATTAAAATTTAAGAGCAGGGATAGCCTATATCTGGAAGTGTGTGATCTTGAGTGCCACTGGAGTACCTACCCTGAAAGAACATCTCTAGACCCGTCCTCCCCCTCTAACTATCCTCCCATATTCCCTGCTCCCTTTTTCCTCAAAGCTTCGGGAATTACCTGTATGTCTCACTTCCTCAATTCCAACTCTCTCCTTGACCCTCTTCAATCTGGCTTCCACCCTCTCCACTCTTCTGAGAATGCTCTTATCAAAGTTACTAACGATCTAATTGCAGCTAAATCCAAAGGCCACTACTCCATACTAATTCTTCTTGACCTCTCTGCTGCCTTTGACACCGTTGATCATGCTCTCCTTCTTCAAACTCTTCAATCACTCGGTCTCTGTGACTCTGTCCTCTCGTGGTTTTCCTCTTATCTCTCCCAACGCTCATTCAGTGTCTCCTTTTCTAATGATACCTTCTCCCCTCATCCTGTCTCAGTTGGAGTCCTTGGTCTCAGGATTTGTCCTTGGTCCCCTTCTATTTTCTCTTTATACTGCCTTTCTTGGCAAACTTATTACCTCATTTGGATTCCACTACGACCTGTACGCTGATGACACACAGATATATCTTTCTTCCCCTGCTGTCCTGCAACGTGTCACTGCTTGTCTTTCTTCCATCTCTGACTGGATGTCCTCCTGCATTCTGAAACTCTATCTCTCTAAAACTGAGCTCCTTGTCTCTTCCTCTTTCGCTCAACCTTCAAGTTAGTAGTATCCACATACGTCCATCCTTGCAAGCGCGCTGTCTTGGTGTCCTACTTGATTCTGGCCTCACCTTTGAGTCTCACATCCAGTATGTTGCCAAATCTTGTAGATTCCATCTTAAAAACATAGCCCGCATCCACCCCTTTCTTACACAAGATGCAATCAAGGATGCACGTATCTGGTTTTTCTTAAGAGGCAAAATAATGTTGCACTGGCCCTATATCTATAAGATGTAAAATAGTTAGGCAAACACTTGCTATACAGTTATGTGGAATATTAACCCAATTAACCTCATCCAGTGGTTGGCTTAATATAATAAGAAAACTCTGTCATGTGTTGCTGAGTAAGCCTACTTGGCTCTGAATGCTGTTATAGCACTGGGAGGTAAAGTTCCCACTTGCCAGCCTCTTCCTGTCTGTGAGGTCTGGGGGTTGAGGCCATTGTAGAACGGCCTCTAATTTGGGAGGATCGATTTGGAAACCAGAGGCAGAAATGTTATACCCCAAAAACTGAACCTTATGTTGATCAAATACGCATTTCTCAAGTTTACAAAAAAGACAATTTTTAAGCAAAGTTTGTAAAACTTGTTTGACAGGATCATGATGAGTTTGGATGTCGGGGGAATAAATAAGGATATCATCCAGGTATTCAAGCACAAATGAGTAAATATAGTCTCTGAGTACATCATTAATGAAGTCTTGAAATACGGCCAGAGCATTACATAACCCGAAGGGCATAACAAGATATTTGTAGTGCCCACTCCTAGTGTTAAACGCTGTCTACCATTCATGATCCTCCCTAATTCTCACCAAATTGTATGCACTCCTAAGGTCAAGTTTAGTGAAGATCTTAGCATCCCGGAGTCTATCAAACAATTCGATATAAGGGGAATGGGATAGGCATTTTGTATAATAATCTTGTTTAATGCCCTGTAGTCTATGCAAGGTCGTAATTCTCAATTTTTCTTAGCTACAAAAAAAGAATCCTGCACCAGCAGGCGAGGATGACTTATGTATATGGCCTTTACTTAAAGATTCCTTGATGTACTCATCTATGATTTTACTTTCTTGTGGGCATAGGGCATGTACCGCTCCTTTAGGAGCGCCCCGGGCAACAGATCAATGGAACAATCATAAGATCTGTGTGGAGGAAGAGCATTAGTCTGGCTTTTACTAAACGCCTCTCTAACCTCCCAATACTGTATAGGAATTTCGGGAGTCAGAGACGTACATGCGGGTAAAGCAACAATGCCCACTTTTTTAGAAATGGTAACATGCAGCACAGAGGGACCTGGGGGGAAAAGAGACACAAAAGGGGCTTGTAAGAGGCACACATAAAAATATATACAAAAAATGTATATTAACAAAATGAATAAAATGATAAAAATAAAGAGCTGCTCCCCTTTCAGCCCCTATCCTACCCCACAAACCATCTCTTTCACACTACACACATACACAGCTACACACAGACACAGAAACATACAATGCATCCCTACTCACACACAGACACACCAAAACATACAATGCATCCTACACTCACACAGAAACACACCATGCTCCCCTTACACACACAGAAACACACAATGCATCCATTATACACACAAACAATGCATCCCTTTCACACATTCACAGAAGGTCACAATGCATACCCTACACACACACACACACACACACACTGCATCCCTTACATACAAAAACACACAATGTATCTGTATACACAGAAATACACTTTGCATCCCTTACACATACAAACACAAAATTACACAATGCATCCCTTACACACACCCAGAAATACACAATGCATTCCTCACACACAAACACACACTGCATACCCTGAATACACACACTATGTCCCTTACACAAACTGATATTCCTATACACTACATTCCATAAGAACACATACACATTACATCCTCTACAATAACATATAACACATCCCCTACATACATACATTCCACTCCCTGTGAGCAAACTCATGGGTGGGCCATGTAGGTGGACTTATGAGCGGGCCTTGTAGGCATACCCATGGTCAGGCCCTGGGGGCCCAGACCTTGAGCTGTGTAAGGGGCCCAAAAAAATTGAGCTGCTTCCTGTTCATTGATTATTGTGAGCACTGTTACAAACAGCCTCCAGAAAGCCTGTTCTACACCAGATCAGTGGAGCCAGACTGCAGACTGAGCCCATCATCATCCTCTTGTCCTCATCTGGTGGTAAGTAGGTAATCCAGTATATTATTAGTGGCACTAATCTCTATTTTAGCTCACATTAAAAGTACACTATAGTCACCAGAACCACTACAGCTTAATGTAGTGGTTCTGGTGTCTATAGCCTGTCTCTGCAGGTTTTTTAATGTAAACACATTGCTTATTCAGAGAAAAGACACTGTGTGCTGCACTGGCGTTGGCCCATATGGCAGAGTATATAGGTGGGGCATTGTGCTGTCACATGGTGGGCAGAGCATATGGAGGGTGGCAAATTGTTGCTAGCCTAGGGCAGCAAAAATCCTTGCAACTGCCCTATGTTACTTATCAGTATACATATTTGTATATAGAATTATTTGTGTAAATATTGTTAATCTAAAATTTAGACAGGTTTCTGTATATTTGGCAATGCAAAAGAATATATAAAGCACAGCATATCCCTTTACACGTCCTCAAAATGCAACTTGCCATAGAGTAAACTTTAGCTTCAGTTTTTTATTTGTTTTTCCATATATTTTAAAAATTTTCCATTCAATATTATAATCTATTAAAAAAACAAATAGTAGCCCAGTGTAGATAACAATAGATCTTCCTGTGTGAAACAAAGGAACAATTATTTCTAGGTCCATAATAGGGAACAACATACTAGGTTTTACTTCAACTTACCCAGGAGTAGTATTACATACAGAAAGTTCTAATTGTTTTCTTTTTTCACTTCTATAATTAAAAGTGTTATATGATTAATTTAATACTGTGTAGAATTTCAGTTAAATATTAACTTCTTGTGAATTAGACCAAAGTGGGTATAACGTTTCAATTAATCATTAAATTATCATATTTATTTTTTTTCACAATTAAACTGAAAAATAAATCCGTAAACTAATTTTTGTATGCATTGGTCTGTATGCATTGTACAATTAAAATTTAAATTAAAACAAATTAATGTAATGTTTCATGTATTTAGCCTGTTTACATACTTTTCAATAATTTTGTGATCGAGTATATTTTCTCTACATGAAATTAACATTTAAAGGGTCACTTTAAGAATAGACGTGTGCAAGGGGCATGCCAGATATACAGAGATTGTTTTTTCATAGCTGGGTGTGCCAGGTATATACAAATCAGTTGTCCATGGTGTTCTCCTAGTGAGACTGTAGGCACCATAAGCACTTCAACTGATTCAAGTGGTTATGGTGCCTGGAGTTCATGAGCGCTGGATCCTGCGTCACTGCTATATAGTTTACGCACTGTTTAGCAATGTTCTGTTACCGACAGCCTGCAGTCTGGCCCTCAGTGATGAAATGGCACCAATTACTGCGTGCCATCACAATACTAAATGCAACATTTAGAGGAAATTATCTCAGATCACTATATCCCAGCACTAGTGAACAAAACCCCACACTGGAGTAGAGCAACCTGCTGCAGCTATTGCAGCTTCTGCCCTTGACCTGGTTCTGGCTAGCCCGGTCCCCACTGGACCCCTGGGAAGTCACCCACACTGCTAGATAAACACAAAGCTGCAGAATAAGCCTTACACTTATAAAAATAATAGAAACAGTCCACATGCAAGTACAAAGTGCCCACAAACACATCACTATGGACTATCCACATACAGACACAAACAAACTTATAACCAAACCAAACACACACTGTCACACGTGGTTTCTAAGAAAGGATGTTAACATGTATAGCTTGGAGGAAAGATGAGACAGGGGGATATGATAGAAACATTTAAATACATAAAGGGAAAAAACACAGTGAAGGAGGAGACTATATTTAAAAAAAGAAAAACTACTACAACAAGAGGACATAGTCTTAAATTAGAGGGGCAAAGGTTTAAAAATAATATCAGGAAGTATTACTTTACTGAGAGGGTAGTGGATACATAGAATAGCCTTCTAGTTGAAGTGGTAGAGGTTAACACAGAAAGGGAGTTTAAGCATGCATGGGATAGGCATAAGGCTATCCTAGACTTAAGATAAGGCCAGGGACTAATTAAAAGTATTTCAAATTATTGGACAGACTAGATGGGCCAGATGGTTCTTATCTGCCATGACATTCTATGTTTCTAATGTGACCTGTCATCCACACACAATTACACAAGCAGCCCCTATACATAACGGCCATTGGAGTTACTAAATAACCTCAATTTATTTCAATATGCATATGGATTTGGGAAGAGCGCAGGTAACTTTTTTTCTTTGGTTTTTACTGTATGTATTGGGGCTGTTGTGTACTATGGTCACTGCTGCTTCCCAAGAGTAGTGGGAGTTTGAGCACAGGACTTGTTTTTGTGTATTTGTATTCACTTTTGTATCACACAGCTATGTTAAAATGCTGCCAGCTTTGGGTCCAGCTTTGTTTGCCAGAAGAGTATATTTTGAATATTTGCCACTTTCTCCTTTAGACCCTATAATAACACCACGCACCATAACTAAAACAATACACTGTAGTAGTTGTGATGTTCTGAGTTCACTGTTTAGTACTTGCAATAGAATTACAATACTGTGTTATATACATCATAATATAGGTCAAAATTCACTAGTTCATGAGATATTCTCTGTATCTCCAGAATATTTCAAACTGAACAACTTGCATTTTCCCTCAGCTGTCATTAGCGTAAATCCATGATTTCTTCCAGAAGCCAGACAACATTATTTGTAGACAGTCATTCAGCTGTGCACATATGTTTTCCTATGACAAGTAGAACAAAAAGGACCAAACAGCTGAATCTGTTGATCTAATGAAGCCAGAAACTAGAACAGAGCTTGGCCTGAGTCAATTTTGGCCTTTGTTTGAGATTCTATATTCATAGTTATTTAACTGTTTGCTTGTTTCTGGGAGGTCTTTTGATTACTTAAACAGTTGCATACTCTTTAGAGAGATTTGACACCTGTCTTTCTTAACAATGAGGCTGTCTTAGAGATAGTTAGGCAGTTGTTTTTTTTTTTTAAAGTGTTTCTATTATATTATTAACAGTCTGCCCATTCACCTGTTACTAATATAGCCAAACATTATAGGATCCCTAGGTAATGCAAAAGTCACACATGGTTTCTAAGAATCCACATTGCTTGCAAACTATGAAAATTATTTAGAGCTCAGTTAAAGGGATACTATAGGCATCAGAACAACTTTAGCTTAATTAAGCCGTTTTTGTGTGAAGATCATGTCGCTACAACCGCACTGCTCAATTCTCTGCCACTTAGGAGTTAAATCACTTTTGTTTCTGTTTATGCAGGATATATCTCCCCTGACTGTGATTCACACAGCGCACATGGAAATAATGGTTTAATTTTCAAACAGATGTTAACTTTACTCTTAACTATGTAAATTAAACTGTAATCACACACAATATATGTCTGCATGCTTTAGCAGGCTACCCTTTTCCCCTGAAAATAAGACCGGGTCTTATATAAATTTTTGTCCCGCAAAATGCACTAGGGCTTATTTTCAGGGTAAAATGGTAGCAAGCAAGCAGGTCTATGTTGGGGGGAGTTCCCCCCAACATAGACCAGTTCACTAGGGCATGGAATCCTTGAACACAGATTGGCAAACTAGCGACTAAGGCTTATTTTTGGGGGGAAAACTGAATTAACAGAACAGGATTTCAAAAATTTATCTGGACAATGGCAATTCTTTTTTAGCTTTCAGGGCTAAGTGTGATTACATCATAGGTGTGTAAGCTTCATTACTTGTACACTGGAACAGACAGATATTTGAAGACTGTGGAGGAAGAAAAACAAGCCTGCAGACCTCCCAACAGTCTTGATTTTGAGGTCCTGTCCTGCTTTATTTCTCTGGTGTCCCACATCTGGGGACACCAGGAAACTGTCCAGGACAGCATAGCAGAATTATGAGATGCGCTTGCACTATGCAGTAGGCACTAGAATCATGCAGGGAGCATTTCAGCAGCCCCCCCAGCATGGTTTGGAAGGATTAAGGGTCAGCCAGGCAGCATATCAGTGGGCACCCCGTCAGGGCACAGCCCACCCCATGCAGATTCGTACCTCTAGATTATAGGGAAGTGTGAGTCTCTTATGCTTTAAACTCAAGTATCCGCCAGGGTAAGACAGGGATGTTACAGTCAGGGATATATAGCTGATATGAACATTGTCTGTGAAACGTTGTACCTGGGATGTTGAGAAAATAAGATGATTCCTCCTGTAAAGACCATTCTTGCAGAATTGTATTTATGTGCAGTGTCTGTAACTTCCTCTCTCCACACACAGTGACCCCATACTGGCTCGTGCTGGTATTGCAGGGTAATCTCCGTTTATACTGAGAAAAATATCTGCATTTGTATTGCCGGTATTGCTGCAAAACCAGCACGGCCAGGCAACCTCAAATACTGGCTGTGCCGGTAAAATACCAGTCAGGTGGCAAACCTAAGAGTAGTGTGTAAAAAAAAAAAAAAAAAAAAGTAATTTTTTTTTCTCCAAATGGGCCTATTCCATGGGCCTTGGCCTGGACCTGAAGCTGCAGCTCCCTGAGCCCCTATGTTAATCCGGCCCTGGTCTAGGCCCCTACGCTCTGCCGAAGACATACGTCTATCCTCTGTCCGTACTCTTACTTCTGATGCTCGCCTTCAAGACTTCTCCAGGGCTGCACCATTCCTATGGAATGCCATTCCCCTCTTTGTTAGACTTTCACCCAGTCTTCATTTCTTTAACAAATAATTCAATTCAAATAAAATCAAAACTCACTTCTTCAGGAAAGTGTATCAATTAAACTGTGAACAGCTTTCCCTCCTTGCACCTTGATTCCTCTCATGCAACTGTAAATAAAATTTACAAAGCCCTCAGTGAATACTTTTCTAGCAACCTACTTTTATACCCCTATCTTTACCCTTTGTGTCACTATACCCCACTCCCTCTAGCATGTAAGTTCATCGAGCAGGGCCCTCAACCCATCTGTCCCTGTGCTCCAACTTGTCTGGTTACAATTACATATCTGTTAATCCACCCATTGTACAGCACTATGGAATTTGCTGGCACTTTATTAATAATAAACTAATAATAATAATAATAATATATGGACATATATGAACTCCTCTTCTCATGCTGCCTTTCAGGAAGGTATTGACCTCTCTGCATACACCTCTACCTCTATCCAGGCATGTTTCAAACATGCTTCATAAAAATGCTTTAGGCTAACAAAGCCAGCCAACAGGTCCTAAAACTCAGAAGCAGCTTCTCACAGCCAAGGAGAACTGCAAACAGAAATCTGGCCTTTAAACTCCACCACTCATATCCCTGACAGAACCAGTCAAGACACATAGTTGCAAAATTAGCTAATCTTTAAAGTTTTTAGTTCAACCTTTCACTAGCCATTCAAAACATTATATTTAACTTATAGCAACACACACAAAAAATATATATAATTATTATAATCATATTGTATGGAGAAGCATGAAGGCAACAACACAGTACCAGAAAATATAATTCTGTTAAGTCAGGGGAGCATTCTGCAGGCATTGTCACAATGTGCAAATATATGCAAAAACAAAGACTTGTCACAATGCACATTATTGTGAGAAGGTGTCAGGGTGCCTGTTTTATCCCAGCATCGATCTCATACTTGATGCAACATTGTGCCTCCTTCCAGCATCAATTTCAACATATACCATTTGTCTAACAACCAAAGTGACACTGTATTCCATTTCACAGTCAATTTTGACACAAGCTGAATCTCCTCTTTCGAAAGGAATGCAGACCACTATGTCTGCACTTAATTTATATGCAAAAATGAGGCATGCATGGCATCATTCTGGTGATGCAGCTCTAACAGTTTAGGCATAGGCGTGCGCACGGGATCTCCCCTGTCTGCTCATGCAGAGCTGGTGCTATCCGAGCGCCGGCTCTGCTCTAAGCCTCCATGGGCTGGTGGGGAGATCAAAGATCTCCCACACCGGCCCACAGCAGCATGGAGGGAGGCAGGACAGGACCCGGGGAGTTCTAGCCAGCAGCTCTGCCGGGTTCCTCTTGTGAGATCTGAACGTTGCCATGGCAACGCTCAGATCTCTCGAGAGTGAACTATAGCCCGCAGGCTAGAGTTCACTCTCCACTGGACCACCAGGGATGGCACATGGCAACAAGGATCCCCCCTCCCTACATAAGGTAAGATGTGAGGGGGGATATTTACTAATCTGCCCCCATCTCCACCCCCACAATCCCTCCAAACATACAGCACACACACAGCACCCTCACACACACGGCACACATACAGCACCCTCACACACACAGCACCCTCACCCACACACACACACCGCCCTCACACACACAGCACCCTTGCACACCACACTAACAGGACCCTAACAAACACACACTACCAGCACCCTCACACACAGCACACTACCAGAACCCTCACACACAGAACACAAACAGCACCCTCACAAACACACACACCCAAACACCCTCACCCACATAGCACACTACCAGCACCCTCACACACACATCACACTAACAGCACCCTCACACACAGCACCCTTACACACACACACACACACACACACACAGCACCCTCACACAGCACACTAACAGCACACACTCACAGCAGTGTATGTGTGTGTATGTATATATATATATATATATATACACGCGGCGTGTGTTTGTGCTTTAGGGTGCACACGAGACATGTGCCCTGTTGTGGTCTCTGGTATCTCGAGTGTTGTGTACCTATTATAAAGCTCCCCCTTTTAACAAACAGTAACTGTGCAATACATGGACATTTATGGACACAATAAAAGAACTGAAAGAAATCTGCTTATAACTTGCGTCCAACTGTTCTATTTGGGTGGAATTATGTAGGCTTGTTATATTCATGTAACTCACTGTTCAGTGCATAAACCCAGTTGTTTTTGTAAAGAGGAATACACCACATATGTATCATCTAGCTTACACTCCAAACTCCACTAAATACGTAGTGAAGTACACTTATGTTCTAATGTTTAAATATTAAACAACTCTCTAAATGCACATGAATAAAGATTATTTACATGTATAGTTGAAATTGTAAATGATTTTAATTTATGAATATGCATCTTTCTAAAACAAAATCAATAATGTGATTTACAGAACATCTGGGGGTAGTCTCCTGAACTCCTACAAACCGTCTCCTTGTTATGACTGTCATTGCTCTTTTCAAATAACAAGCATTATACAGAGCTGGAAAAGTAGAGAATGAATCCCAAGATAACCAGCAATCACACACACACACATGTTGAAATTCTCTGTTATGACCAGAATGCCCCAAGTACAGATCGGTTGCGATGCATAACAGTAATTATTCTGTTTGTATCAAATTGTGGGGAGTTTTATTGTGTTTGGTGCTCACCCTCCTTGGCAATCAGGATCGATTGTCTAATTGTGCAAATGGTATACCTTGATGGAGGTAATTCTCATTCCCGGGCTGCCATATAGTCTCAAAGAAACATATGACCCAGCAAACCAGTCTGGCAAATTTCAATGTGTATAAACTGAAAGGGGAAAACACTATATTTAACCCTGTAACTTTCCAAAAGCCCATAAAACTTGTACATTAGAGTACTGTTGTACTCCTGAGACATCACTGAGCATAAATCTGAGTTTTGAGAGCAGTAAAACATAAAATGACAGTATAATCAAGGAAAAAAATGTTTTTGTTTGAAAAATTTAATAAATAAACATGAACACAAATTTTGGCCAGGGTTTGTGACTCAGTGGCTACTAAAAAGACTGAACATAACTCATTTTGAATACCCTGGGTTACCTAATTTTGTAAATCGTGTGCCATGATGGAGGTAATTTTCATTCCTGGACTGCCATAAGTTCTCAAAGACAACATAGGCCCAGCTAACCAATCTGGCAAATGTCAATGTGTTTGTACTGAAAAGGAGAAGCCTTGTAAAGTTGACCATGTAACTTTCCAAAACCCCATAAAACTTGTATATGTGAGGTTCTGTACATCACTGAACACAAAGATGTTTATGTTATTGCAATAACAACTAACAGTATTGTGACATTCACAGTTAAGATGCCATGCAGAAATAAAAATTCTCAATTTCTCACACTTTTGAAAAATGTTGTTCATATTTAATTATGTTTCATATATAAATATTTGATGTGAAATGAAAGCCCTGTATAATAAGTGTGGGTGTACTTAATATGAAATAAGTAAATTATGATTGAACAAACATATAGCTCAAATTCTAAGTTCTGTTTTGATCATAACTTGCACAATTTGCTCAGTCCTTAAGGGGTTAAAAGACAAAAATATACCGAACTTGTAAGGTTTTAGGACTATTCCTCCAATCTAAAAATGTAATGAAGATGATATATACTTTCACTTGTTTGAAGAAAAGAAAAGGGTTTTACAGGTTAAAAGGTTATGCAGGTTAAAAAGTACTATAAAGGTTAAACCTAAGAACTGTCTCTTTAGAACATCACATGTATGCTGTTTGCAGAGTAGCTAATACAATAACATGAGTGACTACTATTTGCCAAGTCTTGTGGGAACTACTACAGTTTACTTACAAATCACCTTCCTTTCCTTCTGTGACTCCACATTACAAAAGTAAAAGAAAACTTCCCAGCTGCTGAAGAATGGCTTGTATTTTCAATGTCTTTAAAGGAATGTATCAGAGCTTTGTATGTTTATTTAGTAATTCAAGGAAAAACTTCACATTTATTCAGTTACCAAAGCAACACACAAACATGTAGGCAAAATTCTTAAAATCTTCTGACCCTTGTGTACAGTGTATTGTGTGTGTCATACACAGGGCAAGGTTGAGGATACAAATTGGCTTGGGCTGGTGTAATAAACGTTTAACTCGCAAGTTGGAGTAAACTTGGAATTAATAATAACATTAATAACTAAAAATAATAACTTAAAAACCGAGTGTAAAGTCAGAGTCCACACTCCTTGCATTCGGAAATTCAATAATATTTAAGAGGATAATCACACAAATAAACAATACATATACATTTGAAATAGGCTAGTATATGTTGTTACTAAAACTAGCCATTGACTGAATGGAAAGTAGACTAAATTAACGTAGTAAAACCGGTATAGACATGTGATACAGTTACCACTCCATTGATCATCTGCTGAGAGTAAGAGAAAGAGGGTGTGTATAGTCAGGAGAGCAAATAGAGAGAGAGAGAGAGAGAGGAGGGTGAATTCAAGGAGAGGGAATGTGCTATTCACAGGTACTTTTAACACATTAGCCCTTTCTTCTGCTGGACACACCTCCCTCAGTCAATCCCTTAGGATGTAACAGAACCAGAGCGCCTCGTGGGGGAAGGGAGATTGCACCGGTAGGGAATGGAGGACTGGTTTATCAACAACTCAACTGGTTTTGCCTGGTGAAAGGCCATGTGCTTCACAGAGAACTTCATTATTGCCTTAGGGTAGAATGGGGATTGAATCCCCGTATTAGAACACAATTACACTTCATTGACATACAGTTTGGCTGTTAATCAGTCCCCCCACTTATTACAGCTGGGCACATAAAGTCAGAGCAGTTCAATAGGAGGAGGTAGGGACAGGGAGGAGACAGAGAGGGGATGTGTCAAAGTAAATATGTTAGTTTGATGTATTTCTATGTAAAATGCCCTGTATTTGTTTACGCAGCACAAGTACATTTAATGACATGCTCGCCCTGTGTTTACCGGTGAATCGTCTCTGGTGTCCCCAAAAGCTGGATACCAGAGAGCAAAAAGAATGTTGTGCACGTGTAGGGAGACTGCCTGTGGTGTTGTATGTGTTTGAAGGCTGCTTGTGGGGTTGTGTGCATAAAAGCATTTCATTGTGGTGTAGTGTGTGAAATGTTTTGTTTGTGGTGTACTATGTGTGTTTATGGACTATTGTGTGTTTGTGTCCACAGGATGTAAAGTGTGTGTCTAGGGGCTGTAGAGAGAGTGAGTGTGCCTAGAGGGTATTGTCTATAGGGTGTAGTGCAGGGTCGGACTGGAGATACAAAGCAGCCCTGGAAAAAAATCTATGCCAGCCCCATAAGTCATTGTGCTATGTAGTGTATGTGTTTTAAATAAATATATATATATATATATATATATATATATACACACACACACACACACACATTTTTGAATTAGAAAAAGAAATATACCAATAATATATATATTATTGGTATATTTCTTTTTCTAATTCAAAATATTAGTCCTTTCAGGGTAATTAAATTATACAGTAAAGCATACTCACATGCAGACACAGACAATCTTACTGACACAAGTTCATTGTATACAGGCTCACAGACAATCGCATTGATATACATAAGCCCATTGACATAAAAACACAAGCTCACTGATACACACAAATAGGCTCATTGACAGACAATCTCAATGACACACACAGACAAGTTTACTGATACACACACACACACACACAAATTTAGTACAGAAGACTCTGATACACACAAGCTTACTACATGCAAGCTCACTGTCACACACACACTCACTACAGACAAGCTCACTGATGCGCACACACTCTCCCTACAGACAAGCCCATTGACACACACATGCTCCCTACAGACAAGCTCACTGATGCACACACACTCTCCCTATAGACAAGCCCATTGACACACTCATGCTCCCTACAGACAAACTCACTAACTCACAATCCCTACAGACAAGCTCACTGACACACATACAAGTTCACTCACTAGCAGGCACACACACACACAAGCTCACTCACTAGCAGGCAAACACACACAGAAGCTCCCTCACTAGCACACGCACACACAAACTCACTCACTAGCAGATGCACACAGAATCTCACTCACTAGCAGATGCGCACAAACACAGAAGTTCCCTCACTAGCACACATACAAAAGCTCACTCACTAGCAGGAACACACAAACTCCCTCACTAGCAGGCACGCACACACACACACAAACTCCCTCACTAGCAGATGCACACACACACACACAGAAGCTCACTCACTAGCAGATGAGCACACACACAGAAGCTCTCTCACTAGCAGATGCACACACACACACAGAAGCTCACTCACTAGCAGATGCGCACACACACACACACAGGAAGACATCCACACACACAGAGGCAGACAATCACACACAAACAGAGGCAGACAACCATACACACACACACACACACACACAGGGCAGGCAGGCAGACAGCCACACACACACAGAGGCAGGCAGGCAGACAGCCACACACACACACAGACAACCACATGTTTGCTTTTAAATGCAGATGTGTGTAGGGTTGCTGTTTGTATAGCATTTTAGCATTTTTATACAGCAGTGTGTTTGTAAGTTATGTTTGCTTGCAGGGGTGTGTTTGTATGTTGTGTTTTATTTTAAGGGGTGTGTTTGTATATAATTCTGGTGTTTGAATTCAGGTGTGTTTGTATGTAATGGTTTTGCAAGGTTGTGTTTGCATGTTGTGTTCATGTTTGATGGGTTGTATGCACATACGCACACAGATATACATACACATTAACACACAAATGCACACATATAGACACACTGACACATACACATAGATACAATGATACACAAGTGGAAACATGCACACACCTTGACAGAGAGATACACACACTGGCATATAAACACACTCAAATGCACAAAGTGACACACACCTTCACACAAAGATATACAAACACAGATATACACATGTACCAATACACACACTGCCACACAGATGCAAACACTGTCACACAGATACAAACACACACACACACAGTGACAACTAGAGATACTCACGGATGGCCCTGCATGCACCGGTGGTAGTTTCACCACTACTCTGACTGGTGCATGGGCCAGCAAATACATCACAGATCCTATGATCTCTCCAGTCAGCCTAAGCCCATGGCCATCGTGAACAACCGGTTTGTCCGAGTATGTATATGTATATTCCTTGCACTCCTGCTCCTGTTATCCACAAAAGTTTGCATCACTACAAGCACTTTATGGAGAATATTTTATCCATATTTAGACCTTGTTTGTATATTAACCTGCATAATGTATGAAAATTGATGAAAAATTAAAGCTTTATATTTTAAGATATATTACACAGAACGCCAATACTACATACAAATACACCCCTAGATTCAAAAGCAATCACTACACATCGGTAAAAGCTATTTTTTTCTAAAACTCCGTCATGCGCTAAAATTAACCCAGATAGCCGAGATTGAGGGGTTAACGCTCCTCCAGTCTGCCTCGGTATTCGCAGACCCTCCCTGTGCTTCCGCGGTCAGTGTGAAGTGCAGGGAGATGGATTGGATCAGTGCTGCTGATCTTCTACCTGTTAAAAATAAATAAATAAACTTTAAATCCCACCCCCCTTTTCCCCTGCTTTAATAAAATTAACCCATTCCCTCCCAATTGATCACTGACATCAATTGGCACGGACTACATTTTACTGTGATCTGATTATTTTGTTTAACTTTTATTTAATTTTTTTTAACCCTCAGGGTTACATTTATTTTGTTAATTAATTTAAATATTTTAAAACTATATATTTAGCTAGCAGGGGTGGGTGGAAGTTAGTGGGGAGCTAGCTAGGGGTTAACATTAAAAAAGTTATCAAAAAAAGTTAAAAGAAAGTTTAAAACATTTTTTAATAACATTTAAAAAAAAGTAAAAAAAAAAAATTCCACCACCCTTTTCCCAGTCCTATTAAAAATTAACCCCTTCCTGCCAGTTGATCACTACCTACAGTGATCAAAATACAGATCACAGTATTATACTGTGATCTTTTGGGGTTTTTTTAACCCCTGAGGGTTAACTTTTTTTTTTTCCCTCAGGGGTTCAATTTATTTCATTAAATAATTAGCCGGGGTGGGTGGGAGTTATGGGAAATTGGGGGATTTACTGTTAGTGCTGCTTACTGCTAGTTAGGGGTTAACACTTAAAAAAAATATATTAAAATTTTAAAAGTGTAAAAAATTAAAAAAAAAAGAAAGTTTAAAAAATGTAATAAGTTAAAAAAAAGTTTAAAAACGAGTTTTCAAAAGTTACAAAAATACATTAAAAAATTACGACTATACCTGGAACAAACTAGAGAAAAAATGATCCCACACTAAGGTTCAAAATATGGCTTTTGAATTACACTGGGGTGTATTCTTTAATAAATAGTATGTGTTTGTGGGGAAGTTTGAATAACGAACTAGCTAAACTACTCCGAAATGAAACATGGACACAGCGTAAAACTTCAAAGTTAGAAACAAACTAAATGTCTTTGTCTCAAAAGTGGCCCTTTAACATCCACATATACCTGGCAAAGGTACATACGGGGGGATTGCTGTACTCAGACAACATAGCTGAAGCTGAGCAACATATGAAGTATTATACAGTCGTAGCACACATAAGGATTACAAAATAGACTGTGCAAACTCATTTTGTGTGTCAAAAAGGCAGAAAAAATGCTTATTACCACACTTGGTACAAGCTAGCGGACAAATTATACCATGCCAAGGTTCAAAATATGCCTTTTGAAATACCCTGGGATGTCTTCTTTAAGAAATGGTATGCCTTTATGGTGTAGTTGGAATATGTAGCCTGCTCAAGTGCTCCAAAGTTGGACACGGACACATCAAATCCCTCCTTGAAAATTCACACTTAAAAACCTGAACTTGTGACGTCTCTTTTACAGCACTGTAACTTCACAAAATAGTGTCTAGGTCCTACATCGGGCATATTATTTTACTCAGAAGATATAGCTGAGCATAATTTGGGTGTTTTTATGACAGTGGTACATAACAAGTGTAAGAAATACTCAAATACACAAAAATGCAACATATATGGAAAAAAAACAAATTGTTCCCAAACATTGACATAAATTGGTGAGAAACAATGGTGACAAGTTTAGGCTCAACATATGACATATAAGATACCCTGGGGTGTCTGCTTTATCAAATGAAAGCCCTTTGCGGGGTTATTTGAACAGTCACACAGCTATAATCAGGGGCATACCTGGAGCATTTGACACCCAGGGCGGATCCTATATTTGGCACCCTCCTGCTTAAAAATGTAAAAAACACCCGCAATTTTTTTTTTAATGTAATTAGCACCAAGCAATGTTTGTGTGTTTGAATGTAAGCATGTTTTTGTATGGAGTATGTGTGAGTGAATGTATGGGTATGTTTGCACGTATTGGCATTTGAATGCAGGCGTGCATCTTTCTGTAGTGTGGTTTTTGAATACGGTGGTGTGTTTTTATGTAGTGTTGACATTTGGATGCAGGGTTGTATTTGTGTGTCGTATAGGCGAAATGCTGAGATGTATGCACCTATACTCACATATACACACACTGGTAGCGGGGGTTACGTGAGAGGGGGAGGGGAGGGTGATGTGAGAGGGGGGTGATAGTAAGGGGGTGTGATGGTGGGAGGGGTGATGATGAGAGGGAGAGGGGAGTGATGATGAGAGGGAGTGATGGGTGATGTGTGAGGGAGGGGGATGATGGTGAGAGGAAGAGGGGGTGATGTGTGAGGAGGAGACGGACTTGAGAGGGAGAGGGGTGATGGGGGGGGGACTAAATACCTTTATTCCCTGATGGTATGGTGGGCTCCCTGGTGGTCCGGTGGCCATAATCTTGCGAGACAAAGTCAGAGTGTTGCTGTGGTAATGCACGGTAACGCTCTGATTGATCCAGCTCTGCACAGACACATGGTCTGCAGCTCTGCACACTGCGGAGCTGCAGACCAGTGTCTGTGATGGGCACAGTAGGGGCATCTCACCTGGCGGCATACTTAGCAAGCTGCCGGGCCTCCTCCTGGTGTTGGGTCCTCGGCCAGTAACCCGGGTTCCGACACAGTCTGCCCTGGGCACCCCTCTAGTGAGTGGCACCCGGGGCGGACCGACTCCTCTGCACCCCACCTTAGTACGCCACTGGCTATAATACCCTAAAATGAGACATAGGCCCATCAAATGCATCTACGAAAATACTAACTATAGAAACTGAAATAGCCTTGTCTCTTATATGGCATTTTAGCTTTACTGAAAAGTGCATACAATGGGGGTATCATTATACTCAGCAGATGTAGCTGAACACAATATGGGTTTCTGTGCAGGAATAGCACACACCAGCTTTACAAAATACACATTACAAAAACCTTGTTATATGTGTATATGCCAAAATAGAGAAAAAACACAATTCCAATATTTAGCAGAGATTGGCGATGAAACGGCTATGTAAAAAGTGTCAAATTAACTTTAGGTAAATAGCCTGTGATGTCTACTTTATATACATATATACTTTTGTGTGGCAATTCAGTTTTCTGTGATGGCTACTAAACCTACAAGACAAACATACCAACCAAAATTGTTTCACATTGAAATTTTATTTTAGTCCTTGTATTTTGTGACCTGTAACTTTCAAAATAAGCTGAAATACTATACATATTATGTACTCTATAAATGTACTCTATAAATCAAGACACATAAATTAATTTATTTTGAATTACTTTTTCTAAGCTGGATATATTATTCACACGCTATTATTGCCAAAACTGTGAAAAAATGGTTTTTTTTGTTTGTTGTTTTTCCCATTTTTTTTTATAATTAATGAGAATTTACCTATGTATATGTGACATCAAATTAAAGCCCTGTTTACCCTGTAATAAACGGTATATAATATGTGTTGGTGCAATAAATGACAAAGATGCAAATTGCTTTTGAACACAAACGGCAAAGAAAATGCAAAAATGGCTTGTGTCCTTAAGGGTAAGACAAGCTTCTGAAGTTGTGTCCTTAAGGGGTTAAACTAGAAATGTCAGGCTGTGTCTATGTTTATTTACTTTTTATTTTAAAACAAATAAGTTGCCAGTGGCAAGTTGAATAAATACTGTAGCCCTTCTGTGATTCGAGTATTGAAAATAGGGGGGTCAGATCTGATCTATATTTTGACTAAATGGTAAAAACTTACTTTCCTTATTCTCATTATAAATTAATTATATAATTCCATGACCTTGTAATTCTAATATAGTATATAGATGTTACAAACCTGCTATACCTCTTAAGTGCTCTACAAATATCTATACCAGATTTTTAAAATATCCCCATTCCTGACCAGAATCCAAAAAACAGCTCTGATTTTCCTTAACAGGATACATTTCAAAGGTAAAAGTCAAATTCACATTGCATTAATTCCAAAGAGTAGCCAGACTGAGGGAGACTGACAGTTATTTTGTGTTTCTTTCATGTGCGAATAATCGCACCAACTGTTGTCACCATCTCACCAAGCTGCTTAGTGATGGTCTTGTAGCCCATTCCAGCCTTGTGTAGGTCTGCAATCTTGTCCCTGACATCCTTGGACAGCTCTTTGGTCTTGGCCATGGTGGAGAGTTTAGAATTTGATTGATTACTTCTGTGGTTAGGTGTCTTTTATACAGGTAATGAGCTGAGATTCCCTTTAAAGGGACACTCCAGGCACCAAGACCACTTCTGCCCATTGGAGAGGTCTGGGGGACAACTCCCACTACTCTTAACCCTGCAAGTGTAATTATTGCAGTTTTTTATAAACTGCAATAATTACCTTGCAGGGTTAACTCCACCTCTAGTGGCTGTCTGTGTGTCTGTTAGCCACTAGAGGGCACTTCCTGGTTCCTAGCACAGGAAACCTGCGCTAGAGCGCCGCTGGACGTCCTCACGCTGTGTGAGGACCTCCAGCGTCGCTCATTTCCCCATAGGAAAGCATTGAAATGCATTTTCAATGCTTTCCTATGTGGAGCGCTAATGCACATGCACGGCTGGGCGGGATCAGTCTCACCCACTGGCCCACACAGTCAAAAGGAGGAGCGGCGCGGAGGGAGAAGCAGCGACGTGGGACATCGTCACTGCCTCAGGTAAGTTACTGTAGGGGTTTTCACCCCTTCAGCAACCGGGGATTGGGGGTGGGAGGGAGAGGGAACCTGCAGTGCCAGGAAAACGGAGCCAAAAATCTTGCTGATTGATAGGGGATCAAATACTTATTTCACTCATTGACATGCATTTTTTCATGATTTTTTTTTCTTATTATTCTGTCTTTCACTGTTAAAATACACCTACCATTAAACTTATAGACTGACCATTTCTTTGTTCAAAATCAACAGGAAATCAAATACTTTTTTTTCCCTCACTGTATCTATGATTGTGCCAGCACTTAGAGCAGGGGTTCTCAACCTTAGTCCTCAGGACCCCCTACCAGTCCAGGGTTTAGGGATTACCTGGGTGTGTCTAAGGTGTTTAGAAAAAGAAAAAAAAAAAAAACACCTTAGAGTCTAAGGTGTTTTTTTTCCCCCCTTTTTCTAAACACCTTAGACACACCCAGGTAATCCCCAAATCCTGGACTGGTAGGGGATCCCGAGGACTGGGTTGAGAACCCCTGATTTAGAGCATGGCAAGGAGGACTTCAATGAAGATAATGAAAGAGAGTTCCATTGACAGCAGTGGCTAGAATGGTAAATAGAAAGCATGATTTAAAGTCTCTATATGTATGCTCAAAAACCTATTACCTTTTGCTAAAATGGTTTATGTACGTCTTTTTTTCATTTTACGAAAAGTGCAGAAATTTGCACTTTTATAAATAAACTTTGCTACACCCCCCTGGCAGTCAATCAGATAACTTTTTGTGTTACTTCCTGGTTAGGCTTGCTCAGTGGAGCTAAACTCAAAATGAGGCAATTGCCCAGAGCACCTGCTGCAAAGACTTCTCATTGAGCTGCATTGGGAAAGCTATGATTGGACAGCCACATAAATGGACTGGGTTGGGGGGAAGGGGAGTGATTCAGCTTTTGCTGTTTTAAGATATAACCTCAATGAAAAAAAATGTTTAATTAAAAGATGGCATGTTTTTATTTGGGGTTAATCTTATAAACAGTGATTTGTCTTTTTTTTTTTGTATTTGGGAAGTGGGCTTCTATTCCAGCAATTAATTAATAATTTAGAATGTTATGGCATGAATTATATTTGCTTTTCATTGTCTTGGATAGTTTAAGAAGCTAAGTATATATATTTTTTATGTATTAACTTCATTTATTATTTGTTTAAAGGGACACTATAGTCACCTGAACAACTTTAGCTTAATGAAGCCATTTTGGTCTATAGAACATGCCCCTGCAGCCTCCCTGCTCAATCCTCTGCCATTTAGGAGTTAAATCCCTTTGTTTATGAACCCTAGTCACACCTCCCTGCATGTGACTTGCACAGCCTTCCATAAACACTTCCTGTAAAGAGAGCCCTATTTAGGTTTTCTTTATTGCAAGTTCTGTTTAATTAAGATTTTCTTATCCCCTGCTATGTTAATAGCTTGCTAGACCCTGCACGTGCCTCCTGTATGTGATTCAAGTTCAATTTAGAGATTGAGATACAATTATTTAAGGTAAATTACATCTGCTTGAAAGTGAAACCAGTTTTTTTTCATGCAGGCTCTGTCAGTCATAGCCAGGGGAGGTGTGGCTAGGGCTGCATAAACAGAAACAAAGTGATTTAACTCCTAAATGACAGTGAATTGAGCAGAGAAATTGCAGGGGAATGATCTTTACACTAAAACTGCTTTATTTAGCTAAAGTAATTTAGGTGACTATAGTGTTCCTTTAATACCTTGAAAAAAATAATTTTACATTTTTGAATGAATGTACAATTTGCCCAAATTTCTGAGATACTATTGTCAACCTAACAAACAACTGAACCTGGATGCAGAAATAAACATGATTTGGTTGTTTTTCTATGGAAAAGTACATTTTAACATAAATCTGCATTGCTTGGCTATTCCTTTAAATTCTGAGCTGCTTTATCCCAGCTATAAACTACTGACTTAATGCTACTATCATCCCTTATATCATATTATTGTCCTTTGCTGAATGCCAGTATAAAATTGCAAAATACTTTATTATAATTTTCCCTAAATACTTGCAATTTAAGTAAGAAATAGTGAAATTATCAAATCAGTCAGCTAGACTATTTGAGGTTAAGTTTGTTGCCAAATTGCATATGCACTTTTCTCAATATCCAGAAAAGTGATGAAATTGGATTAGGTAAAAATATTCTAATGAAAAAAAAAAAAAAAAAAGGAATTAACTTCCATAAAACGTAACTGGAAAATTTTCCTTACAACCATTCCAATATGTATAGCAAATTATTGGCTGGCGAGAACATTTTACTTTAAGCCAGAAAAGGTTACTATGATTTAAAGTTACAATACTACAAAAAATGGGTCTTCAAAATTTAATTCATATAGTTTGAATAGTCTAACTAATCAAAACACAGCTTTCCAGTAGTAAATGTATATAAATCATGTTTTTTTTTAAATTAATTTTAAACCATGACTAAACCTACCAGAAAGTCGAAGATGGGTATTGTATATTGCATCACTAGTAAGGAATCAGCCAAAAGTATGGTTTTACCTTAGTGTATCCCAGCTTGATTATTGTAGTTTACTAATGAACTTTAATTGAGCATTTAAATATAATTATGGGTATCACATGCAATTAAATCCCTTGATGTAAAGTTCCTTCCTTATTCTTATGTTAATGTCAGTTTGTTTTTTTAAAGTTGATTTCTCTGTGGATAGATGGGACGTGAAGATGAGTCTCAGAGGCATTTTATGCTCTGGTAATTGAATTATTCTAGTACAAATTTCTCTGCACTCATCGTAATAGTGGGCTTAATCTTGCTTGCCAACTGAGAATATGCAGACACAGAGTTGTACCTATGCTATTTTGCAGCTGGGGGGTGCGTGGATTGGTCATTGGCACCCCTCCCATTGACACTCCAAGCACTATACCCAGCACAACTTATTAAAGTGGTTATGGTGCAAGAAATATGTGGGATCCAATGTAATCGGGTTTAGCTTAATTTATATCTCTCCCTTAAGTCCCTTTACTTACATGTCCTACTGTTATTACCAATTGTGTCTCCCTCTTCATGTCCACCCACTTTTGTCTTCACCTCACTTATACCCATTCTCATTCTGTATGTCAATATATTCTATTTTTGTCTACCAACATATTCTCATTCTATCCATTCCCCATTCAGTCAACCTGCATTCTTGTTCTCTCCATCTATCCCCCTTTCACGTCCACCCACTGATTCTCAATCTGTCCACCCCCCCATTCTAAGACTTTGCACCCTCCATTCACATTCTGTCCACATGCCAATTCACCTATTGTCAATGTAGCAAAGCCAAGCAGGACCAGAGCAAAGTGTATTTATGTTTCTCTGCCTGGTGTGTCGGCACAGCTCAGCACACAAAACACATATAGATATGATGTTAAATTCTTGCCCCCTTTACTTAAAGTGCCGGCTGAACATGCAGAAAATGAATGCTCTTTTTCATGCATGACAATAGCATACTGGCCTTAGCCACCGTTGATTGACATTGTACATTGTTGTATAGTTTGTTGTCTATAATAATTCCCAAGTTCTTTTCGTGTGTTGTTATCCCTAATTCGCTTCCATTAAGGGTATACGTTGCTTGTGCATTCTTTACACGAAAGTTCATAACTTTGCATTTTTCAACATTACATTTCATCTGCCATTTGAGTGCCCAGTCCCTCAGTCTATCTAAATCCCTCTGCAGCAAAGTAATATCTTGCTCACATTGTATTACTTTACAGAGTTTTGTGTCATCTGCAAACACTGAAACACGACTTTATAAATGATCTTGAAAAAAGCATTTAAACATGTTAAATAGAAGGGGTCCCAGAACAGAACCCTGAGGGACACCACTTACCACCTCTGTCCAGCTTGAAAATTTACCATTAATGACAACTCTTTCTACACTATTTTTAAGACCGATTTCTTTGAGTTTGAACACTAATCTATTGTGTGGAACTGTATCAAATGCCTTGGCAAAATCCAAATAAATCACAACCACTGCAAAACCCTGATCTATACTTCTACTTACTTCTTCGTAAAATGCAATCAAGTTAGTTTGACATGACATGTGCTTCATAAAACCGTGCTGATTTATGCTGGTAACCATGTTCTTCTCATGGAATTCTTGAATATTATCCCGTAATAACCTTTCAAATACTTTTCCAGCCACAGAAGTTAAGCTCACAGATCTATAATTTCCAGGTAAGGATATTTAACCCTTTTTGAATATAGGAACCACATCTGCCTTCTTCCAATCCTCCAGAACACTTCCTGAAAGAAAAGAATCTTGAAAGATTAAAAACAGAGGTTCACTTATTTCTACACTTAATTCCTTAAGTACACGTGGATGAATACCATCAGGCCCTGGAGCTTTGTTTATATTAACTTGCAGCGCCTTGTCTTGAGTGAACCAATTAAAATGTTTCTGAATGTTTTTAGCAGCAATCATTTGCACATCTATTGCCATGGGTTCTTCCTTAATATATACGGAGGAGAAATTTTTATTTCAAATTTCTGCCTTTTCCTGGTCTTCATTAACTAACACCCCCATTCCAGTTTTTTGTGTACCTACACTTTCATTTTTTTTTAGAATTTATGTACTTAAAGGACCACTCTAGGCACCCAGACCACTTCAGCTTAATGAAGTGGTCTAGGTGCCAGGTCCAGCTAGGGTTAACCCATTTTTTCATAAACATAGCAGTTTCAGAGAAACTGCTATGTTTATGAATGGGTTAAGCATTCCCCTATTTCCTCTAGCAGCTGTCTCATTGACAGCCGCTAGAGGCGCTTGCATGCTTCTCACTGTGATTTTCACAGTGAGAGCACGGCAGCGTCCATAGGAAAGCATTATGAATGCTCTTGCCGCGCCTGCGCATTCAGCCGACGGGGAGGAGAAGAGGAGGAGAGCTCTCCACCCAGCATTGGAAAAAGGTAAGTTTTAACCCCTTTCCCCTTTCCAGAGCCGGGTGGGAGGGGTCCCTGAGGGTGGGGGCACCCTCAGGGCCCTATAGTGCCAGGAAAACGAGTATGTTTTCCTGGCACTATAGTGGTCCTTTAAAGAATGCTTTGGGGCTGGTTTGGCTATCATTTTTTTCATTTTGAAGTTTAGCAAATCTAATCGCCTTTTTGCACGCATTATTGACTTTATTATATCTTTTATAGGATGCATCTGATTTGTCCGATTTAAATGCTTTAAATGCCCTTTTCTTATTTTTAATTTCTTGTTTTACTTCTCTACTAAGGCACATTGGTTTCAATTTGTTTCTTTTATATTTATTACCCAATGGTACATACTGAGAAATGTATCTTTCTAATATTTGTTGGAAGATGTTCCATTTATCCTCAGTGTTCTTTTCACTAAAGAGTTTATGCCAGTTAATATATTGTAAAGCTGCCCTTAACTTATAGAAATTGGCCTTTTTAAAATTATATGTTTTTAGTATACCCCATGTGCTTTTGTTTTTTTAAATTTATTTCAAAGGACACTATATTGTGATCACTATTTCCCAAGTGCTCACCTACTTGAATGTTGGTCAAAAGATCAACATTGTTTGTTAGAACCAGGTCCAGACAAGCGTCCTTTTGTAACGGTACTTACCCTCTCCAGGGGCCGGGCGAGGTCCTCTTTCCCCGCCGTGCACGGTCCTGCAACTGCATGAGCCGCGTGCGGCTTGTCCGACGGGGAGGCGTACACTGACTGTGAGAAGCGGCCACGTGACTCGCCTGGCACTGGGAGCGCGGCGTGCTTTTAAAGGGACAGTGGGAGCCAAAAATAAAAAAGGTCTCCCGTTGGCCCATATCATTCCACATTCCCCATACACGTTTTGGGGGCATGGATATGACAAGGGCCAATCAAATGAAACTATTAGGTATTTATACTCACCTTTCCCTTGGCTCCCTGCCCTATCGTGGTTTATGATTCAGTTCCCTTTAGTGCTTGCTTCGTGTAGTAGTGTTTTTTTCGTGCTTGACCTTGGCTTTGTATCCGACTCCATTTTTGTCTTTATCCCTGATTTTTCTTGTTCACCGGTTTCCTGACTCCTGTGTACCAGTCCTTGGCTAGTTCTTGTTTACACTGTCTCTCTGTTCTCTTGACCTCAGCTCGTTCTTGACTCTGTCTTTTCCTGTCCCCGTCGAGTCTGGCCATTCTAAGGCCCTGTAAGACGTATCTTGTTATCTTGTCTCTCGTCGGACTATTCTTGCGTGTTGGGGTATACTACCGTGACACCTTTCTAGTTTATGCTTGTACAAGTTGTGACATGAAGGGTTCATTTAACAAGTTCAAAAACCCAATTCCCTTTGCTGAGCTACTAGTCGCTCTGTCCCAACTAAGGTCTGGGTAATTAAAATCTCCAATAATTAAAGTGTTACACAGATTTGTAGCTTTCTCAATTTGCTCAAACAGCTGTTATTCCTTGTCAATATTAACATTAGGTGGTTTATAACATATCCCAACCAATAGTTGATTTCCCTTCTTTTGCCCCAAGCATGCTATCTATGCTATGCCTCTAGTTCCCCCATTTTGTTATTTAGGCTCCTTGTATTAGTAAGCATACATTTAATATCATTAAACACTTATACATTTGTGAATTATCAACAGTACATACCTTCTCTGTTCTGAGCTTGCCCCTACCCCCGTCTCCACCTACCTTATACTGAGCTAAAGCCCATCTCCTTTCTGTCCTATCTCCATTTTTTAGATTGCGATGACCCTCCCCCCATACTACTAGTTTAAAATCTCCTCCAACCTTCTAGCCATCCTATCCCCCAGCACTGCAGTCCCTCTCCCGTTTAGATGCAACCCATCACTGTTATAAAGGTTATCCCTAAGTGCAAAGTCAGCCCAGTGCTCTAAAAACCCAAATCCACTCTGTCAGCAACATGCTGGACCCGAGCACCCGGGAGACAGCAAACTGTCCGGTTGAGCCAGTCAGAGTGGCAGATTGCCCTATCTACTCTCCTAATTATAGTCCCCTACCACCACAACCTGTCTAGCCTTCCTTACATTTTCATCCTTCCCTGTACTAGAGGGGCTGTTCCCTTGGCTGTTAGAAGTAACCACTTCCTCTAATACAGCTACTCCTGAGCTGATGCTCCCAACATCTTCACTCAAACAAGCAAATCTGTTAGGTTGCACAAAATCAGAACTACCTAGCCCTTTCCTCTTCCCACCCCCCTGCTTCCTCGACCCACTGTCACCCAACGAAGTGCCTGTTCCCCATCTGTCTTATCTCCTCCCTCTCCACTACCTATCCCCACTAAAGTCTGCTCAGTGAGCAGCAGACTCAACATGATTGTTGATATCCCTCAATGATGTAATTTGCCTCTCGAGATCTCCAATCTGAGCTTCCAGAGAAGCACTCGCACACAACCGTCACAGAGGTATGGACCCTGGACGGGTACAAGCTCAGTGAGTTAGGGGTGTGCTCAGGGCCAGATTAAGAGCCCAGTGGGCCTGGTGCTGACAATTATGATGGGCCTAATTACAGAATCATATCGACCAAAAACAGTAAAACACTCCCAAGTGTTACGGTTGCCTCCAGGCTGGCTGGAAGTTGGACCGTAGAAAAGGATGCTCCTAGCGCTCACCAAAGGACCATCAGCACCGTAGACACCATAACTACTGCGTAGCCACCAGAAGTACTGCAGACTCCACGAACCACCGCTGCTGGGCTGGTATCTCGCCGTCTGCTCTGTGCCCTGGACCCACGACCAGGCTCCAGGTTGCAGTAGGTGAACCTCTTCCTTCTGCAGAGCGAAGCAGGATCAGGAACAAGAGCTCTTACAAGAGCTCAGTAGCTAAGGGAGTATGAAGAGCATAGCAATCCCTGTAGTGATTATAGCTGTCCCCTACAAACATGAGTCAAGGCTGCAAGTTAGAGGGTCAAGAAGATCTGAGGTGCTGGCACACCCAGCCTGGTTTTTATTACAGTCTTGCAAATACAGGACCGCCCACAGGGAGGTATAAAACAACCAATAATAAATGTACATTACAGAAACACTCCCAGCAATTACACACAAAACTCCTCCCCTCTGCCTGTGATCTAATTATGTTGCACAATGGGTTAACATAATTAAACACAGGCAGTAAAAATACAGTTTTTATCCATGTACTATAACTTCCAAACTACACATCCAATCTTCATAAAAATACATATTTAGAATCAATCCATTCAGGGGAGCAACATATTAAAAACTGGCACAAATCAGACAAGGGGTTCAAAAGTTAGCAAAAGTATCTTTTGGGGCCTAGCTGGCAGCATGGTTTTCTGGCCCAAACCGGATTTACAGAGCCCTCTATCCTGGACAATGGGGAAAGTAATCCAATTATCCAGGGATAGAGGCAGACTCCATTAACCACATGTCAGCAAAAGACACAAAAAGACACAAAAATACATAACTCCTATTGAACTGAACAGAACCCCCACATTCAACCTATCCCCAGATGGCTTGGATCTGAGCGCTCAATATATCCAAACAGCGCTCAGATCCCACAAATACAGTCAAATCGCCATACACACTAGGTCCATAGTCATGGGGCAGAAGGCTGGCAATTAGGCTTCTCCATAACACAGGGAAGCAGGGCAATTTGTCAAATAACATAACAGTTACAAATGGCAGTTTGTAACATATCTCCCCTTTTGGAGGGAGACTAACCAGGCACCTGACCTTCTGTCGGTCAGTGCCTAAGTTAGTCTCGCAGCCCACCCACAAATAAACATTGGCAGAGTAGCCCCCCCACAATAAATAGTACTGGCCTGTAGGTTCCAGGTTGCAGGACAGTCCTGTGACAAGGGAGTTGGTAGGGCAGAGGCCAGCGGCGCTCTGTCCTGATGCCAGCTCTTCTGCTGGGGTGAGGGGGTTGCAGGCCAGTCCTGTAATAAGGGGGTCGGTAGGGCAGAGGCCAGCGGCGCTCTGTCCTGATGCCAGCTCTTCTGCTGGGGGAATTGGGGCATAGTTCTGCCCGGTGGCAAAGGGAACGTGGGGGTTGGTGGGGGTTGCCATCTCACCCGTTAACCCTGGGCCCAAGTTAGGAGTTGGCTGGGGAGGGGAGAATTGGCTTACCTCCTCCTCCTGATACTCCTGCGGCCGCTGGGGAGGGAGGTCGATGCTCTCCGCTTCCTGTGGAACATGCTGGGGCTGGGGAGAGAGACCGGTTGTCTCCTCTCCCTGGAAGGCACACTCCGGCTGGGGAGAGAGGTCGATGCTCTCCTCTCCCTGTAGCTGGGTCTGCCGCTGGGGATCTGGGCCGCCTGCCCAGCATCCCTGTAGGGCCGGTAGAGAGACTACGGTCCCATCTTCACCTGCCTGTTGGGGGTCCTCCCAGGACCAGTCTATGAGGTCTGCTGCCTCGGGTACCTCTGGTTGGGGTTGGGGAAGGAGACCGGTTGTCTCTTCCCTCTGCACGGTGCACTGCCGCTGGGGAGAGAGGTCGCTGCTCTCCTCTCCCTGTAACTCAGGCTGCCGCTGGGGAGGGAGGTCGATGCTCTCCGCTCCCTGTAACTCACCCAGGGGTTGGGGATCTGGGCCGACTGCCCAGCATCCCTGTAGGGCCTGTAGAGAGACCTCGGTCCCATCTCTACCTGCCATCAGAGGTTCCTCCCAGTATACCTCTACGATATCCTTCCAGCTGAAGGACTCTCGATCTGGCTCTGCTGCTGTGCTCTCTAGGGGGACCTCTGGATGCTGTTGAGGAAGGGGACGGGTTGTCTCTTCCCGGGACCCCTGGATGATGTGCTGGTACTTCCACTCCAGGTCACATTCCTGGGTGACTAGATACCGCAGGTCTGCTTCCAGGCCAATAGCTCTAGGGAGTCCCAGCTTGTCTTCCCGGTCATCATACAGGTCCCAGAAGCGTGAGTCTGTAGCCCTTCCAAAGTCATCATCGTCCATATTTTCCCAGAATAGATCAGGGCCATTGTAATCCTCACACTCAGGGAATTCATACTCAGCTATCTCTGGAACAAGCTGAGTCGTGTACCACTGTAGCGCCTGGTATGCGTTGTCGAGCCACAGTTCACTGTATACTAGATCCTCTAGTTTAGTCACCCACACTGGAAGGGGTTGTTTGCCCAGGAGGGGCATCCGCTCTGCCATTCGAGCCTGGATTTGCTGCCCTCTGCTGATTCTACGATCACCTCGCCAACGCTGAACTTCCTGTAGGGCTTCTTCCCACAGCTCGGCTCTGGCCTCACTTCTGTACCCACACATCTCCTCTTCTGAGACTGCCCCATCTTTCCAGGATAGGAAGCCATGCAATCTGTCGAGGAACCTCTCCTCCATTTCGGCTGCTGTGCACGGACTTGCTGGCTCCATGCTGCTCTAGGTAGGGACGCTGCGCAGTGGCTAGCGTTGCCCTCAATACTCTCTCATACGATACCAGTGCTGTTGGGGTGCTGCTCCTTGCGCTAGGACGCCATCCCACCGCTGCCACCAAATGTTACGGTTGCCTCCAGGCTGGCTGGAAGTTGGACCGTAGAAAGGATGCTCCTAGCGCTCACCAAAGGACCATCAGCACCGTAGACACCATAACTACTGCGTAGCCACCAGAAGTACTGCAGACTCCACGAACCACCGCTGCTGGGCTGGTATCTCGCCGTCTGCTCTGTGCCCTGGACCCACGACCAGGCTCCAGGTTGCAGTAGGTGAACCTCTTCCTTCTGCAGAGCGAAGCAGGATCAGGAACAAGAGCTCTTACAAGAGCTCAGTAGCTAAGGGAGTATGAAGAGCATAGCAATCCCTGTAGTGATTATAGCTGTCCCCTACAAACATGAGTCAAGGCTGCAAGTTAGAGGGTCAAGAAGATCTGAGGTGCTGGCACACCCAGCCTGGTTTTTATTACAGTCTTGCAAATACAGGACCGCCCACAGGGAGGTATAAAACAACCAATAATAAATGTACATTACAGAAACACTCCCAGCAATTACACACAAAACTCCTCCCCTCTGCCTGTGATCTAATTATGTTGCACAATGGGTTAACATAATTAAACACAGGCAGTAAAAATACAGTTTTTATCCATGTACTATAACTTCCAAACTACACATCCAATCTTCATAAAAATACATATTTAGAATCAATCCATTCAGGGGAGCAACATATTAAAAACTGGCACAAATCAGACAAGGGGTTCAAAAGTTAGCAAAAGTATCTTTTGGGGCCTAGCTGGCAGCATGGTTTTCTGGCCCAAACCGGATTTACAGAGCCCTCTATCCTGGACAATGGGGAAAGTAATCCAATTATCCAGGGATAGAGGCAGACTCCATTAACCACATGTTAGCAAAAGACACAAAAAGACACAAAAATACATAACTCCTATTGAACTGAACAGAACCCCCACATTCAACCTATCCCCAGATGGCTTGGATCTGAGCGCTCAATATATCCAAACAGCGCTCAGATCCCACAAATACAGTCAAATCGCCATACACACTAGGTCCATAGTCATGGGGCAGAAGGCTGGCAATTAGGCTTCTCCATAACACAGGGAAGCAGGGCAATTTGTCAAATAACATAACAGTTACAAATGGCAGTTTGTAACACCAAGTATCATATATCTGATGGAGATGGTGCTGGAGAGAAAGAAAACAGCAGCTATAAGAAAACATATACTCTAGGCCAATGATGGTAAACCTATGGCACGCGTGCCACAGGTGGCACGCCGAGCCCCCTCTGTGGGCACGCGGCCATAGGTCGCCGGAGGGAGGGAGGGTGCGCTCCGCCGGCGCATCCATAAGGCGGCACAAGTGGCCGCCTTAGGGCGCACTGGCCCGGCGGGCGCAAACCCGGAGTGACCAGCAGGAGGTGAGCGCATAGCGCACAGCGCTCCCTTCTGCCAGGCACTCTGTGTAGCGTGGCCGAGCGCATAGCGGTACAGGAACTTATGTTTCCTGTACCCGGGCGGACGGAAATGAAGTGCTCACAAAGAGAGCACTTCCTGTCCGCCGGGTACAGGAAACTGAGCTCCGCAGTGCGCTCGGCCACACTACAAGGTAGGAGCTCAAGGAGGGTCTCAGTGTCTGCCATAATGTCTCCCAGTGCCCCTTAGTGTCTCAGTGTCTGCCATAATGTCTCCCAGTGCCCCTTAGTGTCTCAGTGTCTGCCATAATGTCTCCCAATATCCCTTAGTGTCCTAGTGTCTGCCATAATGTCTCCCAATGTCCCTTAGTGTCTCAGTGTCTGCCATAATGTCTCGCAGTATCCCTTAGTATCTCAGTGTCTGCCATAATGTATCCCAGTGTCCCTTAGTGTCTCAGTATATGTCTCCTTGCAGCCTTTCCCCCCATCCCTCACTTCCCTGAGCTGTGGGCTTTCTCTGCATGGTGGGAGTTGCTGTCTGGACTCTCTGTAGCTGCACCCCTGTAGATCAGTGAGTATAGATAGGCATGGAGGGATATGCTGGAACTTCCTATCCTTGCCTGTCTCCACACACAGCGACCCCTACTGGCCAGTGCTGGTATTGCATAGTAATCTCTTGTTTATACTGAGAAAAATACCAGCATTTGTATTGCCAGTATCACTGCAATATTTGCACCAGCCAGGCAGCCTCAAATACTGGCTGTGCCAATAAAATAAAAGCCAGGTGGAATCCCTAAGAGTAGTGTGTGAAAAAAAAATGTGAAAAAAAACAAAAAACAATTTTTTATTTTTTTTTAAATCAATGGGCCTATTCCATGGGCCTGGGCCTGGGCCTGGAGCTGCAGCTCCATCAGACCCTATGTTAAACTGGCCCTGGGTGTGCTTATATGGGAATACACATCCCACACAGGTGGCAATTAATGAACACTCCACCAATTAATCAAGCAGAAGCACAAAGGAGTGGGAAAAAACAGAACACAAAAAAAAAATACTACTATTGATGGGTGATGTGTATATACTGTATATACTTTAAATCCACCATCTAGAAATATTCTGAATTCACAATGCTAACTCTTAATGAAACATTAGAAATAATGTTATTACTCTTACCCTTAGCTACTTATCCAGATAAATAAATATAAACAATGCCAATATAAATGAAAAATTCTAAACCATTGATGTGCTGAAACATTAGGACAACATTTCTAATATATAATTTTGACATCTGCCCTTTTCAGAATCATCAGAATCATCATTCATAAATACCCTGGTAAGGTATAGGGTTCTAGATGCCGTTCAAAATCCTACTTAAACGATTACTCCATACACCATGACCACGATAGTCATTTTAAATGGTTATGGTGCTTTAAGTATGCACAGTAATTGTTTCACTATGAAATGCTGCATGTACAGAGATATTGTTCTTCACTGAGAGAGGTGCAGCATCACAAGAGTCATTAGCCAGCATGGGCGTCTATGCATATTGGGCGTCTATTGTAAGCCTGTGATAGACTACCAATGGTGGCACGGCCCCCTTCATGCCTTCAATGTCATTCTCTCAGCCATCATCCCTGACTTCCCTCCCTCTCCAAAACCAAGATAGTTGGATACTCTGCATAAAAACAGTCTTTAATTCAAACACTGTAACCTTTTACGTAAAATTGTCAAGTGACAGTGTTATTGTTATGGCAAAGACTAATATTGGATTAGGTAATTCAAAGGTAAAAAATAAGTTTGCTTACAAAAAAAATCAAAAAAAGTTTATTCTCCCATGTATGGGTTAATAAAAACAATTGTCTGTATATATGTACTATAATATACAGGCACTTAACAATATATTTATTAAAAGCTAACAATTATGCTTACAGGATATGCATAGCAGATACTAGCTAGGCAGATCAATGCAGTGAAATATTCATGGAGAAGAGCAAGATTCACATCATATGAGCCTGTAGGTAAAATACTAGGAAAGTGGATAGAGAGAAGCAACATGTTTGAAACTATTTTTAAAGCCAGTCTGTAACGGGAACAGGTGCCAAACTTGGTATCCAAACCAGTCCCACTACATTGAGCCACAACTACACTGACACCACACTGTTAGGTTGCACAAAATCAGGACTAGCTAGCCCTTTCCTCTTCCCACCCCCCTGCTTCCTCGCCCCACTGTCACCCAACGAAGTGCCTGTTCCCCATCTGTCTTATCTCCTCCCTCTCCACTACCTATCCCCACTAAACTCTGCTCAGTGAGCAGCAGACTCAACAAGATTGTTGATATCCCTCAATGTTGTAATTTGCCTCTCGAGATGCAGACTGCAGATGGGGGAGTTCTGCCAACTACCACAGCTACCTAAACCTTTGTGCAGCTTATCACAGGTGCTGGGTGGACTGTCTACCTAAACGTTACTTTGCCACACTGCTGCAGTGGAGATGTGCTGCTTGCACCATCTTACAGACACTCATTTAATCCTTAGGGAGGATACCACCTGAACCAGCTCCCAAAGTATCATTCTACTGCTTTGGAACAGTGCCAAACTACATTATCTCTCTCACTGCTGTGCCTGACAGAGGAGAGCATCACACTTCTGCTGCTGGAGGGCTATTGAACATCTATTCATTCATCCATGATCCTAAATTCTGGTATTCCAACAGGACCCTTTGGGAAATCTTTTCACCCTCCAATTGATGTGGACTGATTTCCCAGGGCTTTTCCTCTGAGTTTTAACATTCCCCCATCCCCTTGAGAACTTTAAAAACAATTTCCAAGCACCACTAACATGACATGGTTTTGCAGTTCTGCCCAGAGTCTATTACCCCAACCAGTCTGTTTGTTTGTCTGTCATATATTACACTGTAACAGGCATTAAGTATGCTGCCATAGTCTTTATCATGGGTGGGGGGTATTGAGACTAGGCACTGTTGACAGATTCAACACTGCAAGACCTTGTGTCACCACATCTCCAGGCCAATAGCATCCAGTATATATGAATAATGATTCTTCCTCCTCTCTATGATGAGGCTTCTACAGTCTATCACACACAGCCTGGCCATTCTGCTCATAGATCAGGGATAGGCAACATTCGGCACTGCAGATGCTATAGACCACCTACCATGATGCTTTGCCAACATTTTGGCTGTAAGAGCATTGTGGTAGATATAGTCCATAACATCTTGAGTACCGAAGGTTGCCTACCCCTGTTCTAGATTAACCTGAAGCTGAGTACCCTCAAATTACAGCATGTCTTGAGAAAACACGAGAAATAAATTTTCTTAGTATGTTCCCCAATTCCTTTTTATCTGGGAAACATACTATCAACAGCACAACACAATAAAATATAACTATACCAAAATGAGAGGAGTCAGGGGAATTTTACAAATAAAAACATTCTAGTGACAGGGGAGTGGATTTACTGTTTCTAGTAAATTGACCAAAGAGGTGAAGGAAAGGGATCTTCTAAAACACAGTCTCACTTTTAATTTGTTTTACAGTTTAAAATAAGTAGTTTGTATGCATTACTTTTAAATCATAACAAGGAATGCTTAACAGTTTAAAATAAGAAGTGTGTGTGCATGAGTTAATTTTTAATCATTACAAGGAAAGTCTTGCGGAAAGTTTGATGTGAACTGAAACAGTGACTATTTTTGGATTTAAATTATGGGTTGTTAGAAATCGGAGTGCTGGTAATTTATGAAGTAAAAGTATCACTGATAAAGACAATTATCTGAGCCCTGCAAACAGGAAATGCAGAATTGGATATGCAAGGTCAAAATGTTATCATCTTGTACACCAAGCATGTCAAACTTGCGGCCCACAATGGACCTCCTTGCGGCCCAGTGAGCCACGAGTACATGCCTAGTGTAAAAGCAGAGTAGGCACCTGCTTGCCCCACATTGCAGGTGCCTACTCTGCTATCATTTACCCGGCCGGAGGAGAGGAAGCAGGACACGGGCGGCAGTGAGGGAGCTCAGTGTTCCTGCTCCTCACTGCTCCCTTGCGCCGTCTGTAGTGATGCCGGGTGCCGGAATATGATGTCATATTCCAGCATCACTTAACTGCATGTGAGGGAGCAGTGAGGAGCAGGAACACTGAGCTCCAGATATAAGATCCCACTGGACCCCAGGGAATGGTGTGAGTGAGTAAGTGTGTGTGTGTGTGTGTGTGTGTGTATGTCTGTCAGTGTGTGTGTCTGTCTGTCAGTGTGTGTGTGTGTCTGTCGGTGTGTGTCTGTCAGTGTGTGTGTGTGTCTGTCAGTGTGTGAGTGTGTCTGTCATTGAGTGTGTTTGTCAGTGAGTGTCTGTCAGTGAGTGTATCTGTCAGTGAGTGTGTCTGTCAGTGAGTGTATGTCTGTCTGTTAGTGAGAGTATGTCTGTCTGTCTGTCAGTGAGTGTCTGTATGTCAGTGAGTGTATGTCAGTGAGTGTGTGTCTGTCAGTGAGTGTGTTTGTCAGTGAGTGTGTGTGTCAGTCAGTGAGTGTGTGTGTCTGTCAGTGAGTGTGTTTGTCAGTGAGTGTGTATGTCAGTGAGTGTGTGTCTGTCAGTGAGTGTGTGTGTCTGTCAGTGAGTGTGTCTGTCAGTGAGTGTGTGTATGTCAGTGAGTATGTGTGTATGTCAGTGAGTGTGTGTGTGTGTCTGTCAGTGAGTGTGTGTCGGTCAGTGTTTTGATGGCCGTGACTGGACAGTGGAGTACCTGGAGGTGCACAGAGGCACGCCATGTCACATTCCGACCTGAAATTGACGTGCTCCACCTACACAGGGTTTCAAGAAGTAGCGGGAGGATCCGCTTTGGCACAGGATGCGGACGGTGCCTTTTGGGAAATACCAGAGGCTGGACTCCAGAGTCACATACTGGCAGCGGCAAAGTAAGTGGAGTCTGCTTGTTGGCTAGAGGGGGGCGGGTGCTGGGATTTAGGGTAGGGGGAGGACTGGGATTTAGTATATGGGGGGCACTGGGATTTAGTAGAGGGGGGTGCGGTATAAAAATAAACCTACGTTTCTATGAAAATGTAAGTAGTTTTTTTTTTGTGGCCCACATAAATTTAAGCTTTGTTTATGTAGCCCATGCTAGACTTTGAGTTTGACATGCTTGATCTAGAGGATATTTCTGCAGTACACATAAGAGGGATCGACAATATAATAGCCAACAATCTCAGCAGGGGAAAATGGGATTAGAAAGAATGGTCATTGACTCCAAGAATTTTTGACATTCTGGGGTTGCAGACATAGATCTTATGGCAAGAAGTACAAACAACAAAGTTCCCCAATTTGCCTCCCTGTTCAGAGCAGATCACCCTCAGTGGATAGACGGATTGTCAATAAAATGGGAATTCAACCTGTCTTACATCTTCCCTCCACTGAAGCTAATTCCAAGGATTCTTCCAAAAATAAGAATGGACAGAGCTGTGGTTCTGGCGATTATTCCGTACTGGCCAAACAGAGTATGGTTTTCGGCCTTAAAGGAGATGGCCTCCTCACATTGGGAACTCCCACTCTCAAATGATCTCATAGTGAACAGAGATCTACCACTAGAGGTTTTGAAGATATTCAGGTTGATGGTGTGGCTACTGCTAGGTTGATACTTCGTCATCAAGGTCTGCAAGAAGACAGAGTTTCTCTTTTACTTTAGTCAACTAGACGTTCCACTTCTAGAATCTACTTTCGTATCTGGGTCAGATTTCTACATTGGTGTAAAGAACACCACGGCCTGCGAGTTCATTCGTCTCTAGACACCTTCTTCACTTTTTCCAGGACGGTTTTTCTGCAGGTTTAGGTGTATCTACTCTTATGGTTACAAATTTCAGCCTTTATTTTTTTCCTTTTTTTTCTTAATTAAGGTGAACTTCAGGCTCTTTCATCTTCGGATTAATTAACTGTATTTCACAACGACAAGGTTGTTCTTCACCCTAAACCTTCCTTTTTACCAAAAGTTTTGTCTTTAAAAGCAGTAAATCAACCTATTATTTTTCCTTCTTTTTGTAGTAATGCCACCTCCCCTCAGGAGCTTAGATGGCATAAATTGGATGTTGGAAGAGGATTGCAGAGTTATCTTTCTAGATCAACAGAGTACAGAAATTCTGACCATCTGTTTAACTTCCAGGGGAAATTCAAGGGGAAAGAAGCTTCCCGTAATAGTTTGTCTTGTTGGCTCATAGAGGCTATTAGGTTGGCATATTCTTCCTGTGGACATCAAGTTTCTCTCACACTCGGGCTATGGCTACCTCATGGGCTGAAAGGGCTCTTGCTTCTCCAGAAGATATCTGTAAGGCAGCATCATGGTCTTCATTCAACACCTTAGTCAGGCTGTACAGGCTAGATATATTCTCTTCCTCTGAAGCTGCCTTTGGATGTAAGTGTTACAAGCTGGGGTGGCATAAGACCCACCCAGATAGGGATCTTGCTATATCCTACAGATAGTGCCACCATATGCCAGAAAAAACATATTTTTTTACTTACCATGAATTCTTTTTTTCTTAATATGGTGGCAGTACAACTTTCCCTCCCACTAAATTAATTAGTTTTTACTTGCAGTTTAAATTGAGTCTGTGTTTTCTTGATACTCACTGGGGTAGGTTTGCCTTAGCATCCCTTTATAGGGCAAGGGGGAGGGATTTATTATTTTTATTGTCTTTCAGGTGCTTGTCCCATGTGGAAAGGGCAAACCCACAGATACTGCCACCTTATTAAAAAAAAAATAATTTACGGTAAGTAAACAAATTCATTTTTTTCTATATTTTTGGGTTGCTTTCTATTATGAAAGTTAGAGTGGGAGTGAATTCCTATCACTTGATTTGGTTCCAACCTACCTGGATATTACAGACATTCTTATCAGTTGTAAGTATCTTCAAAGACTCTGAAACTGCAGTTCTGATTACAAACCAAAGAGGCTGATCACCTCAATTGATGCTTTAACCGGTTTTACTTTATCCTTTATATTCCTCTTTGGTTTTATCTAATTGTTTACCTGTCTCCTGTAAACCTGTTTTGGGGCATATTGCCTAAACTTCGATTTTCATATTTTCGTGTAATTCTGTTTCTAGGTTCTGCTTTCTCCCTTTGTCTTTATAATACCTTTTCCCTCTTTCTCCCATTATTCTTATTATTACCTTTTTCTAACCATGTTTAATAACTCAAATAATCTACCTGAATTTAACCCCGGCATAAGTCTCTTGTCTGACCTGATCATAACCATGACACCAGTTCTCCTTTTATAGATGTTCGTTTTGTTTATTTCCCCCAGCTCCCCGTTCGGGAGGGACATGCTGCATTTAGGAAGGGATTACCCTAAAACTTTCGCTTTATACGTTCTTCTAATAAACTGTGGTAGCACTAGTGTTAGGTGCACAAAGCAATTGGTTGCAAGTCTCTATTTCTTTACTTTACATTTAGACTCTCCCTATTCAGAGTGAGCGTCCACTGAAAGATTTGGTCGCCATACGGAATACTTAAGTGGCACGCAGGAGGAGGCAGAGTGGGAGAGTTTGTCCAGGAACAATGATGCTAAGAAAGATGGCACTAAGTCACTGAAATATATCCCCAGAGTGCTCACCTATAGGTGGCAGGTGGCTGGTCATGTTACTCTGTCAGCCTTTTTAATCCCAGAGTACCTCCTAATCAGTACTTGGTTGTTCTAAGCTACCTGTTCCTGATGCCTTGTGATTTTCCTGACCTGGCTCTCTTCTGATTGATCTCCTAGTTCCTGACTCTGGCTTTCCTCTTGACCAAGCTTTCTCACTGCCTGCCCTGACCTTTGGACTGCCTGACTTCACCTCCTGTCTCCTCTCTCTCAGATACCACTGCCAGGCACCCTTTTGCTTATTAAAGGCAACTCTCAGGGGCACATGAAGGTGAAAACTGTGCCTTGATAGGTCAGTGGTGGTTCGGGGCGTGCCCGTGAGGGTTGTCATTGTAAGGGAGAGCTCTTCCGCTGAAACTGAGTTCCTTAACAACCAAACCCCGGCGGGTTGTCACACCTTAATGCAGCCATTAATTATTTTATTTTTTTCCAGGGTGTTACACACAGATTTTTTTTTTACTTGCAGTCAAGTATGACCTCATACTTATTGTGTCCCATAAATGAAATAATAACTAATTCCAAAGAACCCCTACTAAAAGAGGAAAAATGGAAATGAGCCTAAAAAAAATTATAAGGAAAGTTTATTCAAAATTGGACAAAACATTTTATTGAAATCAGAAGTGTTCAAGGACTAAAAAAATAATCAGTAAAAAAAATAATAATAAACCCATCATCTAACAGAATATAATATATACATATGGAGTCTCCAAATTAGGTATTAATGTATTTATTTTCTTCTGATCTACCACTAGAGGTTTTGAAGATATTCAGGTTGATGGTGTGGCTACTGCTAGGTTGATACTTCGTCATCAAGGTCTGCAAGAAGACAGAGTTTCTCTTTTACTTTAGTCAACTAGACGTTCCACTTCTAGAATCTACTTTCGTATCTGGGTCAGATTTCTACATTGGTGTAAAGAACACCACGGCCTGCGAGTTCATTCGTCTCTAGACACCTTCTTCACTTTTTCCAGGACGGTTTTTCTGCAGGTTTAGGTGTATCTACTCTTATGGTTACAAATTTCAGCCTTTATTTTTTTCCTTTTTTTTCTTAATTAAGGTGAACTTCAGGCTCTTTCATCTTCGGATTAATTAACTGTATTTCACAACGACAAGGTTGTTCTTCACCCTAAACCTTCCTTTTTACCAAAAGTTTTGTCTTTAAAAGCAGTAAATCAACCTATTATTTTTCCTTCTTTTTGTAGTAATGCCACCTCCCCTCAGGAGCTTAGATGGCATAAATTGGATGTTGGAAGAGGATTGCAGAGTTATCTTTCTAGATCAACAGAGTACAGAAATTCTGACCATCTGTTTAACTTCCAGGGGAAATTCAAGGGGAAAGAAGCTTCCCGTAATAGTTTGTCTTGTTGGCTCATAGAGGCTATTAGGTTGGCATATTCTTCCTGTGGACATCAAGTTTCTCTCACACTCGGGCTATGGCTACCTCATGGGCTGAAAGGGCTCTTGCTTCTCCAGAAGATATCTGTAAGGCAGCATCATGGTCTTCATTCAACACCTTAGTCAGGCTGTACAGGCTAGATATATTCTCTTCCTCTGAAGCTGCCTTTGGATGTAAGTGTTACAAGCTGGGGTGGCATAAGACCCACCCAGATAGGGATCTTGCTATATCCTACAGATAGTGCCACCATATGCCAGAAAAAACATATTTTTTTACTTACCATGAATTCTTTTTTTCTTAATATGGTGGCAGTACAACTTTCCCTCCCACTAAATTAATTAGTTTTTACTTGCAGTTTAAATTGAGTCTGTGTTTTCTTGATACTCACTGGGGTAGGTTTGCCTTAGCATCCCTTTATAGGGCAAGGGGGAGGGATTTATTATTTTTATTGTCTTTCAGGTGCTTGTCCCATGTGGAAAGGGCAAACCCACAGATACTGCCACCTTATTAAGAAAAAAATTATTTACGGTAAGTAAACAATTTCAGTTTTTTCTATATTTTTGGGTTGCTTTCTATTATGAAAGTTAGAGTGGGAGTGAATTCCTATCACTTGATTTGGTTCCAACCTACCTGGATATTACAGACATTCTTATCAGTTGTAAGTATCTTCAAGGACTCTGAAACTGCAGTTCTGATTACAAACCAAAAAGGCTGATCACCTCAATTGATGCTTTAACCGGTTTTACTTTATCCTTTATATTCCTCTTTGGTTTTATCTAATTGTTTACCTGTCTCCTGTAAACCTGTTTTGGGGCATATTGCCTAAACTTCGATTTTCATATTTTCGTGTAATTCTGTTTCTAGGTTCTGCTTTCTCCCTTTGTCTTTATAATACCTTTTCCCTCTTTCTCCCATTATTCTTATTATTACCTTTTTCTAACCATGTTTAATAACTCAAATAATCTACCTGAATTTAACCCCGGCATAAGTCTCTTGTCTGACCTGATCATAACCATGACACCAGTTCTCCTTTCATAGATGTTCGTTTTGTTTATTTCCCCCAGCTCCCCGTTCGGGAGGTACATGCTGCATTTAGGAAGGGATTACCCTAAAACTTTTGCTTTCTTCTAATAAACTGTGGTAGCACTAGTGTTAGGTGCACAAAGCAATTGGTTGCAAGCCTCTATTTCTTTACTTTACTTTTAGACTCTCCCTATTCAGAGTGAGGGTCCACTGAAAGATTTGGTCGCCATACGGAATTCTTAAGTGGCACGCAGGAGGAGGCAGAGTGGGAGAGTTTGTCCAGGAACAATGATGCTAAGAAAGATGGCACTAAGTCACTGAAATATATCCCCAGAGTGCTCACCTATTGGTGGCAGGTGGCTGGTCATGTTACTCTGTCAGCCTTTTTAATCCCAGAGTACCTCCTAATCAGTACTTGGTTGTTCTAAGCTACCTGTTCCTGATGCCTTGTGATTTTCCTGACCTGGCTCTCTTCTGATTGATCTCCTAGTTCCTGACTCTGGCTTTCCTCTTGACCAAGCTTTCTCACTGCCTGCCCTGACCTTTGGACTGCCTGGCTTCACCTCCTGTCTCCTCCCTCTCAGATACCACTGCCAGGCACCCTTTTGCTTATTAAAGGCAACTCTCAGGGGCACATGAAGGTGAAAACTGTGCCTTGATAGGTCAGTGGTGGTTCGGGGCGTGCCCATGAGGGTTGTCATTGTAAGGGAGAGCTCTTCCGCTGAAACTGAGTTCCTTAACAACCAAACCCCGTTGGGTTGTCACACCTTAATGCCGCCATTCATTTTTTTTGTATTTTTCTTCAGGGTGTTACACACAGATTTTTTTTTTACTTGCAGTCAAGTATGACCTCATACTTATTGTGTCCCATAAATGAAATAATAACTAATTCCAAAGAACTGCTACTAAAAGAGGAAAAATGGAAATGAGCCTAAAAAAAATTATAAGGAAAGTTTATTCAAAATTGGACAAAACATTTTATTGAAATCAGAAGTGTTCAAGGACTAAAAAAATAATCCGTAAAAAAAATAATAATAAACCCATCATCTAACAGAAGAAAATATATACATATGGAGTCTCCAAATTAGGTATTAATGTATTTATTTTCTTCTGTTAGGAGACTCCATATGTATATATTTTCTTCTGTTAGGTGATGGGTTTATTATCTTTTACTGATTATTCGAGTCCTTGAATACTTCTGATTTCAATAAAAAATGTTGTCCAATTTTGAATAAACTTTCCTTATCATTTTTCTAGGGACTTGCTCATTTTCATTTTTCCTCTTTTAGTTGGGGTTCTTTGTAATTAGTTATAATTCTCCAATGCTCTGTGAGTTATACCCTTGCAGGCTCCCCAACACGACCTGTTGATCCTCTATAACTGGCTTCCCAAACTCCAGCCCTCCAGATGTTGTTGAACTACAACTCTCAATATCTTATGAATAAAATAGGCTGAGAATCATGGGAATTGCAGTTCAGCAACATCTGGAGGGCCGGATTTTGGAGAAGCTTGCTCTATAGGAATCAATTTATATATTATTTTTGCTCATAAATAAAATGACTTCACTCTTTCAAAAAAATATGACTTTTAGAAGACTTGGGTCACTTGAGTTATGTATAAAAATAGAAGATTATGCTAGCTTTAGGGTACAAATAATTTTAATAATGACAGGAGGCGAGTATTTTGCATAATGTTCCTTTACTACTCCATAGCAGCAAAGACATATAGAGAAAAAGGAGACAGGCAGAGAGTATAAGATACTCCTTCCACTGAGTCACTTCCTCTTGGTAACGGCGACATCACTAGTCACACGATCAACTGAAGAACCATATGGAATAACGAAGAACGTTCAAATTCCAGGAACAATAAAGAACAGCTGGATTCATTTAAAACTGGGAACAACGAATATCCTTGTACACTTGATGTAGAAGATCTTTGTGTCTTTTAAGCTGAAAGAGACCGAGACCGTTTTAGTGATATGAAATGTAAACCTGAACAATATGGGTAACTATCACATAAAAGGAGCACAATAATTCAGTACTATCACAATCTATCGTGATCTATAAAATGGAACCTACGTACCATAATATAGCTACCTAATATAGAATATCTATACATACATCAACTATATATGAAAAACAACGCCAACTTTCCATTTAGAGTGAATAGAGTCAATTACGTAGTCACAAGAAAAGGACCAGTACCATATGGATAACATACATTGCTTACCTGGTGATGCAAACCCGTCTGAATGGGAGGGACATTCAATGGGCGGGGGAGGAAATACTCTCCTCCTGTCATTATTGAAATTAAGATTATTAGTACACTAAAGCTAGCATAATCTTAAATTGAATCACATGACAGGAGGCTTCATATTTTGCATTTTTAGTGCTAAGGTAATAGAGAGAAAACGACAATGGAGGACAGCTGAGAGTTAAATGTCCGAAAGGTGGGTTCTCGTCACCAGTCTGCCAAGAGCGACATATCTGATAAGTGGGCCCTCGCTGTGAAGGCGGAAGAGGCCACCACCCTGAACCGAGTGCACGCCGAAGGAAGGGTCAATTCCGGTAAGAGATAAAAGCCATCGTACCCAGCAGACCAAGGTGGTAACAGAGACTGGCCCATGTGGCTTAACGTAGGACACTAATAATTGTTGGGATGAGGTAATCGTAGTGTGGCCTTAGCCGTATGTAGGCATGCAGTGTCTGGACCACACAAAGTTGGGTTCTGATGGGTAAAAATGGGTAAAAAAACAAAGTTGAATCCGTCTGGTACGTCGTGACACTTTCCTGAGAAAACGAGAAGGCATCCATGTGGAACTTCTCGAATGTCCAAAATCTAATGGAAAGATGGAAAGATACCAGACAAAAAAGGAGGGTAAACTTCGCTGTCGGTTGTATAAAGACAATTGCTGTTAGAAGGAACTTGGGCCACATTCCAAATGGAGGAATATTCTGTGCAGGGGTCTACGTAACTGAATGTCCCAAAGTGGTTTACAAACCAAGAGATTCCGACCTATCGGTTTCCCTTGTTATGGAACGTGAGCCGCTGAAATCGCAGAATACACATAATTGATGGACTGATAAGACTTACCTTCCGAGAACAGGGATGCAAGGAAGTTCAATATGGAGGATACAGAGGCCATAAAAGGATCAAGGTTCCATCCTATACACCAATTGACCCATGAATTCCAAGCTGAGAGGTAACACTTCCTCGTTCCAGGGGCCCGTGGTCCCAGAGTATATCTCTAGCTGTTGGCAAAAAGTAATCTGTGCATCAAACACCCCTGAAAGACTCCAGTGAACCACTCTTGCGATTATTGTAAAGGGTGGGAATGCGTAAGCCCCTTCGGTTGGCCATGCCTGCAGGAAAGCGTCTACCGCTTCACCCTCCAGATCTGGTAATTAGCTGTAGAAAAATGGTAGTTGGCGGTTGATGCGAGATGGAAAAGTCGATCTTGCTGAAGATGGCTCTGCCATTTCACGCCTGCATACCGTCAAGCCACCATTGAAGTTCCTGTTGGATTTCTTACGTCATGAGTACTGGTTGGTCGTAAGTGGGGTTTTTCCTGGGGAAACAAGCTGTTAGGCGTTACATGGCCTGAGAGTGGAAGATCACCTGGATGGAAGATAGCAGTCATATGATCCATGCCAGCAGTCTGAGTGGGATTAAATCCCAACGTAGAATCTTCCGTATGTCCTTGCGTATTGCCATGACTGTGTTAGTTGGAAGTCGAAGTGTACATGACAGGGAGTCGATGTCGAACCCAAGGACTTGCACATATTGAGTTGGAGTCAGTGTTGACTTTTCTTGATTTGACCAGGAAGCCGAGGGATTCAGACATGGTCACCCTCTAATCTGTAGTTAAAAGAAGGTGGTTGCGATTCTGGTAGGAGAGTAGAATGCCGTCCAGGTAAGCCAGGCATCATATGCCTTGACCCTGTAAATGAGCCATAACTGGTTTCAGAAACCTTTGAAAGCACTGTGGTGCCGAACTGAGCCTGAAGTGGAGGCAGGTAAATGGCCATTGTGTCCTGTTCCAGAGGAACCGAAAGGAGGGACGACTGCCATTGTCTACGGGTACATGCAGGTAGGCGCCTTTAAGTCCAGGGGGGTAAACCAGTCCCCTCCTTGCCGGGGGTGCTGCAATAGATGGATACCTTCCATCTTAAAATGGTGGTATGTGAAAAATGTTTAACCAGGAAAGAGACATTTAGATATTTTCTTGTTTCCAAGTTATTGATGTAACTTTTACCCAATTTAATGGTATTTATTTTATCTACCTCAAAGGGCTGAAGGGCTGAGTCAACCATGCTGGGGAACTGAACCTGTGACCCCCAAGGGTTAAATAGATTCTTCTGACTAAGCATGCATTAGCCTTTCATGAAAGGCTCACCGAATAATTTTCCTCGTGCCTGTGAGCCCAATTCCTTAGCCTAGAGGTTTACCAATTTGCCATCAATTCGGAATAAGGCTGCCCAGGAAGCAAAACATCTCTGGGTCCACTCCTGAATATTGTGCGCCCCGTTGTGAGCATTGTCTGCTGAAAGGAGTCAGTCTGGGTGTATGCCTCATCCGATAGGGTCAGAACCTGGGCGAGCAGCCCGCCAGCATCGAGGAGCTTATCCTGGGCTCCCTTAAATCCTTTATCGACCCCTTTCCTTGGGTCTCTACCCCCCGTGCCATGAAAGCCAGCATCATCTGGTCAAATTCTGGGGTATAGGCGACCTTATCCGGAGTGAAGGTCTGGGCACTCTGATCTCAGTTGCTTGCAGACCTCCTTGTCCAGTGCCTTCCGTAGTCAAAAGTGCATAATTTAAGGTGGTGTCCAATCTCGCGAGCATGGGTGGTGAGGCCTTCTCCACAGAAGTGGCAACTGCAGCGTTGATTACTGCCTGGAGGTTTGAGTCTTCCATTATTAACACCCAGTATACTTTGGGCTCACGCAATAGATTTGTGAGTAAATAGGCAAATTCGTAGCAGCGACTGCTAGGGATTATGGTGGTCAAGTATGCGACCCATAGTAATGTATGTATAGGCAACTCTGGGTCTCACCCAGGTAAAAAGAGGCTGCAAGCACAGCTCCACTCGGCAGCGGTATAAGGAGGCTTACCCCGAGCCGGGTTACTAGGTATGAACCTGACCGGCTGAATCACCCCTAGGTTAATACTAACCTTGACAGGTCCCTGTAACAGGCAAGGTGAACAGAAGCCAATTTCTACACTGATTCCAATATATATATATATATATATATATATATATATATATATATATATATATATATACAGTTGTAATAAGTGGGCTCACCCAGTAATAATAAAACCTCCAGGAGTATCTCGTGGGGAGGTATGGTGGCACAGACAGGCCAATCATAGGAGCTTTAACAGTGACAGACAGATCAACTAGCCATCATTTTCCAGCAAGGTAAGGTTCCAGGGTATGTAATTATATGATGTGGGGGGCTCACCCCCAGAACTATTAGTAGAGAAGTATTCCAGTAAAAGCAGTAGATAGCATAAGCTAGGGTACCTTTATAAATCAGGGACTCACCCCTGTTTAATTTCTAGCAACCTGCAGGGGTTAAATGGCCATTGCGGATCTTGTGAGGCGCGATCCAAAGTGGCAGCGATAAACCCCTTGAAATCTGTTCATGGGAAATCTGTCGAACAGTCGCTTGAAATAAAGCAAACAGAGACAGAACAGTAATACTGGAGAAAACTGAACGGAGGGAAAAACAAACACAGAAAACAAACAACCCAAAGGGAAAACTACTGAACGCTGAGGATGTGCAGTCAGGAGTAGAATGGTCCAAAGGAATACAAACCGCTGAACGCGCATCGGTTTGAATACGCGTTTGGTAGATTTAAGGACGAAAAACAGGCATACACGAACGCATGAACCCTTGCGAATGCCTGATAGAAAATACAAACCGCTGAGCGCACATAGATATATGCGTTCGGTAGATTGAAAAGGTGAGAATAGGTGAACGTGAGCGCACATTAAAAGCGTGCGAACGCAGAAACCTGACAGGCGGGAAATCTCCACAGCGCCCCGCGCTCTCCTTGAGGAGAGAGTGTGGCGGTGGGAGAGTGCCTGTGGAGTGGCGAGCGTAGCCACAAGGAGAACATTTTATTAGAGGGGCTCACCCTCTAATAATGAAAATAGTATCAATAGCAGTATTGGGCTGAGTTTATGAGAGGGGCTCACCCTCTAATAATGAAATCGATATCATGTACTGACATGAACTGTAAGATAAACAAAAAACTGACAGGAAGCAGTATAAATATCAATATTGGACTGTGTTTAGGAGAGGGGCTCACCCTCTAATAATCAAATCAGTATTATGTACCGACATAAAATGTAAGATAAACAAAAAACTGACAGGGAATAAAAGGGGATAAAGTAGGTACACAGATATCAAGTCTATACTATACAAAACAAAACCAGCATCACCACTCTCAGATAAAACCCTACATAAATACATATACAGTAAGAAAAGACAGAAATCAATCAAGTAAATAAGTAAAAAAATAAACAAAGTGTAGATACACAATATTCTGACCTGACTTGTGATGGAGCAGCAATAAAGAGGAAGTGACTCGGTGGAAGGCTTATCTTATCCTCTCTGCCTGTCTCTGATTGGTTCCTTTTTTTTTCTCTATATGTCTTTGCTGCTATGGAGTAGTAAAGGAAGATTATGCAATAAATGAAGCCTCCTGTCATGTGATAAAATTAGATTTTATATCCGTTGGTTTGTTTGAACATAGGTAATGCTCCACTTTTGGAACTTTGCATCTGAATTGCAATTTATATAAACTTCTTTCATCAGACTAACGGGTGTTCGACTCATTACCTGACCACTATACATTTGCTATGGAGCTAAAGAATAGAAAGCAGAAAATCTTTTTACTGATACACTGTGCTGTAATTCTGTTTCAAGAATTAACTACACAATATACAATATATCCTACTCATTCTTTTCCCTCCTACTGATTATGTTTTGAAGGACAATTATTCATTGTTTCCATTTTACTCTGTAATTGAGCAAGACAAAAAAGTCTAGAAATGGACACCGTCATTTCTCTAGAATGTGGATCACAATGTCTGTGTACATTGTAAATATACATATACATTTAAAAAATTGCAATCATGATTTATTAATGCTTATGAGTCATCATAAAAGTATTGACAAACGTGAAAAGCTATTTGTTAATACTAGTTTGGTCCTAAAGGTCTGCAATGGAAGCAGTCGCCATGGTAACTACTGGATTATTTCTGTTATCCTAAAACCTTGTCACTAAACGCCTGAGTTAGCATTGGTAATACAGGTTCAGTATGTGATGTACACATGGTTCCAACATGTTTCAGTATAGCAATGCCCCTATGCACAGTGCTAAAGAATTCAGTTTTTATTTCAGAAGTAAAAAGAAAAAAGACTGGGCACAGGTCTAAGGTGCAGGCAAAGTTATTGGATGATGAGCAGCAATGTTTTGGCTCCTAATAGAGCATTTTAAAATCTTCCCCAAGCCTAAAATACTTTAATAGATCCCTCTCTACATATCTCAAAACAGAATGCACCTGTCATGGTTGAGTATATATTTCCTACCTGTTCTATGTTAAATTTTGTATATATTGTGTATTAATATTGTTTTTGTATTTTATTGTACCCTATTGTATCAATGCAATGTTTTGTGGACCAAGGACATACTTGAAAATGAGAGAAATCTCAATGTATCCTTCCTGGTAAAATATTTTTACAAATAAATAAATAAATTTTATCAAGCTAACCTCAGAGGAGTCGAGTTTGGTCATCTCTGGACTGTTGGCATGGTCGCTACCGCGTACCTGTTCCAACCCAACTTGTATTATTTCATTAACAAACACCATGAACAAAAATGCCTTTTATGTTGTTATCCTCAGAGGTCTAAAACTTTTGACATCTATTTATATTTCTGTAACAAGTCTTGTAAGTGCCAATCTGATACTATGGAATATCTTTCTCTCTCTCTCTATTACAATTTCTGAGCGGCCATGTGCTAGATTTCCAGGGGAACTTTGTACAAGCCTGCACATGCTTGTTTCCATTCTTGATCCACAGTACTAGAGTTTAGTGATGTCGCGAACCCGAAATTTTCGGTTCGCGAACGGCGAACGCGAACTTCCGCAAATGTTCGCGAACCGGCGAACCGCCCGAAACTCCATTGACTTCAATGGGGAGGCGAATTTTAAAACACACAGGGACTCTTTCTGGCCACAATAGGGATGGAAAAGTTGTTTCAAGGGGACTAACACCTGGACTGTGGCATGCCGGAGGGGATCCATGGCAAAACTCCCATGGAAAATTACACAGTTGATACAGAGTCTGGTTTTAATCCATAAAGGGCAGAAATCACCTAACATTTCTAAATCACAATCAATATGGATTGACACCTGACATATGACATATTGACACCTTGACATATGGATTGACACCTGTCCTCAGGGCCCCTGATGCACACGGACACAGAGCAGAATAGAGACTGGTCCCCCTACATAGGGTCACTTGGCAG
>OW240916.1:108465738-108480379 GCA_933207985.1 Pelobates cultripes
ATCCACTGTTAGCGTAACACACCCGCTTTAAGGACACTGACTGCTATTCAATCTATAACAGTGAAAAAAGATTATTTTTTTTTTAAATCCAAACTATTGTGACACCAGATCTAATTAGGTGCACTTGTCAGCGTATCCACTGTTAGCGTAACACACCCGCTTTAAGGACACTGACTGCTATTCAATCTATAACAGTGAAAAAAGTTTTTTGTTTTTAAATCCAAGCTATTGTGACACCAGATGTAATTGGTGGCACTGACTGGGGAAATGGGCACTGTGAGCCTGACACAGAAGCTGGCAGCAGTGGCAGACAACTGAGTGCTATTCAATCTATAACAGTGAAAAAAGTTTTTTGTTTTTAAATCCAAGCTATTGTGACACCAGATGTAATTGGTGGCACTGACTGGGGAAATGGGCACAGTATGCACTGTAAGCCTGACACAGAAGCTGGCAGACAACTGACTGCTATTCAATCTATAACAGTGAAAAAAGTTTTTTGTTTTTAAATCCAAGCTATTGTGACACCAGATGTAATTGGTGGCACTGACTGGGGAAATGGGCACTGTGAGCCTGACACAGAAGCTGGCAGCAGTGGCAGACAACTAAGTGCATTTACATTACATAGAAAAAAAAAATAAAAAAAGCATACCCTTATCCCTAACCTAGCTATGCTTTTCCCTATCTTATGAACAGCAGCTACACTTTCCCTCCTCTTACTAAGCATGCAGCTTGAGAATGAATCTAAAATGGATGCTGTCCAGTAGGTGGGAGGGTCTGCTAGGGAGGCTGTGCTGCTAATTGGCTGGAATGTGTCTGCTGACTGTGAGGTACAGGGTCAAAGTTTACTCAATGATGGCGAATAGGGGGCGGGTCGAACCGCGCATATGTTCGCCCGCCGTGGCGAACGCGAACATGCTATGTTCGCCGGGAACCGTTCGCCGGCGAACCGTTCGGTACATCACTACTAGAGTTGAGCGGACACCTGGATGTTCGGTCTCACTGGGTTCGGCCGAACTTCGGCAAAGAGTTCTTTGACCCAAACTTGACCCCAAACCCGAACTTTTGGGCACTAAAATGGCTCTAAAAAAGTCCTGGAAAGGGCTAGAGGGCTGCATTTTATGAAGTAAAATGGGGGTAAGAGTAAAAGTCCTGGAAAGGGCTAGAGGGCTGCAAAATGAAGTAAAATGGGGGTAAGAGTAGGACAAATGCTCTGCAAACAATTGGGGTAGCCCCCAAAATATTGGTACATATAAAAAAAGAAAACAAAGAATAAGTGCACTTGAGTAACAATGGCTGGGTGAGGCCGGTATAAATGTTTATTCTGCACAAGGTACAGACAAGTCTGGTGGGATCCATGCCTGGTTCATTTTAATAAACGTGAGCTTGTCCATGTTGGCTGTGGACAGGCAACTTCGCTCGTCTGTGATAACACCCCCTGCCATGCTAAACACACGTTCAGACAATACACTGGCTACAGGGCAGGCCAGCACCTCCAAGGCATAAAGGGCAAGCTCAGGCCATGTGCCCAATTTAGAGACCCAGAAGTTGACTGGGGCAGACCCATCACTCTGTACGTGTAGGCGTGTGCACACGTACTGTTCCACCATGTTGCTAAAATTCTGTCTCCTGCTAAAACGTTCCATATCAGCTGGTGGTGCTGGTTGTTGTAGCGTGCTGACAAAGCTTTTCCACATTTCGGCCATGCTAACCCTGCCTTCTGAGGTGCTGGTGGTGCCCCAGCTGCGTTGCCGACCTCTTCCTCCTCCTCCTTATGCTTCCACTGAGCCCCCGTGTCAGTTGGGAATGCCTTCAGCAGCGCGTCTACCAGCGCTTGTAGTCGCACATCTTCCGATCACGCTCCAGTGAGGGAATTAAGGATGGCACATTGTCCTTGTAACGGGGATCCAGCAGGGTGGCCACCCAGTAATCAGCACAAGTTAGAATGTGGGCAACTCGGCAGTCTTTGTGCAGGCACTTTGGTGACTCTAGATAACCCCGGGCAGATCGCATGTCTCCGTGACGGCGAAGATGCATTCGGATGTCTGCCCTATCAACTTTCGATGGTACTTTCTGTGCCTACCATGGTGACCATGGGTAATGGGGAATCAGGGTTCGATTCCGGAGAAGGAGCATGAGAAACAGCTACCACATCCAAGGAAGGCAGCAGGCAGGCGCACCCACTCCCGACGCGGCGAAGTAGTGACGATAAATAACAATACAAGACTCTTTCGAGGCCCTGTAATTGGAATGAGTACACTTTAAATACTATAACGAGGATGTATTGGAGGGCAAGTCTGGTGCAGAGCGACTGACACAATGCGTGCTGCAGCTGAAACTCCACTATCGCCTGCTGCTGCTCGCACAGTCTCTCCAGCATGTGCAAGGTGGAGTTCCACCTTGTGGGCACGTCGCATATGAGGCGGTGAGTGGGAAGGCCGAAGTTACGCTGCAGCACAGACAGGCGAGCAGCAGCAGGGTGAGAACGCCGAAAGCGCGCACAGATGGCCCTCACTTTCTGCAGCAGCTCTGATATATCTGGGTAGTTTTTCAGGAATTTCTGCACCACCAAATTCAGCACATGCGCCAGGCAAGGGATGTGCGTCAAACCGGCTGGCCCAGAGCTGCTACGAGATTTCGCCCATTATCGCACACCACCAGGCCGGGCTTGAGGCTCAGTGGCAGCAACCACTCATCGGTCTGTTGTTCCATGCCCGTCCACAGCTCCTATGCGGTGTGGGGTTTTTCCCCCAAAACATATGAGTTTTAAAACAGCCTGCTGTCATTTCCCCCTGGCTGTGCTGAAGTTGGTGGTGAAGGTGCTACGCTGACGGGATGAGGAGGTGGTAGAGAAGGACGAGGAAGCTGAGTAGGAGGAGGAGGCAACAGGAGGCAAAGTGCAATTGCCCTGCAATCCTCAGTGGCGGAAGGACATGTGCCAAACTGCTATCCGGCTCAGACCCAAACTAACAGATGGTTTATGTCAGGTGTAACCGCCAATAGTCAACAATTAAGTTCACTGACAGTAAGGCAGTGCCGGTGTCCTAAAGAGAAAAAAAACAGTGTGACAGGCGTAATTAATACAGTTACTTCAGCTTATATAGAGGCTGGGTCACATGCTGCACTGGCCAATCACAGCCATGCCCTTAGTAGGCATGGGTGTGATGGCTTCTAAGGGCACACGAGTCAAACGCTTGTTGATTGGCTGCCCTGCAGCTTTTCAAAATGCGCCATTAAATCGCCAAACACCGAATTCGAACCCGAACTGTTACTGAAATGTCCGTGTTCGGGTTCCAAAAATCATAATGTTCGGTACGAACCCGAACTTTACAGTTTGGGTTCGCTCATCTCTACACAGTACCGTTCCCTGAATGGATGGAATGGAGAAAAAGCTATTTTATTGTGAGGGCACCAGAACAACTACATCTTAATGTAGTTGTTCTGGTGTGTATACTCACTCCCTGCATACATTTTTTAATAAAAGGCAATGTTTACAAAACTCCCTAGGGACACCTCCAGTGGCTGTCACTCAGACGGCCACTAGGGGTGCTTCATTTCTACCACAAGCAATAAATTTAACTTGTTTATGTGCATACACAATATACTAAGAAAAAAGGGGGTGGTAGCAAGAAGAAGTCGACCCTCTTCTGGATTTGAGTAGGGTATTAACCACAGGCTCAGAAATGCCTTGAGCTAGAAGTCTCTCCTTTTCAAGAGCCATGCCCCCAATTTCAGCTGGTTGGGGTTTGGATGAACAGCCGGTCCATGGGTCAAGATGTCTGAGGAAGAGGCCAAGGAGGTTCCAGGCTCATCTTGTTCAGGAGAGGAAACCAAGGTCTGCGAGGCCAAATTGGGATGATGGCAATTATCTTCAGACCTTCTTTCCATATCTTTCTTAGTAGTCTGTAAATCCTAGGTAGGGGAGGGAATGCGTACCCCAGGTCGAATTTCCATGTAAGGGACAGATCATCCTGTCCTGCTGCTCGAGTATCCGCATGTAGAGTGTAAAACTTTTCTACCTGGGTATTGTTGTATAATGCCATAAGATCGATCTGGGGTACTCCCCACCTCAGGGTTACCAACTGAAATACGTCCGGATGTAACTTCCACTCTCCCTGGAGAATCCTTGTTCTGCTGAGATAATCTGCTAATAAATTTTCTGGCCCTGGAAGGTAAACAGCTTTCAATCCTTGTAAATGGCGTTGCGCAAACTTCATTATAGGAGATAGTTCCATCAGAAGAGAAAAGCTTCGGGTGCCTCCCTGATGATTTATATAAGATGCGACCGCTCTGTTGTCTGTATGTATTCTCACCCAAGCATTCCTCAGGAGATGACGGAACCCCTTTAGCGCCCTGAGAACCGCTCTCATTTCTCTTAAATTCAAATGAAGTTTTGACTCCTTCCATGACCATGTTCCTTGAATCCACGAGTTGTTCAAGTGTGCTCCCCATCCCAGGAGACTGGCATCTGTTGTTATGGTTATCCAAACTGGTTCTTCCAGGGGAAACCCTTGACATAGGTTTTCTTCTTTTGTCCACCAATACAGATCTGTTGAAATCCTCGGGAGGAAACGAATCTTCTGATCCCAATTCCCTGTTTTTGCATCGAAGTGCATGAGAAAATGCCTCTGAATAGGTCACATCTTCCATTGGGCCCATTTCACTAGGCCTATCGTGGAAGTAAGAGACCCCAATAGGCTCATGAATTCTCTTGCTGTGATGTAGGATTCCTGACGCAGTCCTCTGATTTTCTTCACGATTCGCTCCTTTCTTTTTGTAGATAGGGATACCAGGCCTTTCTCCGAATCTATATTTGCTCCCAAAAATATCATCCTCTGTGACGGAACCAAAGAACTCTTTTTGGGATTTATCGACCAACCATGCTCTTGAAGGTATGAGATGGTAATTCTGGTGTGGAGATTCACAATATGTCTGGATGGGCCTATTATTAAAAAATCGTTGAGATAATGATAAAGCTCGATGTTCTTTGTTCTTATAAAGGCTACCAGGGAAATAAGGATCTTTGAAAACGTTCTGGGGGCCAAAACTTAATCCGAAGGGAAGTCCCTTGACCTGGTAGTGATTCCCCGAAATCCAGAACCTCAGGAACCGGCGATGACTGTTGTGAATAGGAATTTGATAATAGGAATCTTTGAGATCGATAGATGTCATCCAGTTCCCTGGCTTTATATTGGGCAGGATAGTGGTAATAGACTCCATCTTGAATGTTCTTGTCATCAATTTTGTATTCAGACCCTTTAGATCTAGAATTAGACACCATTTTCCCTGGGGTTTTGGGGCCAGAAATATAGTGGAATAATGCTTGATGGCTAAGGGTCAGTCAATAAATGTTTAGTTTATTTATAAATCAAGTAAGAAATAAGCAATAGAGAGGACAAAAGGGTGCTGAGAAAAAAAAAAGCTCATATACACTGCTCAAAAAAAATAAACACAAAAATAATACATCCTAGATCTGAATGAATTAAATATTCTTCTGAAATACTTTGTTCTTTACATAGTTGAATGTGCTGACAACAAAATCACACAAAAATTAAAAAATGGAAATCAAATCTCTGGCAGTGCTCCTCCTGTTCCTCCTTGCACAAAGGAGGAGGTAGCGGTCCTGCTGCTGGGTTGTTGCCCTCCTACGGCCTCCTCCACATCTCCTGATGTACTGGCCTGTCTCCTGGTAGTGCCTCCATGCTCTGGACACTACGCTGACAGTCAGCTCGCATTGATGTGCCATCCTGGATGAGCTGCACTACCTGAGCCACTTGTGTGGTTTGTAGACTCCTTCTCATTCTACCACTAGAGTGAAAGCACCGCCAGCATTCAAAAGTGACCAAAACATCAGGCAGGAAGCATAGGAACTGAGATGTGGTCTGTGGTCACCATATATTATGTTATATACATACATACACACTTGACAAAGTCCTCGGTGAAGGTTGAAACGTTACGGTGCACATGATGGTCTAATAAACTGCTTTGATTAGAACACAGTGAGTGCCTGAGTCTTTTTTTCTTTGTTATATAATCCTATAACTGGTGTCCTAGACCCCACATACTTTTATATCAGAACAATATAAAACACTAAAATACAATGTAGTGAAGACCTGTGACATTTGTAGAACATCTGGACACATAGAGCAGTTGAAACTCAGCTTTGTAGTTAGTATTCTGCACTGTTCCCAGAAAAAAAGTGATATTCTAATTCTATATGTATTTATTTATTTTTTAAAATATTTGTCTTGTCATGAAAAATACAAACAGTTGCCAGGTACAATGATTCAATAATCGGCTTAAACATTTGCATACATGTACTATATACCACCAATAGATGGGTGTCTCTCTCTTCGAATGTACAAGAGAATGCATTAATCAAAACACATTTTTTAATATATCTAAGGCGTGTTTTTTGTAGCCGATTCTATGTTTGCTCAATGGCAATCAACATCAACAAAATAATTTTTATATGATAAACGTAAAGAGATAACTTATAGAGAGGTATGTATCTAGCACGGTTGCTATACTGTATTCTCTATGTCCCCACCAGGGTTTCTAAGTTTCAACTCCACTTAGCCTTATATTTGATGCTATGTATGGGCTCTGTGTCTGCGTATTTCCAACTATCTATTTGGTCTTTAGACTACCGCCAAGCCCCCTTTTTTTCAAATGGTAGGTTCTCGAATTTGCTCGGACCTCCCATGGTGGGTACTAGTGATAGGTCATATAGGCAACTCGAGTTGCGTGCTAGTTGCTATTACGTGCTAGCTCCTCCCTTCAAGAAGAGATGAAAAGATAAGTAAAGATAGAATAGATAGGAAAGACCAGATAGGAAAAAAGGGGGGAGGGGGGAGGGAGGGCGTTGGGCATTCAATATGTAGTTTACCTGCCTAGTCGTGTTGATGCCTATTGTCCCAAGGTGCAGTTTTTCCATGGTTCCCAATTCTTTTGGAAATTTTTTGAGGTGCCTCTGATCCTAGCTGTTAGTTCATCAATTAAGTGTACCTCTTTAATCCTAATTATCACCCCTGCTATTGATGGCATGCCTTGCTTGAGCCAGTCCGAGGCCACAGCTCATCTCGCTGCTAAGGTAATTTTATGAATAAGCTTTTGTTCACTCCTGGTCCAGCTGTCTATGGACCTGCTTAATAAGTATAACCATGGATCTAAGTCTGGGGCTCTTGTAAAGACCTGTGTCAGCAGGGCCTCTATGCGGTTCCAAAAGGTAATTATCTGTGGGCATTCCCACCACATGTGGATGTATGTCACCCTTAAACCACAGCCCCTCCAACACACATCCGTTGGAGTCTTTTTCATGTGATAGAGTTTGACTGGTGTAGTATACCATTGGAGCATTGTTTTAACTGATTGCTCCTGAAGGGTGACACATACCGAAGAGGTGTGATTGGCCTTCCAAATGCCACTCTATACCCTCCAACACCTCTCCTAAGTCTCTCTCCCACTGATCTGCGTAGGTTAGTTTGCCACAGTTTTGGAGCAGAGGTGGGCATACAGAAGCGTTATTAGGCCCCTAGGTATAGTTTCCTGCAGGCACATGCGTTCGTATGTGTGGTAGTTTGGCAAAATCTTTCATTTGCATATATCTAAAGAAATTGTCAGGGGTGAGGTGTCCTCTCTGTCTCAAAGTGTCGAAAGGAATGACTTCGGACTCCTGGTATAATTGGCAAATACGCTGTAATCCTATCCACTCCAAGTTTTTAAAATCTCTGGCCACCATGCCAGGGGCGAAAGCCCTATTGTGGAGGTATGGCATAAGGGGGGATGGGTTAGACGCCAAACTATACTTTTGCATGGAGGAGTCCCACACTCTTAAGGAATTTAGTATAGTCGGGCAAGTGGCCCTAATCATGGGTCTGGAATCCTTAGGAGCCCACATGAGAAGTTGCGGTAGGTCTGCCCCGGTCATGAGGAATTCTGCGTCAGCCCATTTCCTTTCACCCGGGGGGGGGAGTGCCACATTGTAACGTGCGTCAGCTGAGTTGCCATGTAATAGTAATACAGGTTAGGGAGGCCCAGTTCCCCCTCGTCTTAGGTCTATATAGGATATGTCCCGAATGTTGTTTATTTTGTCAAATGAAGGACCCCATAACTTGCTGTAAAAGTTGTGCTATCTGGAGACGTGGATAGGCAGCGTCTGGAACAGGAATTGGATCCTAGGCAAAATGTTCATTTTTACTGCATGAATCCTTCCTATCCACGAGATGGGCCTGTCCACCCATGTCTCCATGTCCCGAATAAGTTGCTTCATCATTGGCGTATAGTTTAAGTCATATAATTTCTCAGGTTTCGCCGTCAGGCAAACGTCTAGGTATTTAAGTGTTTTATGTTCAATGCGTATGTGGTGTGTAGCATGTATTAATGTTGTTTCCGTCACTGGTATTCCTATGGGGAGAGCGCTAGACTTAGCCATATTAGCTCTGTATCCCGAGATTGCCCCATCGTATCTCCTGTAAAGCCTCTATTGAATTAATCGGGTCAGTGAGCGTCAAGAGCACATCATACGCATACGCAGACACCAAGAAGTCCCTGCCTCCAACGTTAACTCCTTGTATGCCCGGATGGCGCCGCAAAGCCTGGAGTAATGGTTTCAATGATAGCACAAATAAGAGGGGTGATAATGGGCACCCTGCCGAGTGCCATTGAAAAGCTGGAAAGGACGGAGTGGGGCCCCTGAGATCTTCACCTGCGCCCTTACATTGCTATACATGGTCTTTAGCACTGCTATGAACTGTTCAGGAAAACCTAAGTGAGACAATAATGTGAATAAGTACGGCCATTTAACTCTATCAAACGCTTTTTCTGCATCAATGTATCAGCGTTGTATCTGCATTCTGTACCTGCTTTCTGTATCAGCGTTGTGGTTTGGGTGGCTACCTGTTTCCAAATTAGGTCTATATTCCTGCGAGAATTTTCAAATAATTGTCTGCCCGGTATAAAGCCTACTTGATCAGCGTCAATTATATGGGCTAGGAAGGGGTTAAGCCTTTCTGCCTGAACTTTCGCTAAGATTTTCTTATCATGGTTTATGAGGGATATAGGCCTGTAACTTTTCTGGGAGTAGGGGGTCTTTGTCGGATTTTGGCAGTAAGACGATGGTAGCTAATGACATATCTAGGTCCTGTGTGCCTCCCGCCCTGAACCCATTAAACATGGTTGTTAAACCGTCCAGTCCCGGGGCCTTATTCCCTTTTAAAGCAGTGATTGCTCGGTCAATCTCTTCAGGATTGATTTCCACTGCTAACGTATTGACCGCGTCTTGTGGTAATTTTGGTAGTCCAAGGTCTTGTAGGAAACTACGCGTCAAGTCCTCGTCTCTTTTTGTCAATGTCACTGAGTTTGGGGAGTGATTATAGAGGGATTTATAGAAATCCGTGAATACCTCCGCAATGTCTTTGGGTATAGTTTTGACTGAGTTATCGGGTGCCGTATAGATGTGATGTGTCCCTTTCTCCTTCTGGGCCTAAGCACTCTGGCTAACAAGGTATCCATCTTATTGGTATGTTCTTAAAATGTTCTTTTGGACCATGTCATGGATTTAGCGGTATCATCCAATAGCAGAGTTCGTATGGAGTGGCGCACCGCTTCTAGTTGTCTGAATGTATCGTCATCTGGGCATCCTTTGTTCTATGTATTTATATTTTTAATCTGACATTTTATAAATACTTTTTGAGCATTTGGTTCTTGAATTGCTAAAAGATAGCATTGAGGCTACTTGAAGGCCAGTTCATGTTTACAGTAACACTAAATGATATTATCCGCTAATCAGACTAATAACTTCTGTTTTCTTATAGATATATGTTTTACATTTCACAATCAGAATAAAGACCCTTTGTACATCTAGTGGAGAAATCACTCTATAAACAAAGTCTCTTGGCTTTTGGACTTAAATTAAAAACAATGTTTTTGAGGTTGTTAATCTATAAAATGTAAAGTAGATTAAAAACATGAGGAAAATTCACATATACATCGACAAAAAAACTAACATGAAATTGTTTTATTTACTGTATAATTCACATAATTCTTCTTCTGCAGAGAAATTACACCTGGTGAGATTATATAATCTTCATAAACAAACTTTGGCATTCAGTTTAGGACCAGCTCATTCCAGATGTGCTGTACCAAGAGCCAAAAGGTTAATTGTATTAACATACTTAACAGTTAATCTAGAATCCAGAATCTAGAATAGAACAACTAAATACAGCAGGAAGGCACAGTAGAGATGTAATAATGATAGAGGATTGAAAGACTCAATTTTTTCCTTAAGGGACTTGCTTTAATCTTCATTTTCCTGACCTCAGTCTGGTATACACGCTAGTCGCTAGCTGGCCAAAAGGCCCAATAACACTTAAAGGGACTCTCCAGTGCCAGGAAAACAAATCTGTTTTCCTGGCACTGCAGAATCCTGTAGTGCCCCCCTCCCTCTCACACCTTAAAGCCCCTTCAGCCACTTACCTGAATCCAGCACTGATGTCCCTCTGTGCTGGGTCAGGCTCCGCCAACGCTTCTCCCCCACTGACGTTCACCAGCGGTGGAGACCTAATGTGCATGTGCGGCAATGGTCGCGCACGCATTAGACCTTCCCATAGGAAAGCATTATTCAATAATGCTTTCCTATGGGGATTCCGGTGACGCTGTAGGTCCTCATGCATATCGTGAGGACGCCCAGTGTCATTTGAAACACCTTTTGTGTTTTAAGAACCCGGAAGTCCCTCTAGTGGCTGCCTGATACACAGCCAATAGAGGAGGACTTAACCCTGCAAGGTAATTATTGCAGTTTGTAAAAACTGCAATAATTACACTTGCAGGGTTAAGGGTGATGGGAGTTGGCACCCAGACCACTCCAATGGACAGAAGTGGTCTGAGTGCCTGAAGGGTCCCTTTAACAAGATATGCAGCTAATTCAGCTTTCTGCATGGGAAGATTCTTAAAAAAAAAAACAATGCCCACGCTAACATTGAATAGACATCAAACACTTATTTTAACTTTTGCTATATTAGTAGAAACAAAAATAATAGAATTGCAGCTTGCACTATGGAAAACACATTCCATATGGTACTGACAGCAGCTTACATCAATCAACCAATAATTATCTATTTAATGGAAATTGGTACAGGTGAACTTGTAAGGGCCTCTCAAATTATATATGAACAGGTAGGAATCCAAAGTATCCATGTGAAATGTTTTCTTTGGAAGGTTAGAGAGTCTAGCTGCTGATATATACTACCATGAGAAGCCAGTTGTAGAAAAGGCAGGTACAGCATGACACATTCTTTACATTATACTTGTGCTCTTGTATAATGAGCGCAGGTTATGAGGAAGTGATGCAGGATGTAACAGATTCACATAAACAGTGTGAACAGGCACACGGGTAAAAGATCAGACGATAACAAGAATCACAAAAGTGTATGCACTGAGGAGCATAGTATAACTGAGCACTAATGTATGGTTTAGCTGTGGTTATATAGGGGAGAGGTTCCCACATCATTGGTTAACTGATTTCTATCTTTATTGTTAAATAAGTCCTCTGCCTCTTTAAGAGACTTATGACATCACTATGGGGTGGAGGTTCTACCCCTATCATGTGTGTAGCTGATTGGGGCTTGGACTAACTGCGGGTCGCAGTGCGATGGGGAGAGCCACGGCATTGTTTTTATGCACAGTGAAGACGCAGGCCCTCCTTCCTGGTAAGTACAAAAGACAAGACAAGACAAATGAGGGTTGTGCCAAAGCTGATTATAGTACAGCTAATTGTAAACAAAGTCCAAAATATAGTGGTAAATCTTAAGAAAAAAAACCTTTAAAAAAGAGAGATACTGTATTATCCTAGTTTATAGGACTTAGATGGAACCCTATTTTTAGGTTTGCTGCCTCCTACTCTCCCCATTTATAGTACTGATTTATTTTAGCGCTGTTTCCTTTGTCTGCACACTCCTTCCTGGTAAGCATGCCAGAGACTCCGGCGTGCACTGAAGAGGGACCAACATGGCCATGGAGTGAGAGGTGGGATTGAGACAGCTGTTGTGGAAGCAGCACGACTATCTGGTGCATTAAAAGTGCTCACCAATCCGATATAACTTGTGGGACAGGCTTCAGGAAGCATATTTTTAGATTATTTCAAATTGAGGACTAGATTTCCAAAGGTCTGCAATATTGTTAGTGCTATATATGGAGGATTCTTTGACAAAAGCAAAGTTTGAGGGATACAATTATATTTTCACTTAAATGTAATTATTTCTAACATTGACAATGTCATTTTTCCTATTCAAACTCGTTTCATGTATGTTTTCATAGAAAATAAGGACATTTCTGAGTGACTCAAAACTTTGAACAACATTGCATACCAAATTAGTGAACTGCCAATGTAATGGAAATGGCCATACCAAGTGACTCAGTCCAGGGACCACTGTGAATAACCCCACAGCCTAAATACATAGAAGGGGCCAGAAATATAGGTAAGGAGAAGGTAAATTCTTCTATAAAAAGCAACAAATTGTGATCGTAAAATGTTTAATTTTCCCAGAATCTTCATGCATATGGCCCATTGCTCATTCTCGCCTATATTTATAAAAAAAAATGTAAAGGTGGCAGTTTGATGATTAATTTATTGTGATATATACAATGCTTGTACTACATGTATAGCTATTTGTAGGTCACCCAAAATAGAAGTCAAATGTTATAAAAAAAAAAAAATAAAAAAAAAATAATAATGTATATATATATATATATATATATATATATATATATGTTTATTTTTTTTAAATTGCTCAGAGAAAGAATTTCTTATTTTGTAATGAAAACAATGCCATACCATCAAATCAGAAATATCCGTAATTGTGGTTTATTTTATTGTTCAACCTAGGAAATATACTTTATACACATATGAAATTCATGTTTTGTCTAAAAATGTCAGTGATGAGAAAAACAATAGTAATCTTGCTCTTCATGTTCTAAAACAATCAAGCTAATACGGTATTTTATTGGAAAAACTTCTTCAAAATGTATACAAATAATCTGAAACTTTGTTACAAACAATACACAATATTGTCTACAATCATAGTATTCAGGTAGAATGTGATATTGATGTTAACATAAAATACATTGAAATTCCAAACTGAACAATTCCATACACATTGTTATTTAAGCTTGACAACGGATTTGTAATCTTTCATGGCTTAATACTGATATTTTAAATGAAAGCAGTTTTATGTAACCAGTTCATCCAAACAAATATGAAAAATAACAGTGGGTTTTGTGGATAATTAATTGTTACTGTTCCCAGAGACTGGCACAGTGATACATATGTTATTTGAGTTTTTACAGCTTTTAGACTCTGCATATACACAAAAAGATTCCCCAGTACTGTGGTTATCAGGTATTTGCATCTACCTTGTTACACTGGGAATGTGTGAACAACCCTAATTCAAAATATTTACTTGCATGCATCTCTTTATTGCTACCTGACCGTTTGCTCATCTTATGTATTATTAAAACAATCTGGCTTATTGTAAGATTATGGAGAGGTCTTGGACTTCCCGAGAAGATATGGTAAGAGGTTACAAGAATGATAAGTGGACTGTCAGTATATTAAGGTCTGAATAATTCTGTTTTCACATGTGTGGGACAAAAACTACAGTATACGACAAACTACAGTATACGACAAAAGCAAAATAAAACCATCACTGAATACAATATTCTTTAACATTTCAGATTTATAATCTTGGAGAGCATGCCATGTACAAGCTTACAAGAGAGCAAGCCATGTACAAGCCTTTTCTCATCTAGTTGTACTGAAATACCTAATTAGATAAAGCAACAGTCTGTCTCTTGTTAGCTAAGCATCAAGAGATTTGTAGTTCAACAAAAGCTTCTGAGCCACTGTCAAAAGGGGCCTTCATTTACACATTAATACTGCAATACTGAAATGGACTTTCTTTGGCCAACTTGAAAAATGCTGCACTGCAAAAACTTTAACACAAGACTGACGACAATAAAAAGATACATCTGTAGTGGTTAAAACATATTAAAATAGTATTTTTCCTCTAAAATATACACCAGTCAGGTTAAAATATAGCAGCTAGAAGACATCCTTTTAGACCAATTAAGAGTCTACTTGACACCCAACTATCTGTGAACATATACTCTCTTCTTTTATATACATAGAAAGTTGTTGGTAAGATAGGACCACTGAAAAAAGGAATTTATGGAGGCAAGAAGCATTAAATAAGTCAAGAAAGAACTGTCAGGGTAACTGTTCCTTTTGTTCTCTTGAGAATGGCAACAGCTTCCTCGTGAGTTACCCCTTCTAAGCTCTGCCCATTCACAGCAATGATTTGATCTCCTCGGTTCAAGCGCCCATCTTCTGATGCTGCCCCCTGTAATAAAAGGAACATATTCATTACATGAGAATACTATGGTAATAGCAAAAATTTCAGGTTAGGTTTTTTCTTGTTGTTGTCTTTTTCCCAAAGAAAGTCAGCCCAGGAAAGAAAATACAATCAATATATGTCAAAGTACAATCTCACACTGTGTCTACTAACATGAAGTCTAAAGCTTTTTGGGGCAAATTCAGACAATACAGCAGTTCAGAAATTGAACCCACATTAAGAGCACAAACTTAAAA
>OW240916.1:108485642-108537413 GCA_933207985.1 Pelobates cultripes
TGAAATTGCAACCTCAAGTTTCTTACCTACTATAATTTGTGTATCGCAGTTGTCTCCAGTCCACCCAGGTTTGCAGCTGCCACAGTTGTAGCCATCAAAACGCCCATTACACCTACAACTCCTATTGAAGAAACGTGTTGGCCATTGTTCTCTGTCATCCAGACCATCGAGTTGATATTCAGGTCCATGGGGCCTGGAATCCACTGTGATTGACACACATGCACCCCGACCCAATGTAGAGCCACACTGGTCATTTGAGTCTGGTGTCTGTTCTGGAAAGAGCCCAGGGCAGCATTCTCCACTACTTAGTATCTGGGGACTGATACATTGGCGAGGAAACTGCGCTGATGCAAGTTCATGAAGTGTGATGAACACAAGTAAGCACACCTTCCAAGACGTGTAGGTAAACATGTTGCCCAACACATACATCACTAGAAGAAAAAATAATTTTTTTTTAAAATAACAACCTAAACATAACTGCATAATCATAAACATTTGTATGAAAGAAAGGGTCGTGCAAAACAGTGGTATGTGTCACCAACATGACTTAGTGGGAATTCGAATTGCATGCTAAAATGCCAAGAAAAAAAAACACCCAAAAACAAACAAAATCACACAACTCCCACCACAATGTTTCCAGTTTTAGTCTTGTATTTGAAATCCCAATACTTTTCAATTTAGTCAAAGCCTCTGCAACCAGTTTGTATGAAACCCCCCAAAAATGAGATAAATAGAGGGGAACTCCCCACACAAAAAAAAAAAAAAAACAAAAAAAAAAAAAAAAAAACCAAACAGTTTAAAAATGCTCAATACATACCCATTTCTTTGCAGGTCTGAAGACATTTAAAGAGGCATCACAGAGAGAAAGCATAACACAAGGCTATTACACAATCCCTTCATGTGCAACTCCGTACTGTACTATAGATCCTTTATATAGGATTTATAACCCTAGTAGGTGGAGCTGGGAGTCAGCTTCCCAATTCTTACTTACTCCATTATGGTTTATGGTAAGCCCAGACTTCTAATTAAGGGATCAAAAAAGTTAAAGTACTTTAGCAAAACAAAGCGCAAGAAAATTACTTACAGCACAGACACCTGTCTGGGAAAAAAAAAAAAAAATATATATATTTTACACAAGCCCTACAATGAACTAAGAAGAGAGTTACCAAGGAAATCCATAGGACACATTTTAACAAAGATCCAGAATAAAAATAGAAGTATATTTCATTTAATAGCAGATCAAGGTTAGTAATTATAGTTGGCAAAGACACCACCACATCTCACTCCTTCCAAACCAGTTGCTGGAAAAGCCCTTGCCTTTCATCTGAAGCAAACACTTACCTCTAAAATATCAGTCATGCAGTTTTATGTAATGTTCCCTTGAGATGCAGTCTGCCAATTCAAATTACTGACTAGAACTGATCACTTTTACAATTCGCCTGTTAAACCATAAAATAGAAGAGTTTCCCTGCCCACACTAATCCCTTTATAGTAGAATGCTTCAGTTAGCACATGACCAGGTTATGCTGATTTCCTTGTGACCAGAAGGTTTTAAGCAGGGGTCACATATCACTACACAGCCAAGCGAATTTTTTAAGAAATACAGAGATTTGCCCCCCAAAAATTAGATAAAAAGATAATATGATCTGATTTTACAGCAGTCTTTTCGAAAAGAAATGGGCTATTATATTTATCCAGAGCTGCATCACACGCTCATTACATGGATAAATGGGTTGTAAAACAACTAATAAAAAGGAACATTATTGCACAAACAGACGCAAATACGAAACATTACTGAAACTCACTCATACAATTACCCTGCTCTTAGAACCCAAACAATCCCACAAATAATAACAACTCACCTAAACATACACCCTAACCTGTGTTATGTTGGCTTTTTATTAGATCAAAGTGTGAACTCTTAATTATAGCTTTCACTTATGTTTTACAAAGATTAACTCTTTCCTTGCAAGCCTACTTAACTTAAATGGTTCAAATGTTCATGCTCGCAATCAAACAACATTTAGCAAAATATATGACAAACGGAACAAATGGTTAAAATAATACATATAATATAGCATAGAACACATGCAAACTGTGATATATTGCATTCAGGTAGACATTCTCTCTAAAGTATTGCACCTAGAATAACAAAAGGCAGGGCTGCATATAACACAATGCAACCCTGGATTGTGCAACAACATCGGTTTCTTTGTCAGATGAAGAAAGTGAGAGTCAGGTTAAGCTATACCAAAATAAAGTTTATTTAATAGTGATTTGTGGTGTACTGACTACATTTCTAGATTAACCCCTTAAGGACCAAACTTCTGGAATAAAAGGGAACCATGACATGTCACACATGTCATGTGTCCTTAAGGGGTTAAGGCCAAAATAGCAGAATCTAATACATGTGATAATTCAGGTATTTTCCCAACTTGATTTTGATCAGACAGGGTTATTCATTGAAGTCAGAATTAAAAGTGAGTGCAAAATGAATTTCAAATTTAAGGTTAAAATAGCTGATCTGTAAAAATTCTCTAGGTCAGCTTTGGTTTCAGTTTGACTCATTTGGCTTTAAATTTGAAATTCACTTAGAATTTACTCTGAATTCTCATTTTAGTTAAAACCCCCATGTAAATTTTGAAATGATTTTTTTCACCACAGTTCACTGTTTGCATGTATACTTCATAAGACTAATGGTTTCCTTCACTAAACAAAAAACTGTAGTAAACCTAAATTTGATTTGCAATGTTGAAGCTAAATCATTTTTGTGTACATTTTGCCATTCACGCTTTATTTCACTTTGATTCTGTGTTTAGTCAATAAGACCCAGATTCAGAGCCCAGTGATTACTAAGTAGCAGAATTAAAGGAACACTGTAGGCACTTTAACAACTTACTTTGATTGAAGTTGTTATAGAACCTGCAGTCATGCCTCCCCTCTAATATCCCCCAAAACATTATATTTAATTAATTAGAAGGCCTTTAGGTATTAGAACCAGGAATCTTACTTACTGGCTCTCATACTATAGCATACCATGATGTCACACGCACATGTGCAGTGTTGTCCTGGACTGCCATAGAGAATTATTGTATGTGCTTAAAGGAAGACTCCACTGCCTAAATATAAAATAAATGAAAATTAGTGTTTAGTTGATACACTTTTGCATTGCAATTTGCATTTGATTATACATTTTTTTCATTAGGGTATATCTAAAAACCGCTTGCAAAATCTGCAGTTTTCTTGTTTGCAGCTTTTGCAAAGCCTCCCCTTCTAACCCCGCCCAGACTTTTTGTGGCTGTCCAATCACAGACTTTTAATGCTGCTCAATGAGAAGTCTTTGCAAGGCAAGTGCTCTGGGCAATTGCTGAATCTTAAGTTTAGCTCCACTGGGCTAACCAAACCAGGAAGTAACAGGACCTGCACAGGGCCATTGCAAGGATTTTTGCCACCCAAGGCAAATAATGTATTTGCCGACCCCCCATGTTGTGACATCACAATGTCCTACCCAAATGATCTGCCCATGTCATGACATCACATATGCCCAATCCCTGAGGGACGGCTTCTACATCAGTCTGGCCGCCTGGCCCATATTAATGCTCTTTGCTGGGTCTGTCTGGGCAGCTCATGTGCACATAGGCATGTGCAGCCCATTTTATTAGGGTGTGCACCAGGAAATTCTTCCCCTATGTTATTTTTTATGTAATTGAAATATTTTTTAAAAAGTTGAGTGGATGTGCGGTGTGAGTGTGTGTGTTGTGTCGGGTGGATGAAAGTGTTGTAGTTATGTGTGAACTGTATGTTGTGGCTTTCTGTGCGTGATGTTTAAGGCTTTGTAATGTGTGTATAGCTGTCAGTCTGTCAGTGTCTGCGTGTGGGTAGCTGTGAGTGGTATGCAGGGCCGGCCTTTGGGGTGTGCGAGCTGTGCGGCCGCACAGGGCGCCATGGCAACAGGGGCGCCGGGCGGCCGACACAGCTCGCAGTCGCTCTGTCACTGGCCGGCCCGAGATTGTCTGTGAGCTGAACTGCGGTTTCCGGAGCGTGGAGGAGGAGCTTGGGGGCGCAGCCGCACAGGCGCAGCGTGCAAGTGCTGCGCCATCACAGAGAGCCGCGGAAGGATCCGCTCAATGTGTGAGGGCGGCGGCCGGTGCTCTGCAGACAGGGAGGAAGCAGCAGACTTCAAAGTAAGTACCTGTTCTTATTTTTTTATTTTTAATCCAAAAAACATTTCATAAAATACAGGGTCGAATTATAGGGGGCAGGGGACTTGGTAAGGGTGACCATGGGTTTAATTGAGGGGGGCAAGGGACTATGGGTGACCCTGGGTTGAATTAAGGGGGGCAGGGGACTAGGTAAGGGTGACCCTGGGTCTAATTAAGGGGGGCAGTGGACTGGGACTGGCTATGGGTGACACTGGGTCTAATTAAGGGGGGCAGGGGACTGGGACTGGCTATGGGTGACACTGGGTCTAATTAAGGGGGGCAGGGGACTGGGACTGGCCATGGGTGACACTGGGTCTAATTAAGGGGGGCAGGGGACTGGGACTGGCTATGGGTGACACTGGGTCTAATTAAGGGGGGCAGGGGACTGGGACTGGCTATGGGTGACACTGGGTCTAATTAAGGGGGGCAGGGGACTGGGACTGGCCATGGGTGACACTGGGTCTAATTAAGGGGGGCAGGGGACTGGGACTGGCTATGGGTGACACTGGGTCTAATTAAGGGGGGCAGGGGACTGGGACTGGCTATGGGTGACACTGGGTCTAATTAAGGGGGGCAGGGGACTGGGACTGGCTATGGGTGACACTGGGTCTAATTAAGGAAGGCAGGGGACTGGGACTGGCTATGGGTGACACTGGGTCTAATTAAGGAAGGCAGGGGACTGGGACTGGCTATGGGTGACACTGGGTCTAATTAAGGAAGGCAGGGGACTGGGACTGGCTATGGGTGACACTGGGTCTAATTAAGGAGGGCAGGGGACTGGGACTGGCTATGGGTGACACTGGGTCTAATTAAGGAAGGCAGGGGACTGGGACTGGCTATGGGTGACACTGGGTCTAATTAAGGAAGGCAGGGGACTGGGACTGGCTATGGGTGACACTGGGTCTAATTAAGGGGGGCAAGGGACTGGGCATGGATGCCAGGTTATGATTAAGGGGGTCAGGGGTTTGATTAAGGGAGGCAGGGTCTGATTAAGGGGTGCAAAGGGTTGATGAAGGGGTGCAGCCTGGGGATTGATGAAGGGTACAGGGTCTGATGAATAGAGGCACGAGGCAGTATCTGATGAAGGGGGGGGCAGGGTCTGATGAAGGGGGCAAGGGTTTTATTGAAGAAGTGGCCAAGGGTTTTGGTGAAGGGGGTGAAGGCGACATATTGTGTGCCTGAAATTGTCTAGAGGGGGCCAAACAAAGACGTGGGTTTAAGAAATGAGGGAGAGGCTATACATGCTTAGTGTTGTAAAATGGTTAAATATAGTGTACTGACAACATTGCTCTTGTTTCTACAATACATAAACTGACTTTGTGGATTATACTATTAAAGTGGCACTGTCACTGTCTGGGAATTTGCCAAATGTGCAAAGACCCCCGACAGTGACATTGAAGCTGATCTATAGTTGATCTATATCTTCACTACTGTGTTAGCATGTGATTTTTATGTTGTGATTTTTATGTTTAGTTGTTCTACACATGTAATGTTATGTTTCCATGTGTTATGTTATTTAATCTATACCTGGAAATACAAGGTTTGGATGTCTTATTCATTTGATGAATACCTGCAATGCTTATTTATTTATCTATACTTTATTTGCATACACATTTAAACATAAAGTTAACAGTGGCATTAATAGTTCGCACGTTTTTATATTTTAAAAAGAAAAACACATTGTTAACTAGGTAAAAATATACATTAGAGTGTAGCTCATTTGTGTTAGCCACAATAGCTTCGTCAAGATGCCACAACAGTGTAGTGTCCCCCGGGTTCTCATGTAATGTTGTGCGGGGTGGGTGTCGGAGTGGACCTGATAGGTCTATAGCCGGTATCGTGGAGAGTTCTGTGTATTTAATATACATTATTGTTACCAGTCAATCCAGTTATTTATTATTGTACTTGTTTGCACTTAAATTATCTGTAATTAAAAAACAGTTTGTTACAAAGACTGTTTTCCTCTTTGTGTATGTTTAGGGGGGGGGGGGGGGCGCCACAAGATTAGCTCGCACAGGGCGCTGGAACACCTAAGGCCAGCCCTGGTGGTATGTGTAGGAATGTGAGAATCTGTGAGTGATACGTTTGGGCCGCTGTGAGTGATACGTTTGGGCCACTGTGAGTGTTATGTGTGGCATTGTGTGATGTGTGGGAAATGTATGTAGGAAGTAGTGGAATTTCCATTTAGTATATGATGGGAAGGAAGCTTCAAGTTAGCTCCGCCTCAGCCCAATATAGCTGGGGGGTTAGGGGAGTTTATTTGCTGTAGTGAGGGTTTAAAGGCAGCAGTCAGGGTAAGGGACTGTAGTGATGGATAGGAGCAGCAGTGGATGTTAGGGGCAGTGGGGGGAAAGGAGCATAGGGACTGCAGTGGGAGTGTAGTGGGAATCAGGGGTAGTGGTTGGTGGGCAGGGGCAGTGGTAGGTGGCCAGGGGAAGTAGCAGGGGATCAGAGCTAGTGGTAGAAGGGCAGGGGCAGTGGTCGGGGGATAGGAGCAGTAGTAAGAAGCCAGGACCCATAGTGAGGGGTTAGGACCTATGATGGGTGGCTAGGAGCAATAGTAAAGGGTTAAGACCTGTAATTGGGGGCTAGGACCTGTGGTGGGTGGTTAGGGGGAATAGTAGGGGGTTAGGGACAGTAGTGTGTGGTTAGGAGCAATAGTAGGGGGTTAAGGGTAGTAGTGAACGGTAGTGGGCAATGGTAGGGAGTTAGGACTTTATGGGGTTAAAAAAGGGGCTAAGGGGAATGTTAATATATATATAAATATATATATATATATATATATATATATATATATACATACATTTTTTTTTTTAAATGATTCTTCCCCCTCCCTGACTCTTACTTTGTGCCAGTGGTAGCATGTGAAGCTGATGTTTCTATTGTCTCTACTGGAAGAGACAATTTCACAGCAGATACAGATGGACATGCAAATGGTGGGTAAGATGCAGATTAAGAGTGTCATAGAAAATACTGAGCTCCTGTCTGTCTTTTCCACACTCTCCTCTTCTTATTCCTCTTGCTCATCAAACTCATAGTCGTGTAGTTCCTGGGCCAGAGGTAAAGGTGTTATTTCTGTAGTGGTGGACATAATTTTATGTCTAGACACAGAGGCTCATATTGCTTATCCCTTTCTTTACTGTCCACCAATAGCAGCAAAGAATACAAACAGTAAGAAAAAATGGTATACATAGTGATAAGCCACTCCCATACCAAGTCCCAGTATAATAGCACCTCCCAATATATTTCCTCTTTCTTTGCTGCTCCACACACGATAAGTACAATTTTACTCTTACCAATAACTGTTTGCCTTTATCTATATTGATTAATTATTGTCGGCTTGCTGTTTACTGTGTACCAGACCCCGGCTTGTCCTAGTTTACGCTGTCTCTCTGTGTCCTTGACTTCGGATCGTCCCTGACTCTGCCTCCTCTCATATACGTCGAGTCCGGCCATTCTAAGGTCCGGTAGACGTATTTCTCCTCTGTGTTGTCTTCTGTTTAGCCGAATCCTGCGTGTTGGGGTATATTCTCGTTACACTTTTGGGCTTATTGATTGGCCAGGGATCTGGTAGTCCAGGCGGAATACCTCCCGGGGACTCCACAACATTCATGTGGACTGAAGTTCACGTTATCTGTCGGACAGCAGCGACTGGAGATTGGACGAAAGGGACACCTTCCTGCAAGACTGGACCGACTCGCTCCCATCATTTGCCATGAGCCGTCAGGTCCTGCTCCAAGTTTGACGTCAACTTACCAAACTGATTATGCTGATCCTGTTTTGGGGGGCTCAATTATGGTTCCCACAGCTCCTGGAACTGGCAGTGGATGTGTCCAGGCTGTTACCATCTTATCTGGACCTTTTTCTGGACCCATCTGGCTGTCGACACCCTCTCCTACTGAATGGGTCGTTGCTGCTGCTCGCGTGGAGGATTTCTGTGGTCCCTGGGGACACATGTGCTCCCGGTACTAGACGATCATATGGGACCACTTGGAGCTTGGGCTGGTTGGTGCCTGGCTCGGAACATGGATCCCGTTTTGGCACCTGTAACTGCAGTTCTTCAATTCTTCACCTCGTTATTCGAGGCTACTGTGTGTTTTGCACGATTAACTTGTACAGATCGGCAATTTCATTGGCTCATCAGGGTTTTGACGGCTGTCCCGCAGGCCAACACCCTTTGGTGTGCCGTTTGCTTTGGTGCTCACTACTGTCGCACCCTCTTAGGCCTCGACACATGGGAAACCATGTTAAAGTATAGGATTGTTGAACATCTAAAATCACATGGATTTCCAGATCAGAGACAACATGAAGTTTACTTCAGGGAGATCATGCCAAACTAATCTTTTTGATTAGGTAACTAAAATAATAGATCAGGGTGGTGCAGTAGACATTGCCTACCTAGATTTCAGTAAGGCTTTTGACACTGTTCCACATAGAAGGCTCATCAGTAAACTGCAATCTTTAAGTTTGGATTCCAATATTGTTGAATGGGTTTTGCAGTGGTTAAATGACAGGCAACAGAGGGTTGTTGTCAACGGAGTATATTCGAAGCAAGGTCTAGTTACCAGTGGGGTACATCAGGGATCTGTACTTGGACCCATTCTCTCTAATATTTGTATTAGTGATATTGCAGAAGGTCTTGATGATAAGGTATGTGTTTTTGCTGATGATACTAAGATATGTAACAGGGATGATGTTCCAGGAGGGATAAGCCAAATGGCAAATTATTTAGGTAAAATAGAAAAATGGTCAGAGCTGTGGCAACTGACATTTAATGTGGATAAGTGCTAGATAATACAACTTGGATGTAAACCCAAGGGCAGAGTATAGTATATTTGATACCATACTAACCTCAACATCTGAGGAAAGGGATTTAGGAGTAATTATTTCAGATGATTTAAAGGTAGGAAGACAATGTAATAGAGCAGCTGGAAATGCTAGCAGAATGCTTGGTTTTATAGGGAGAGGTATTAGCAGTAGAAAGAGAGAAGTGCTTATGCCATTGTACAGAACACTGGTGAGACCTCACTTGGAGTATGGTATGCAGTACAGGAGACCGTATCTTCAGATGGATATTGATACTCTAGAAAGAGTTCAGAGAAGGGCTACTAAGCTGGTTCATGGATTGCAGGATAAAATTTACCAGGAAAGGTTCATAACATGTATAACCTGGAGGAAAGACGAGACAGGGAGGAAATGATAGAAACATTTAAATACATAAAGGGAATCAACACAGTAAAGGAGGAATAATAAATATATGTGTGCAAGGATAGGCGCTGATGTTACAGCAGCTGCCACATAAATATAGGGACTCGCCTCCCCTATAGAAATATATATGAAAGAATTGTACACAAAAGTGAAGGAAAATAGTTATTAACCACCACTGGTGTAATAGTGGAGCGCTTAAAGTGATGTTAACTTACCCCTATGGGTTAACAAAGTATTCAGTATATATGGAATACACCACAGTATAAGTGTCCGAAACCATAAAACTCATATAGTGCAATATCGCAGTGATACAGTATACAAATATATAGTTGTGTAAAGTCACTTTACACAACTATATATTTGTATACTGTATCACTGCAATATCGCACTATATGAGTTTTGTGGACACTACATTGATACTCTGCTGTAAGTCCTCACTTTTGGGCGGCTCTGATGACTTCCATAAAGTAGACTCTTCTGAATTCTCCCTTAGTTGCTTCTTGGGGAGGCACCAAAAAGATATAACAGCTAGTTCCAGTGTAAGTGGCAGCAAAAGTTATTGCAGGGTGAAATGGATGGTAAAAAAATATTTTCTCCCCGGGTCTTGAATCAGACATAATTTACATGCTTCTATTCCCATTATCCTTAGACAGACTGCTACTAATAGTAATGGTGGCGGTGGTAGAGGCAGCTTTTGTGGAGGTGTCAGGAGCCTTCATGGCCAGGGAAGAGGTGTTTTAATTCTCAGAGCCCATGGCACAAAAGCTGATGGTGGATTCAATGAGAATCCCTTAGTGGCCTTCAGCCTAGGTGGGTTCATGTAGTTTGAGGTAGCTATTTTTGGTTTAGAACCCAAGATAAGCCCATCCCCACTTCAAATCTCCAAATTGAAAAGTTTAGGTCAAAACAGCTACTGTAAAATCACTCTCCAAGTCAGCTATACAGTATTTATTGTTTGGTGATTTAAGTTTGAATTTTGCAATTTGTTTATCAGCTGATCACCATTCACTGTTAAAGGAACAATATAGCGTTAAGAATACAAACATATAATCACAATGCTATAGTGTCCCTATTCTTTAGATGTATATATATACTTTCCAGTACTTCATTTTTAAAAATTTTGCTTTATTTTAATCCCTTGCTCACTGGCTGCTTTCACTGCCAGTGGCCAAAATAGCATATCTCTGTAGGTTCACCTGCAAAAAGAAAGTTAATTTAAAATTTACCTAGTAATGGAGTCTTTCAAAATAGAAATCTGGTTGAAATGCAGAAGTGTTTAATAAAGATGTAAATCATGTGATGAATATTTATTTTAATTTTAAAACAGACGTGAACTCCTCAGGGGGCACTTCTGCTAGCTAACATACCCCCGCCGTGTTTCCCTATCACAAACGGCACACGACAGGGATGCTCTCTGTCACAAATTAGGATTGTAGGTAATCCCTAGCAAAATGAGCTATGGGAGTACCGAACAGGAAAAGGGATCTATGGGTATACACATATATAAATAAAAAACCTTTAATGTTGGGTTTTAGTTCCCCAAAGAAGAAAAAAAGGAAACTTAAAAAACCATCACATCTAAGTAACACACAAGGAAGAACTCCGTCGGTATGTAGGTAGGGCAGGATATAGTAATACTGGAGAAACTGACTTGAGATTGGAACTAGTAAAGATACTTAACTCAATCTGTCTACAGTAAATTACTAAAGCTCCCTGTTAGAGATGAGTAAATCTAGAGGTATACGATTAAACTATTCCCAGGTCTCTGAACAGATAATAGACAGTGTAAGGAGTGCAACTGTATCTATCACTTTAGCAATAAGAACTGTTACAAATGTAACCGGGTCCTCTAAGCAGGAGAGTTCATAACTGCCTGTAAACTAATGCATAGACGTCTAAATAGACCTAATGCTCCATCGACTTAATGAGATCTTGCTTCCCCACCCAGTGAGCACATAAAACCGTGCTTGTGATTTAAAAACAAAAATAAAAAAGCATAAACCTAACGTCCGTTTCTGCGCTGCCAAAGCGCCTTTATCAAAGGTAAAAATGGCACTGCTCAGGAGTGAATATATAGACATCTTTTACCCGCTGGACCAATCGGGAGTATGGGCGTGAATATCATGTTCCCGCCGGAATCTCAGTCCACCTGTGTAGAACCCAGGTCCCTTCAACGTATTGCTTTTCAGCTCCTCCCTTAAGGGAGGGACTAGTTTGATGGTTTATGTGGTAACCATGGCGCCCACCTTCATGAATGGGGTTACGTCTGCTCCATAGACGGACCCTTTCATTACCGTACCGGGCGTCACGACCAATCATTCTAGTTATACGGCTCCATCAGGGGGTATAGAAGGATACCATTATTTGATATTATTTGCTTAGCTAAAATATATTATTTGGCAACATAAATAAAAGTGATTCTGATATGCCTAAGATGTGTTTGTGTAAGATGTAATTAATGCAAAATGTATAAAATATATGTACATATGTATATATGTTGGTTTATCTCCCTGACGTCATCTTCCGGCTCCGGCATCAGTACGGTGCGCGAGGGAGCTGAAGAGGAAGCACGCGCACCGTACTGATGCCGGAGCCGGAAGATGACGTCATCTTCCGGCTCCGGCATCAGTACGGTGCGCGAGGGAGCTGAAGAGGAAGCACACAGAGAGTGCTCCCTCGCGCGCCGGCCGGCTTTCAGGGCCAGCCTCTGGGGGGCCCTGAGGTGACCGGCTGCTGGGCCCCCCAGGAGAAGAGGCTGGCCCAGTGGGTACATACTGGGTCGCAGGGCCCCCTGCGACCCCGGTATGTACCCACTGAATGTGGGGCCCGGACAACCTGAGCAGTCCGGGCCCCCCAGGACCGCCGGGCCCATGACAACCTTTGCGGTTGTCATGCCCTGATGGCGGCCTCGGCTGCCAGTGACCTTTCAACTACACTAACACACTCTACTACAGATTAACACTTATATTAGTGTTACAACATACTACACTCCACTAGACGATTTACTTTTATGTATTCTCTCCCTCACATTCTCTTGTACTCCCTATGTCTATCTGTATATAATGTTTATTATATTTACAGATATGTTAATATAAAACACATATATTAAAGGGACACGCTAACCTCCAAAACAAATTTAGTTTAATGACACAGTTTGTGTGTATGTTGTTTTCTCTGCCATTTGAATTACATTTGTTTCTTTTTATATAGCCCTAGCCACACTTTCCCTGGCTGTTACTGAAAAATGTTTTAGTTGTCAGTCTGATAGTACAACACAATGTGTTTAATTAAGAAATTCGTATTTCCTACTCTGTTAGATAGGCTTTAATCAAACATACACATGAAGCTGTTGTAGGGTTTAGTAGGCAATTAACAGTGCAGGAGATAAGAAAGTCTAAATTAAACACACTGAGCAATAAGTGAAGCTAAAACATGAATCTCTTCCCCAGAAAGTAAGTATGGAAGCTATATGAATCACATCAAGGGGAGTATAGCTAGGGCTGAAAAAAACAAACAAAGTGATTGAACTCCTATAAAGCACAGACTTGAGCAGTGAGACTGCAGGAGCATGATCTATATAGCAAAAGCATATTATTAGGCTAAGGTTATTTTGGTGCTGTTTTGTTTTTTTAATGTCAGTACACGGCAGGTCTGGACTGGCCATCAAGCAAACTGGGCATATGCCTGGTGGGTTGCGATGGCCATGAGCCAAGGCCAACAGGGGAGGTCCGAGGATATCCCCTGCCTGCCAATGTAAAGCAAGCACTAATGAAGTACTGGTACTGTTGTGTGCCATGACAGGATGGTGGGAAGATCTCTCTCCCTGGCCCATAAGCACTGCAATCCAGAGAGGGGAGAGGAGGAAGCCAGATGCTTAAGGTCCCTCTTGCGAATTTAGACTTAAACCGTTGCCATAGATAACATTGCAATGCTGCGACATGCCAAATCACAAGTGAATAAACTCTAGGTTTGCATTCACATACCACTGGACCAATACCCCTCTTTCCTGGTCAAAGATAATGTTTTTTTTCAATTAAAAATAATATAATATATATTTAATATTAAGACTCAAGGTGCATACTGTGGAAGAGGTCTCTGAGACAATCCAGCAGATAATGGTTGGTTGCAAGATGTTAGAAGTATCATATACGGAGAGAGACAACCAAGTTGCTGGGATTGTGTACCAAGATATCTGCTCAGAATACGGGCTGAAACTGTCTAATTCCAGATGGGAGATGCCACAAAGGGTAATTGAAAATGGCAGGGCTAAGATCCTGTGGGATTTCCAGTTCCAGACAGACAAGCAATTACTGACCAACCAATCTGACATCGTGGTGGTAGACAAGAATCAGAAGTCTGCAGTCATGGTGGATGTAGCAATACCCAGTGACTATAACACCAGGAAGAAAGAATGTGGAAAGTGAAGGCAGTATTAGTCCCAGATGTGATAGGAACAATCAGGGGAATTTGAGATCTCATACCCAGGCTATACATAACCAAACAGATACTTTTAGGGCCTCCACACAACATAATGAACAGGAGATACATTTTCAGGGGAGACCCAGAGGTCCAAAAGAAAAATCTATAACCAATTACTTCCGTCCCAGAACCGAAATTTGGGAACACTCAAACAGATTCACCCCTTTATACCAAGACTCACTACACAAGAGGGTGAGAACAGAGGATTAGACCAGATTTCCAATCCTTCTTTCTCTATGAAAAAGGAGGAGATGGATAGAGGTAATTTTAATTTGACTGGAACCCCCCTTACATTTGAGGAGATAGATTTGCTTTCAAAGGGGATGAAATTTGCCCCTAATAAAATGGCAAATGATTTTGATCTCTACATAGACCTTAAAAAATTAATTCGGTCTTTAACTATAAGAAGACATTTCCTTTTACATCCTTCTACAACTGATATGGATTCGAATATTGTAGATAAAAGAGATGACTATAAATTACGACATAAATCAAATTTTTTTCCAGTCCAAAGTAATGTCCCTTTTTGGAAACCTTCGAACATATGGTTGATCAGGCTTTTCAGTCTATTATTAAAGAAAGAAAGAGAGGATCATGTTCTTTTAATTTAACAAAGAGGGAAGGAGCTATTCTGCAACATCTTATGGAAAGAGAGGATCTGGTGATCAGAGAGGCTGATAAGGGGGAGGCATAGTACTGATGACTACTTCTTATTATTTGAAAGAATCCCTTAATATTTTAGGGAATAAAAAAACATATATCACTTCTCAAAATAACCCTACTTTGTCTTATAATTCAGAACTTAAGAAATTTTTGATTGCAGCTAGAGATAATGAAATCATATCATCAAAAATTTTTGACTTTTTGTTTCAAAAGAATCCAGTAATTCCGATTTTCTGTTTTCTCCCAAAAACCAATAAACGCCTCCCTGATCCACCGGGTCGTCCTATTATTAGTGGAGTAAATTCTCTTACTGTTAATTTGTCCGCTTATGTGGACTCTTTCCTTCAAAAATATGCTCAGGGGGCACCCTCATTTATACGTGATAGTAAGTCTTTCCTGCAAGAATTAGACAGTATAGAATGGGACTCCGAATACAGTTGGGCCTGTATACGGTAATTAGTCATAGACTAGGACTGGAGGCTCTTGATTACTATATGTCCCAGGACATGGATTTATCTCAAGGTCATAAATAATTTATATTGACCTCAGTTAAATTTATTTTGGAACATAATTTTTTCTTTTTTGACGATCAATATTATCTACAGATCACAGGGACCACCATGGGCACCAGGTTCGCCCCCCAGTTATGCCAACACCTACATGAGGAGATGGGAGGAATTATTCGTGTGGTCGGGGCATGACTGGAGGGAGAACCTGGTGCTCTGGCGGAGTTATATCGATGATGTGATCATCATTTGGAAGGGGTCATCAACCAGTTTTTTTGAATATGTTCAATACTTCAACTCCAACCTATACAATTTAATATTCACCCCGGAGTGGAATAAAAACGAGATCCATTTTTTGGATCTTTTTTTGTGACCAGGGACAAATTCAAACTAAATGTTTTTTCAAACCAACTGATGGTAACGCTTCGTACATCAACAAAGCTGTCACCATAAGCCTTGGCTTAGGGGTATAGCGCGAAGTCAATTTACCTGTCTTAGGCACAATTGTTCTCGTTTTCAAGATTTTCAGACTCAATCTTCCCATGTAAAAGATAAACTGTGTGCCAGGGGCTATAACAAGAACACTTTAGAAAAATAAATTTGATCTATTGGCCTCCTTGAACGTAGCAAACCTCTGGAGGACAAAATCCCTGAGACTGTGGGGAACACTAATTTTAAATCAGCTTTTGTCACCCAGTATTATATTGATCATTTTAAGATCAAAAGGAGCCTTATGGCATTTTGGCCCATTTTACAACAGGATCCTATTTTGGGTAATTCTCTGTCTGAACATCCGATGGTGATTTTCAAAAAGAATAAAAACCTAAAAATTATGCTAGCTCCTAGCTATGCTATTAAGACAAATAGATCAAATAAAACTCTTGTTTCAGGTTTCTTTAGGGGATGTGGTTCATGTAAAGCCTGTGCTACTGCCCTCATGGGAACAATTAAGGAATTTACCAGCATAATTACAGGGGAAACATTTAAGATCAAAATGGAGATAGGTTGCCACACGGACCATGTAGTATATTTACTGCAGTGTCCGTGTGGCAAACAATATGGGGGTCGTACAAAATGTACGGAACATTTAAATAACATTCGTAAGGGACTGGCCACCCATTCAGTTTCGGCCCATTGCAGTAACTGTCCCCTTTTCTCGTTTAGGGATTTTAGTTGTGTGGCTATTGAACATATTCTTCCATTCTGGCGTGGGGGGGATAGGATCAAAAAGTTATCCCAAAGGGAAACCTTTTGGATACATAAACTCAAGACCCTTGAACCCAGGGGTCTGAATATTGGGATAGATCTTGGACTGATTCTTGGGTCTTTTTCTCCCTCTTTCTATTATTTTTGGATGTATACTATAATTAAAAAAAAATGCAGAGATGTTGTCTGCTTTTCTTAATGCAGATATGTGTACTAATGAAATTCTACATTATAAAATGAGAATCGAACAAATAAGGGTGCGCCTAAGACAAGTAGAATGAATGTATAAAAATATATATCAGAGAGTCCGAGCAGCGATACCTAGAAAGTCCAAATATAAATAATCCACATATGCAGGAGGTAGTCCTAGTGCTACATAAAATGGTATGTGAAGTCCCAGATGTATATCCGCAGCTTCAAAATGGATATGTGAAGAAAACAGAAGACAAGGGAAACTCCAATAGTATAGTATGACTACTCACACTATATACAATATTATTTACCGTTCATACTATACCATTGGAGTTTCCCTTGTCTTCTGTTTTCTTCACATATCCATTTTGAAGCTGCGGATATACATCTAGGACTTCACATACCATTTTATGTAGCACTAGGACTACCTCCTGCATATGTGGATTATTTATATTCGGACTTTCTAGGTATCGCTGCTCGGACTCTCTGATATATATTTTTATACATTCATTCTACTTGTTTTAGGCTCACCCTTATTTGTTATTTTCTCTCCATTGTATTCCAAGGGGCTTAGAGGGGATTCCCCTTTTCCATAGGTGTGCTGCCTTGCTGTCATATTCTCTGTTTTCCTATCAGTGCTGAACCTCCTTCCTGATCTCGATTATAAAATGAGAATCACTTGATTTTTTGAAAGAACATTTATAATAAGTAATTAATTATGGCCTTTCAATATAGTAAGGATGTGTGTGTCACTTTAAATAGACTGCTTTTAATTATGAAATGGTGTGGGCTGATTGAAATATACACCTATAAAGCATATGCTCAAGTTTTTGAGGGCTATTTTGATATTCTTGTTTTTATATCTAAGATACTAACCCATTTCTCTTCTTTTAATATAGAGGTTAACTATACTAAGTTAAATTGTTATTTCTTGGCTATATAGCCTTTTGAGGGATCATTTGTATTGTTGCTCCTTGTTGATGTGGTAAAGATATAGAGATGGAACGCACTTGGATCCAGTTATCCAAATCACCCGGTATGAGGGGATTCAAAAGGACAGTTTCTCAATTTAAGACAGAACTGCACTAATTTTGATATTTTTTGTTAGAGGCTTATGACCCTAGATACAGATTTTTTGACAGGAGCTTTTCTGTTTGGGTCATCTGATAAGCTTTTATAAAAGTGATGTGGATGGTTAGGGTTGACTTGATTAAAGAGAGTCCAAATTGTGTTAAGGTAGGTAATGACGGTAATAATAATACTATGTTGTCGATATGTGTAACAACATATAGCTCCCAGTTTAATGATATAACAAATATAATACATAAACACTTGCATGTTTTATATAATGACCCAAATTTAGAAAGACTTATTGAAAAAATTAATGGTAAATGCAAAGTAGTGACTATAAAAGCATATACCCTGAGGAGCATGCTTGCATCTAATGTTTTTGTAGAAGAGATCAAACTTCTTGGTTGGCATCAAAGGGTATGTAGATGTGTGGGGGTACACCATGTTATGAGTAGGTGGATATGAGTTTGTTTTTCCCATGGTTACTAGAAAAAGACATGTGAGTTCATTAATTGTGACTCTGTGTATGTGGTGTACCTCCTTACGATATGTATAGTATATGGGTAAAACCACTCATACTGTGAAAGACAATATAAGCAAAAGTGTAAGCAATATAAAGACTGTACAAAAAATAACTCCTATTTCCAGATACTTCTGTGATGGTACTACTTCTAATCTGTTTGTCTTTTTTTAAGATCTAAGGAATACAAAAGATAATGCCTGCTGTACATTTTGGTGATTTAAATATGATCTTGGATTTTCAGGAGGAGAAGTGGACTTTTTTAAAAAAAAACAAGCCTGCAGGGCTTAATTATGAACTTAATGTTCCCTAATATAGAGGCTAGAACTGGGTTTAGGATGTGTAGGTGATGATTTAGGATTTACACATGGTAACATTTTGTAGTTATAATCATGATACAAGGGGATACTTTGAAATCTTTATTTGTATTTGAGTTTTTTTTAATTAATTATATTGATTCTATTTGATTATAGTAAAGATGGTTATTCACAATAAACATCAGTGATAGTTTTGAATTGATTGAAAAAGAGTAAGAAATGGATTTTCATAGCTTATGAATTTTGAGTGCAGCCATTTTAGGAATGATCTTTTGTTCTAATTAAACAACCCACTAAAAGTATTTTCTCTAATTCCTTGTTTGAGGCCATGTAAATAATTTTATAATATTAGTTTTATTGTTATTCTGTATAACTTTAACCTTGCTCTCGGTCTCTGATCTTGTGAGTGTTAAATATTGTGATACCTCTGCATGTGGAGATTGGGTATGCCATTGCTTGTAACAGCTCCATGTGTAGTATATTGTGCATCTTCGATTCCTTGTGGTGCAGGGATTAATATTTTGTCTGTTCTGCTGCTGGTGGAAATCAATGCATTCTTTTTCCCTTTAAGGGGTATTGGTATTTGGAGGGATATGTACCTTCATATGCACAAAACACAGGCTTGAATTCTCTGCATATTGACCACTTGTTTGACAATTTGGTATGTACAGTAAATTATTTTTGTAACTTAATGTATACATAGAGCAGTTTTCTCTAAACTCCTTATTTAATTTCAATTTTTGTTCAACTGACCTCAAATGTGTTGGAGACCTGCACCATGCATATAAGTGGACCTAGCAGAAGATGTCAAACTACAGTCTTTGGCTTTATTTATATGAACAGTACCTTTTGGACCTATATTGTGCAAAGTTTTAGCTGGAACAGAAAAAAAGGCATTCCCAAACTGTTACAAAACATTAGAAGCTCTCACATTATTATTATTATGTTATTATTTATATAGCGCCAACATATTCCGCAGCGCTTTATAGTGGGTGGATGAACAGACATGTAGTTGTAACCAGACAAGTTGGACACATAGGAGCAGAGGGTTTGAGGGCCCTGCTCAATGAAAATACATGCTAGAGGGAGTGGGGTAATGTGACACAAAAGGTACGGATAGTATTAGACTAATGAAAGTTGCAAGAGAGGAATCAGTCAGGAGCTATTAACAGTTTAATTGATACACTTTTATGAAGAAGTGGGTTTTTATTGACTTTTTTGAAGGAGTGGATACTGGGTGAGCATCTAACAGAGGAGGGAAGTGAGTTCCACAGGAACGGTGCAGCCCTTGAGAAGACTTGAAGGCAGGCATCAGAGGTGGAAGTATGGACAGAAGATAGACGTAAATCTTCAGCAGAATGTAAGGGCCTAGATGGGACATACTTGTACTTATCGAAAATGTCTTTGTATCTTGTACCATTAAAATAACCTCTCACTTTAGATATGGGGCTTAGCCTAAATGCTGAAAACCAGCCCCAGACCACTATCCGTTTTCCACCACACTTTAAATAGTAGACACTATGCATTCCAGGAGATAGTGTTCTCCAGGTATCTGAACACATATACATTCCTTTAGAGTCCAGTGGCAGTGTTCTTCATACCACTCATGAAGCTTCCAACAAGTTTTTCTATTGATATTGCTTTCACATTTGGAGTTTGAAAGTCTGTAGTTAATGATGTAACTAATGATGGGGGATTTTTATGCTATGTGCTTCAGCAGTCGTTGCCCAAGCTTTGTGTGTATGTGTGGTCTACCATTTCGTGGCTGGGTTCTCAGTGCTCCTACATACTTCCACTTCACCATTTACAGAAATTTCACAAATTGATTTGTGTCTAAGGTGACATCTTTTAAAGTAACTGAGCTTTTCAGCAGGATCCAAAGTTTTTCTATGGAGATTTCATAGCTATGTATTGGATTTTATGCACCTGTTAGCAATGGCTGAGGTTGAAATACCCAAACTTGATAATTACCCATGTATGGTTGGTCACATTGTATTTTAAATAAGACTGTGAAACATTATCCTTGATCTTTCCATAGTATAACACCCCAGCCATCCATCCCTAGAGGAGAGGGTAAGCATGAACCTGAACTAAACTGTTTAACAATAACTTTAACAATAAGAGTGCCAGGATCCTATCCAGACAACCAAGAATTATGTTTCTTTTATTCTGTTCTTTAAAACAAGTAACAGTTTTCCACCACTTGTGGCCTCCCTAACCACTAGAACTGAATTTACCTTCAATCATCCTCACCTGCCTGGACTGATAGCTTTACTTTTAAATGTACGTAAACGATTAAAAAAATTACATCATAACCTAGATGAGATGAGTAAAATGCTGTGCAAATATTACATGTTTCTTCTTCTCTGCATACCTTCTGCCATGTGCAATGGCCGAACCCTGCTCAATACAGAGCCTTTACAATGAAGTTGATGGTCAACCAGAAAGACTTCTGTTCCTGGCTTCTGTAAACATTCCTGCTTTTATACCATCCTGCTGAAACCCAACCTGATCTACTCTACCAAGCTTATCTATTCCAACCTGATCTTCATTACCAACTTTTCTTACCAACCTTCTTTATTCCAACCTGAACTACTCTACAATCCAGCTTTATTACCAACCTGAACTACACTACTAACCTACTTTATCTTACCAACCTGCTTTATACCTACGTGATTTACACAGCCAACCTGCTCTATACCAATCTGTGTAACACCAACCTGGACTTCACTACTAACTAATATTGCTATTTACCTGTATTATCAGTACTCCCTCCCAAACAGGGGGCCGATTCCCCACATGTCTAGTTTACTTGAAACTCTGAAATCTTACTGTTCTGTTCTATTTTACTTGTTTTTCTATACACCCTATACTTTCAACTATAGGTGTTTGATACTATCTAATTATATCTTGGTAACAACCTGTATGGGGCATATTGACTAAACCTCTATTTCTATTATTTAACCTTCTACCTATAATTCCATTTGTAGGTTCTATCTATCTACCTTTGCCTATAATTACATGTATAGGTTCACCTTTTATCCATTAGCTATAATTTTGTTTATAGGTTCTCCTTTTTTCCTTCTGCACATAATCTCATTTATTGGATTTCCTGCTACTTATTATGTCCAATCTCACCAATAAAGAACCTAACGTTAACTCTGGCCAAAGTCTCTTATTTGACCTGATTAAGACCATGACAGAGAGATTTAACCAGGTGCTATCATGTCTCTGTAATTTATAACATGGAATACAACAATGAAAATCACCTATAATAGGTGTTAACCTTTTTTCATGAGTTGCTTTACTTTTTAATGTATGTAAACAATAAAAAAATGACATAACCTAGATGAGATGAGTAAAAGGCTGTGCAAATATTGCATTTTCTTCTTCTCTGTATACATTCCCTATGCTGACTGCCATGTGCAAAGGACAGAGCTTATAAGAATGATTGACAGGGAGCTAAGATGGATATTTGTTAAACATATTGGAATAATAATGGAATGTGACACTCCTTTTTCCCCCCTGTGCTCTGTCTTTTGTCTTCTCTCTCTCATGTTTCCTTCTCGTACATTTTGGCTCTCAGTACCATTTGAGTGGGACAGTTATGTTGAAGTTGTCAGACTCCAATACATATAGTTAAAATGTAATGGAATATCAGATGCTCACGAATTGCTTCCACAGAATATATTGTGTACATTTGCCACACTTTCCTCTTTTTGGTTAAATATGATTACCCTATGTTGTGATTTATATGACGTATATTTCTGTACCATGACATTCTTCTTTGAATTTAAAAGAAATAAAGATTGTAAAAAAACAAAAAACAAAAACACAGAATGTTACAGTGCTCCTCTAAGTAACCCTGCACAATGCCATGCTCAATACACTATTTCACATTTTTAAAAGTTTCACTCATCCAAAATTACTTTTTACCATACCCACCATAGCTAAACCTTTTCCTCACCCTGTTTTCTAAATATTAAGAATAAGATAGTACATCCTATTGCTAGGATGGAATAATTTACATAATATTATGACAATATTATTGAACGGTCAACTGTTAAGCACAGAATATATGTTTATTATATTTAAAAACAATTGACAATTCAGTTTGCAGAGAAGACATATTATCCATATATAAAGAGCATATTTGTGTAAACCAGGCATATCAAATCAAGTCTTCAGATCTCAAATCTTGACTTCAAAGAGATTCTTGGCAAGTCACTTCCTTTTATGTTAAAATTAGCACTCACAAATATTAATTTCATTTCAAACTGCAATTCATTCATATTTGGGCCGATTTGGTGATCATATGAATTCCAGAACTCCAAGCCAAAATTTAGCTCAATCATGAATCAATTGAATTATGCAATGGATAAGAATGCTCATTTTGATTCATCATTTGGAATTCTTGGCACCAAAAAAATATATGATTTATGGGTAAATGTATTTTTGATGGGAAAAAAGATGATTGATGACTAGTGGACAGCCATTGATTGTTGATTTTTATATTAAGTAAGAAGTGACAAATAAATGGACAAATAAAAAAGTAGAGCAGTAAAAAATATATAAATCTATAGTTATATTATATATATATTTAATCAATATTATTAGATTTGCATTAAACATAGTATAGATTTGTTTGCTCCTTCTCTTTTTCCATTTATTTGTATCATGTAAATCTCATTGCAGTATTTAAATTATGTAAATCTCATTGCAGTCTTTCTGCTCACTTTTAGTTTAAAGAATTCAGTTTACCACATATATTTTTTGTAAGTGTTTTGCCCAAAAACATTTTTTTTTCCTTTGGACAGGTTTAGTAAAGAATGAACTATGACAAACATGAATAACCTTCATAAATAGAACATAGAAACTTCTATACAATATATATAATTATTATTTAAATGTGCTGAATATCTACTTTATTGGTGATGTCTAGCATTGTTGTGTGATAGAAATATGGTTTTGATTTAGACATCTGTTGATCTTTTGTCCATAATTATATCCTTCATTTCACTATTCTTCTTTTCTTCACCTTTCTGAGCAACAGGATGCTGATAATCTACTGCATGTGGGAGAGAACAGCTAAACAAAAGATAATGGCAACACTATAAGTAACAAATGATAGAACTTTTTAAAAAATACAGTAATACATATACTTCATTATCTTATAATCAGCATTTATATAGTGCCAAAATATTCTGCAGCACTTTACAATTATACAGGCCCTGCTCAAACAAGCTTGCAATATATGAGGATTTGAGGTACACTGATAAGCCACAACATTAAAACCTACCTAATATTATGTAGGTCCCCCTTGTGCTACCAAAACAGCTCTAATGCATTGAGATATGTAATCCACAAGACCTCTGAATGTGTCCTGTGGTATCTGGCACCAAAATATTAGAAGCATATTCTACAGGTTGCAAAGTGGGGCCTCCATGGATCTGATTTGTTGTTCCAGCACATCCAACAAATGCTCAATTGGATTGAGATCTGGTGAATTTGGAGGCCAAGGACACAAGATTTCACAGCAAAACATTGCTCAGAGAATAACACTTCCACTGCGGCTTGCCTTCTTACTGTGGTGCACCTTGATGCCATCTCTTTCCATGTAAATGACACACATATAAACCCAGCCACCCACCTGATTTAAAAGAAAATGTGATTGATCAGACCAGGCGACCTTCTTCCATTGCTCAATGGTCTAGTTTTGACTCTCACGTCCCTGTCTAAGGTACTTTTGGAGATGGACAAAGGTTATCATGGGCACTCTGAACAGTCTGTGGCTACCCAGCCCTACATGCACAAAACTGCAATGGACTGTATGTTCTGACACCTTTTTATCATGTGTAGCATTAAGGTTTTTTATTTTTTTTTAACAATTTGAGCTATAGTACTCTCATGTGTGAACGGACCAGACAATTACTTAGATCTTGCGTGCCCACTTTTCCTGCTTCTAACACATGAAATTCAAGAACTGACTGTTCACCTGCTGCCAAATAACAACAACAAGCACATTAGGTCCTCCCCATAGAAAAAACATTGAATCAATGTAATAATGCAGAAGATAAGACATTCTAAATTAAACATAATGTGCAATAAAGTATGTTTAAACGTTAGATTTTACTTTGCAGGAAGTGTTTAGGAAGGCAGTGCAAGTCACATGCAGGGAGGTGTTACTAGGGCTGTATTAACAAAACAATGCATTTCAAAAATGGCATAGAATTGAGCAGTGGGACTGCAGGAACATGATTTATACACCAATACTACTTCAATAAGCTGAAGTTGTGTTGGTGCCTATAGTGTCCCTTTAACTTTTAAAAACTAGCAGAAATAACATAACATGCTCCACTCCTATAGGACTAGGAGATGCCACCTTGGAGTAGGGGTTGTATTATATTAATGGGTCTTAAATTATTGGACACTCTCTTGTCTGTAGGTTCTAGGTTCAGGAGCAATGTAATATCCCCTCTTCCTGCTATTATTAGGCTTGAAGGCTTACAGACCTCTTAACATTATAATAATATTAAAGGCACACTAAAGTGTAGGGAATACATACATGTATTTCTTACGCTATAGTGTTAAAACAACTCTTTAGGTGTCTGGCCCTCTGCCCCCTGTTAGAAGGTGATTTTATTTACCCTTTTTCCAGCACGGTACCGTTCTTGTGGCGGTTGGCCCTGCCATGCGTTTTTTTTTACAATCTCAGCGAATCTAATGCTTTTCCATAGGAAACATTGGGAGACTATTGCAGATACGCAGCAAAACACTGTGCTGCGCCAATTAGTATCTCTTCATAGAGATGCATTTAATCAATGCATCTCTATGGGGATCATTCAGCATCTCATGTATAGTGTGCAGATGCAGAATGTCAGAGTTAATAAATTAAAAAGTCTGCAGAGAAAGGCTGTAGACACCAGAAAAACTACATTGAACTCTAGTTGCTCTGGTGATTATATAGTCCTTTGAACATTCACCCTACTGAGTCAGAGGACAGGGCAGGGTAATTTTTCAGATCCTTAAGCAGTTGATTTTTAATTTTTTTATGAGTCTGCACATGAGGTAGAGAAAAGGTTAAGGCCATACACTGGATCTCTCCTTGGTTAAGAATTGAACTCTACCCCACCATGCCTGTGTGGTTGAGAAAGAGTGCTAGTCCTGGGGAAGCAGCCAAACTCTCTTGGGTAGATTCTGATATCTCGCAAAGCCCAGAGTATCATTTGGCTCTACATGACTGTGGCACTGAAAGGATTAATTAAAACTATGATGCACAAAAACAGTCAAGTTATAAGTATATAGCCTAACTGACATTAAACCTGGACCTACTATGCATTAGATTCTTCACCATCTATAGTTGCATTTTTTTTTTTTTTTGGTTTTCTATGAAGTACTTTTTCTCTGTTTAAAAACATATCTTTTTATGCAGTGCAAGTAAACATGGTCTAGGTACCAAAACAGAAATATGGATCATGAACACTAGCAAATTGACCTAAAAAGTGTATGTTAACTGTGAAATAGTGAAAGTTTGTAATACTTCTATTTACTCACCAATTTAATGTTCCATCCTCTCCATTCACTGTATTATCATTGGATTCCACGTTAATTGTTTCGCCAGCTTCACTATCTTGTTCACAATTGTTGGTAATAATAGCTCTTCTGAAAGAAAAATTATGCAGACATTTTTTTTTATTATTAAAGAGCAAACAAAGGCACCCTATGCATCCAGACCACTTCAATAAGATGCAGTGGTCTCTGTGTCTAGTGTCCCTGTCCCCATAGCTCTGCAACATAAAACATTGCAGTTTCAGAGAAATTGCAATGTTTATATTGCATGGGTAAGAGTACCTCTAGTGGCTGTCTGAGAGACACTTTTTGCATTTACACAGAGTTTAACCCCTTAACCCCTTAGGGACCAAACTTCTGTAATAAAAGGGAATCATGACATATCACACATGTCATGTGTCCTTAAGGAGTTAAGGACACATGACATGTGTGACATGTCATGATTCCCTTTTATTACAGAAGTTTGGTCTTTAAGGGGTTAACTCCATGAAAAGAAGCTGGACGTAGTGTGAGGACTCCCAGTGTCTTCAAATTCCCCACAGGAAAGCATTGAGCCAATGCTTTCTTGTGGGATAGCCTAATGTGCTTGCAACATGCTCTGCGCATGTACATTAGGTTTCCCTCCATTGCCAAAATCGAAGGAGGGGGAGATGGAGCCAGTGCCGAGGGACCTTGGTGCTGCAAGAGGTACGTTTTTAAAAGGTTTTATAACCTTGTGCAACACCAGATGGAAGTGTTCCTTTAAATATACTGCCACAAAAAATGTAACTGTAACTCATAAACTATTTTGTGTTTTCCTAAAGCACAGAATTCATAGAATTTAACTTTGTTAGCAATATGTTCTGACTTGTGCATATTCCAATTATTTGAACTATAATGACCAGAGTTGAGAAAATTATTTTCTCATTATTCTTCTGCTTAATTCTGTAAATATCTCATTGTGCATTGTGAGATTGAGTTTGTGAGACAGCTCCAAAGTTGAATATATGCTAATAGTTCGGTTCTTGTGGTTTATTTTGTTCTTTATCGGAAAACTGATGCTAGCGTGTGTTTTTTTGTTTTTTTTTTGTCTTCAAATACTACATCAGATCTACCGATCAAGAGACAAACCTAGATCTGTGTGAGAACAACTATGGGATACATTTTTATCTTTGAAGTCTATAATGTTATAATTAAAGCATGTAACACACAAACCATGAAAATCAAAAGAAAACACCCAGAAGGTCTTTACCTCCCACTAATTGTTCAAACATTCTCGTGCATACATGCTACTCAAATCTGCATAAAAGGGAGCCAGGCTATAAAAATATGAACATAAAACATGCAAACATAAAGAAAAGCTTTCCTGGTAGGTTCTATGTTATTTTCCTTATACACACTGCCAAATGAGATATTTGTTGCGGAATATATAAACCCAGACCTTGGCAATAAGACTCACAGTAAAGTGCAGTATGTAAGAGTATATCACAGAGCTCCCTAGTAATAGAACTCACTGTTACATGTAGTGTGCAAGACAGGGCTCCACATTAGGGCAATTGAAAATGTATTTCTGTTGCCATAATGACAATATATTGAATAAACACTAAATATCAGTTTTGCAAATGGGACACGTTACATCACTGGTACAGGGAGTGATATTGTGGATAAATATTAGCTTCCAAAAAGGAATATGCATGGGGCATTAGAGAAATGGTATCACTCATAATACGTGTAATTTGCAACATAAATTCTTCTTGAATAACTAGAGCTCTAGTGTAAAAAAATATAATTGTAGTAGATGATATGCAAAAATGGTATTCCAGGTGTCCCATTTTTGGGTATATCAGTAAACTGTACCTAGAAAGTGTAGCTTGCACTACACCTAGGGTGCTAAAATTGCCTTACCCCCCCATATGTCTAATTCCCCCCTCACCCTCTCCATGTGTCATGTTCATGCCCCACAGCACCTCCCACGTGTCTCATTCACGGGCTACAGGGTGAGAGTGGCATGGTTGGGATAGAATTGGAGTGGTTAATGTGACAGGGTGAAAGGGGGCAAGTGTGACAGAGTGATGGAGAATAAGTGTGACAGGAATGTAAAGAACTATTTTTCCTCAGTATATATTATGGAGGGTCCTATGGCAAGAGATATGCAAATTATTGTTGCAAAACACTTTCAGAAAAATTGTGATTGGACTCAAGACAAGGTGCTGCAGCAACTAAAAAAACATTAGTGTAAACAAAGCTCTAGGGCCTGACGGTATGTACCCACGCGTACATAAGGAGCTAAGTGTGGAACTAAGTGAACCTCTGTTTTTAATCTTTCAGGATTCTTTTCTTTTAGGAATTGCACCAGAGAATTGGAAGAAGGCAGATGTGGTTCCTATATTCAAAAAAGGTTCAAAATCTTTGCCAGGAAATCATAGACCTGTGAGCTTACCTTCTGAGGCTGGGAAAATATTTGAAAGGTTATTAAGGGATAATATTCAAGGATTCATTGGGAAGAACATTGTTATTAGTAATAATAAGCCTGGTTTCATGAAACATAGGTCATGTCAAACTAACTCAATTGCATTCAACAAAGAAGTAAGTAAAAATATAGATCAAGGTGTTGCATTGAATATGATTCAAACTAAAAGAAATTGGTCTAGATTAAAATTCTTATTCTTGGATAGAACAATGGCTTAAAGATAGAGTACAAAGAGTTGTCATTAATGGTACATTTTCAAGATGTACAAAGGTGGTAAGCAATATCACTCAAGGATCTGTTCTGGGACCACTTCTATTTGACATATATATATATATATATCCATGTAAGCAGGTATCAGCACTCTCGTATATTTAAAAAAAAATATTGTTATAAGGTTAAAAACGATCAACGTTTCAGTCCTGCATAGAGGACTTTCATCAGGATCAAAGACTTTCCAAAAGATCAAAGTCCAAAGTCAGTTAGACAGAGGTATTTAGTTATACACATCAGATTAAAAAATGCTTAAGCAACAAGGGTTTTTTTTACAGTAAGAAGAATAAGGATGTGGAATTCTCTGCCTGAAAAGGTGGTTTCATCAGAGTCTCTACAGATTTTTAAACAACTGGATGAATACTTACAAAAACATAACATAATATATAACGTCTTGATCCAAGGAGTGCTTCTATTCCTATCTGTATGGAATATCCTGCTGATTTAAAGGAACACTTCACTGCCCAAATACAAAAATAAAAATCACTGTTTAGTAGATATACCCCAAATTAAAACTTGCATGCATTTAATTATGCATTTTGTTCTTTGGAGTTATATCTAAAACCAGCTTGCAAAAACTGCAGATCTCTTATCTTCTTCCATTTCAAGCCCTCCTCTTCTAACCCCACCCAGACTTTGTGAGGATGTCCAATTACAGACTTATCAATGCAGCACAATAAGAAATCTTTGCAAGGCAGGTGGTCGGGGCAATTGCTTCCCTTTTGAGTTCAGTGCAAACCAGGAAGGACCTGTTGTCTGCTTGAAAAGCCAATGGGTGTAACCAGTACAATTCACAAACAGTTGCAAGAAAAAGTATGTGAACCCTTTGGAATGATATGGATTTCTGCACAAATTGGTCATACAATGTGATCTGATCATCATCTAAGTCACAACAATAGACAATCACAGTCTGCTTAAACTAAGAACACACACAGAATGAAAGGTTGCCATGTTTTTATTGAACACACTATGTAAACATTCACAGAGCAGGTGGAAAAAGTATGTGAACACTTGGATTTAATAACTGGTTGAACCTCCTTTGGCAGCAATAACTTCAACCAAACGTTTCCTGTAGTTGCAGATCAGACGTGCACAACGGTCAGGAGTAATTCTTGACCATTCCTCTTTACAGAACAGTTTCAGTTCAGCAATATTCTTGGGATGTCTGGTGTGAATCGCTTTCTTGAGGTCATGCCACAGCATCTCAATCGGGTTGAGGCCAGGACTCTGACTGGACCACTTCAGAAGGCGTATTTTCTTCTATTTAAGCCATTCTGTTGTTGATTTACTTCTATGCTTTGGGTCATTGTCCTGTTGCAACACCCATCTTCTGTTGAGCTTCAGCTGGTAGACAGATGGCCTTAAGTTCTCCTGCAAAATGTCTTGATAAACTTGGGAATTAATTTTTCCTTCGATGATAGCAATCCGTCCAGGCCCTGACGCAGCAAAGCAGCCCCAAACCATGATGCCCCCACCACCATACTTCACAGTTGGGATGAGGTTTTGATGTTGGTGTGCTGTGCCTTTTTTTCGCTACACATAGTGTGGTGTGTTTCTTCCAAACAACTCAACTTTGGTTTCATCGGTCGACAGAATATTTTGCCAATATTTTGCCAGTGAAATCCATTCATGTTTAGTGTTTTATTTATTGTAGATTCGCTAACAGGGATGTTAGCATTTGCCAGTGACTTTTGTAAGTCTTTAGCTGACACTCTATGATTCTTCTTCACCTCGTTGAGCAGTCTGCGCTGTGCTCTTGCAGTCATCTTTACAGGACGGCCACTCCTAGGGAGAGTAGCAGCAGTGCTGAACTTTCTCCATTTATAGACAATTTGTCTTACTGTGGACTGATGAACAGCAAGGCTTTTGGAGATACTTTTATAACCCTTTCCAGCTTTATGCAAGTCAACAATTCTTAATCGTAGGTCTTCTGAGAGCTCTTTTGTGCGAGGCATCATTCACATCAGGCAATGCTTCTTGTGAAAAGCAAACCCAGAACTGGTGTGTGTTTTTTATAGGGCAGGGCAGCTGTAACCAACACCTCCAATCTCATCTCATTGATTGGACTCCAGTTGGCTGACATCTCACTCCAATTAGCTCTTGGAGATGTCATTAGTCTAGGGGTTCACATACTTTTTCCACCTGCACTGTGAATGTTTACATGGTGTGTTCAATAAAAACATTTCATTCTTTGTGTGTTATTAGTTTAAGCAGACTGTGATGTCTATTGTTGTGACTTAGATGATGATCACATTTTATGACCACTTTGTGCAGAAATCCGTATCATTCCAAAAGGTTCACATACTTTTTCTTGCAACTGTAATTGTCAATTTCTATTGAAATCTTCACTTTTTCCAAACTGAAAAAATAGTAAACCTTTCACACAAAGCTTTATAGCAATCTAAAGTGCTTTAGGCAGAGGTGGCTCTCTAATTATGCGGTCTAGGTGGCCGCCTAAGGCTTTGTGCTGTCTGGTGCCTCGCGGCTGCCAAACCGCCTTAGGGCAGACTGTGTCAGGTCCTCAGTCAAATGACCGAGGACCCGACACCAGGAGTGGGCCTGGCGGCATGCTCTGTGTGTCGCCAGATGCGAGGTCCCTCCAATCTGCCAGTAGGAGAGTGCCCATCGCAGACACTGGTCTGCAGTGTGCAGAGCTACAGACCACGTGTCTTGTGAGATCTGGCCAATCAGAGTGTTGCTGCAAGTTACCATGGCAACGCTCTGACCAGGTCTTGCAAAATACATGGTATGCACATCTGCACACTGCAGAGGTACAGACCAGATATCCTGCCCACCGGACTGCCAGGGTGTCCACACAGGACCACCAGGGAGCCCACTGAACTGCCATGAAATGAAGGACACTGGATCACCAGGGAAATAAGGTATTTAATCTCACTCCCTCCAACACCACCATTACCCCCTCCCTCCCACTTTCACCCTGACTCCCAGTATACCCCTCCCACACCACCATTACGATCTCCCTCCCAGTCTCCCCCTTCACTATCACCCCCTTCCAGTAGACTCACCACCATTACCCTCTCTCTCCCAGTATGTCCTCTCACTATCACCCCCTCCCAGTATACTCCCTCCCACACCACCATTAGCCCCTCTCTCCCATTATCCCCCTCACTATCAACCCCTCGCACACCACTGTTTCCCCCTCCCTCCCAGTATCCCCCCTCCATATCACACCCTCCCAGTATCCCCTCCATCCATCCCCCCATTTACCCTCCCACACCACCACCCCCTCCCTCCCAGTATCCCCCTCACTATCACCTCCCTTCCAGTATACCCCCTCTCCATTAACCCCTTTCCTCCCAGTATATCCCCTCACTATCACCCCCTCCAAGTACACCCCTTCTGACACCACCATTATCCCTCCCTCACAGTATCCCCACTCACTATCACCCCCTCCTAGAATACCCCTCCCACATCACCATTACCCTCCCACCATTTATTCCCATTCCACAATCACCCCTCCCAGTATACTCCCTCCTGTACACTATTACCCCTCCCTCCCAGTAGCTCCCTTCACTATCATCCCACCTCTAGTATACCTCCTCACACCATCACCCTCCTCCCAGTTCCTCACTATCACCCCACTCCTAGTATACCCCCTCCCTCCCTCACACCATCACCCCTCTCTCCTAGTATCACTTTCACCCCCCTAGCAGTATACACCGTTCTTCACACCATTACCCCCTTCCTCCCAGTATCCCCCTTAATTTCACCCCTCCCTACCAGTATTCCCCATCCCAGTATTCCCCCTCTCTCCCAGTATTCCCCTCCCTCACACTATCACCCCCTCCCTCCCAATATCCCCCCTCACAGTATCCACCGTCTCTCACACTATAACCATCCTCCCTCCCTCACTGGAGGAGGGTAATACTGTGAGGGAGGTATTACCCTCCTCCCTCACAGTATTACCCCCTCCTGTACAGTATTACCCCTCCCTCACAGTATCCCTCACAGTATTACCCCTTCCCTCACAGTATCCCCCTCCCTCGCAGTATTCCCCTCCTCACAGTATTACCCCCTCCCTCGGAGTATCACATCACACTATTACCCACTCCTTCCCAATAACCCCCTCACATTATCCACCGTCTCTCACACTTTAACCACCCTCCTTCACAGTATTACCCCCTTCCCTCACAGTATCCCCCCTCCCTCACAGTAAACCCCCCTCCCTCACACCATCACTCCCTCCCTCACAGCATTACTCCCTCACTCATTGTATCACCCTCCCTCATACCATAACCCTCTCCCTCACACCATCATACCCTCCCTCACAGTATTACCCCCTCCCTCACAGTATTACTACCTCCATCACAATATTACCCCCTCCCTCACAATATTACCCCCTCCTTCACACTATTACCCCCTCCTTCACTCTATCACCACCTCCTTCACACTATCACCACCTCCCTCACAGGATCACCCCCCACACACTCACAGTATCCCCCCTCACACCAAACTGTCACCCCCTCCCAAACACAGTATCACCCCTTCACACACACACACTGTTATGCCCCCCACACACTGCCACCCCCACAATGTAGTGTCACCCTACTCTAACACACTGTCAACCTCCTCACATACACTGTCAGCCTCCCCACTTACACTGTCAGCCTCCCCTCATACGGTCACATCCCCACAAATTGTCACATCCCCACACGTTGTCACGCCTCACCACACTGTCATCCCCCCTCCACAGTTTCAGCCTTTGGTAGCCCATGCACTTAGGGCTAACCCAGCAGGCAGGCTGGTCTGATCAGGTGCTTGGTCAGGTGCTGCAGGCCTTAAGCAGAGCACCTGGGCCTTTTTAATGTAGGCACCCCGTGTTCGGAGTAAGTGATTTTCTGTTACATCCTCCCAGCTTACAGACCACGCAGAGGGTGGCAAGAGCTGTTTTCAGTTGCAGGGTTAAAACTAGAGGGACCTGGCACCCAGACCACTTCATTGAGCTGATGTGATCTGGTTGTCTGTAGTGGTCCTTTAAAGTGTATGTGTATCTGCATGCACTGGCGTACATAACGCGGTCGCAGGGGTCGCACCACACTGTCATCCCCCCTCCACACTTTCAGCCCCTTCACACATCCACACTCACATTAACCACTCCTATTTATCTTAATCTCATCCCCTCTAAACTCACCTGCCCTCGCTCTGCCACACTCACCCTGTCAAATTTACCCCCCTAATTCTGTTGCACTCACCATCTCTCACTCTGTCATACTCTCCCCCCAACACTTTCACACCTTTTCCATCACAATTAATGCCTCTAATCCTGTCACATTCTGCCAAACTCACCCTGTCACATTAACCCTCTTAATCCTATCACACAACTACAGCCACTGCAAGCTTCTGAACAATGAATGCAGAGACTAACTCTCTGTATCCAGTGCTGCAAACACGCCTTTCAATAAAGCAAATACTGATTACAAACACACAAAATACAACCCTATTATTTTATACTTTGGGTATTAATGGGGTCTCATGCTTGATCTGAAGTGTGTCTCGTTAATGTCGGCTAATCAAAAAAACTGTCACTAAATTAGTGGAATATTCCTTTTTGATAATGGATCATTACATACAAGATTGGAATGATGGAATTTTTGCACCATTGCTCCTTAAGTGATTAAACAAAGATAGTTGGTCATTTTAATAAACCATTATGCTGCAATGGTAACAAAGACTTTTACTGTATTAGTAAACTCAACAAATCACAAGATGATAACCAAAGGTTGAATCCTGCCTGGAGAAAATGAGCATGAAGGAAACAATGACATGCATAAGTATTTATTAATGCACAGATTATGGCAGATTCCATACTCACAAAAATATTTTTATTGATGCAAGAACAGTATACATAACTGTACTCTTAAAGGGACGCTCCAAAACATTATAACTAATACTGCATTCTGTAATAGCTAAGGTGCCAGGAGTGCCCTGGCTCCCCCTCCTAAAGTGAGTAGTCAACTCATTTTCATATTGGTTGACTTTTTAAATGGGTTCTGTTGGTCTGTCCCTTCCCTTCCAATCCAACCTAAGGACTGTAATCTACTGCACCGAGCTTCAATTAGCTTTCCTGAACTAAGCCCCCCTCCCAATATAAACAGTCAAATCATTTGCTGACAATTTGACTTCTTACCTGGGGTCCACTGCCATTGCCTTCATATAGTGCTGGAAGCATCCGTTAGCTCCCCTGAGCTAAACCCTGCCAGTGCATTGACTGAGAGCTTTGGCAAAACTACCACCGGTACAGCTGGTGCAACTGCACTGGTGCCCACAGGCTTTGAGGGCCCAGCAGGCAGGCTGCGACCGAGCCCAGCCCAACAGTGGTATGTATGCCACTGTGGCCAGTCTCTTCTCCTGGGGGGCCCAGGACCTGGCCACCTCAGGGCCAGCCTGGAGGGGGCCCTGAGGTGGCCTGCTGTCACCCGGCGGGCAGGCAGGCTGGCGGGCGTGCGAAGGAGCACTCTCCCCTGAGTGCTTCCTCTTCAGCTCCCTCGCGCACCGCACTGATACCAGAGCCGGAAGATGACGTCATCTTCCGGCGCCGGCATCAGTACGCAGCATGCGAGGGAGCTGAAGAGGAAGCACTAAGGGGAGAGTGCTCCCTCAAGCGCCCGCCAGCCTCCCTGCCCGCCGGGTGACACCACTGGACCCCAGGGAATCCCCTCAGCACTCCCAAAGGTAAGGAAGCTGGGGGGATTAAATTTAAAAAAAAAAACATGAGTGTGTGTTAGAGTGTGTGTGTGTGTGTGTTAGTGTGTGTGTGTGTGTATGTGTGTTAGTGTGTGTGTGCATGTGTGTGTGTGTAAGAGTGTGTGTGTGCGTGTGTGTAATAGTGTGTGTGTGTAAGATTGTGTATGTGTTAGTGTGTGTTAGAGTGTGTGTGTGTGTGTTAGTGTGTGTGTGTGTGTGTTAGTGTTAGAAAGTCTGTGTGTGTTAGTGTGTGTGTGTTAGTGTTAGAGTGTGTCAGTGAGTGTTAGTGTTAGAGTGTGTCAGTGAGTGTGTTACTGTGTGTGTCTGTTACTGAGTGTGTTAGTTTGTGTGCATCTGTTAGTGAGTGTGTGTTTTGTAAGTGAGTGAGTGTCTGTCTGTTACTGAGTGTGTGTCTGTCAGTAAATGTGTGTGTCTGTTAGCTAGTGTGTATGCGTCTGTTCGTGAGAGTGTGTGTTTGTCTTAAGTACTTACCTTCTTCCCACGCCGGAATCCCTTGGCGCTGGGGATCTCTCCACCCCGATCTGCCTCTCAGCTCCGAATGCGCATGCGTGGCAAGAGCCGTGTGGGCATTCAAACCGCCCATAGGAAAGCATTACTCAATGCTTTCCTATGGACGTTCAGCGTGTTCTCACTGTGGTTTTCACAGTGAGAATCGCAGAAGCTCCTCTAGCGGCTGTCAATGAGACAGCCACTCGAGGCTGGATTAGCCCTCAGTGAAACATAGCAGTTTCTCTGAAACTGCTATGTTTTCAGCTGCAGGGTTAAAACTAGAGAGCCTGGCACCCAGACCACTTCATTGAGCTGATGTGATCTGGGTGTCTGTAGTGGTCCTTTAAGTGTATGTGTATCTGCGTGCACTGGCGTACATACCGCGGTCGCAAGGGTCGCAGCCCTGCGACCCCTGCAACCTGGTGCCCACCGCTATGTGTTGCGGCCCCAGCCAGCGCAGAGTAAGCGCGGGGGGGCGGGCACAGATCAGTTTTTGCACCGGGGCCCCATGGGTTGTGTGTACGCCACTGTGTGTCTGTATGCCTGTATGTCTTGCATGTATGTTTCTGTATGTCTCTGTATGCATGTATGTAACTGGATGTATGTTTGTCTCTGAATGTCTGTATATATGTCTCTGTATGCATGCATGTAACTGTATGCCTTTATGTCTCTGTATGTACATATGTGTGTGTCTTTGTGTCTCTGAATGCCTGTATGTCTTTGTATGCATGTTTCTGTATGTATGTATGTATGTATGTATGTGTCTGTATGACGGTATGACTCTGTATGTATGTATGTGTCTGTATGCCTGTATGTCTTTGTATGTATGTTTCTGTATGCCTATATGTCTCTGTATGCCTGTATATATGTATGTGTCTGTATGACGGTATGTCTCTGTATGCATGCATGTATCTGTATGTGTGTATGTCTTTGTATGCCTGTATGTATGCCTGTATGTATGTGTCTGCATGCCTGTATGTCTCTTTATGTATGTTTCTTTATGCCTGTATGTCTCTGTATTTATGTATGTATGTGCCTGAATGTCTTTGCATGTATGTTTTTGTACGCCTGTATGTATGTATGTGTCTGTATGACGGTATGCCTCTGTATGCTTGTATGTCTTTATATGCCTGCATGTCTCTGTATGCATGTATGTCTCTGCTTGTATGTCTCTGACTGTATGTGTCTGTGTGTCTCTGTATGGTTATTTCTGTCTTTGTATGACAATGTACCTGTATAACTTTGACTGTGTGACTGAAAAATGATGACTGTGTGTCTGTGGCTTGGGAGGAAAGACACACAGGTGAATATGCATTTTTTTTTCATTATTCTTAAGGAGGGTGGGGGGCGCCAAAATGCATCTTCGCCTGTGTAACTAAAAATCCTAGCACCGGCCCTGGGGGTCAGCAAGTAGTAGGAAGGGTCTGCAAGGGGCAGGAGGGGTCAGCAAGGAGTAGGAGGAGTCAGCAAAGAGTAGGAAGGGTCTGCAAGGGTCAGGGGGGTCAGCAAAGAGTAGGAAGGGTCTGCAAGCAGCAGAAAGGGTCTGCAAGGAGCAGGAGGGGTCAGCAATGAGTAGGAAGGGTCTGCAAGGAGCAGAAAGGGTCTGCAAGGAGCAGGAGGGTTCAGCAAGGAGTAGGAAGGGTCTGCAAGGAGCAGAAAGGGTCTGCAAGGAGCAGGAAGGGGCAGCAAGAAGAAAGAAGGAGTAGGAAGGAGCAGAAAGAATCAGAAGGAGCACAAAGGTAAAGTAGGAGAAGGAACAGAAAGGGACTACATCGAACAGAAAGGGACTACATGGCACATAAAGGGTCAGCAAGGAGCTGGAAGGGGCAGAAAGAAGCAGGAAGGTGCAGCAAGACGCGGGAAGGAGTAGCAAGACGGAGGAAGGGTCAACAATTATCTGGAAGGGACAGAAGGAGCACAAAGGTAAAGTAGGAACAGAAATGATCAGGAAGGGTCTGCAAGGAGCAAGAAGGGCCTGCAAGGAGAAGGAAGGGTTTGCAATGAGTAAAAATGGATCAGAAAGAGAAAGGAGCAGAAGGGCGCAAAATAAGCAGAAGAGAGCAGAAAGGTAAAGGAGCAGAAGGAGCCAAGGAGGAGAGAAGACAGTGTCAGAAGAAAAAGAAGACTGTGTCAAATGGAGAAGAAAATGAGATTGGAGCAGGAAGGACAAGTGAAGTAACCCCTCCACTTCATTCTGGACACCACATCATAATGTGTATGTGTATCTGTGTGCTAGTGTGTAGTCACATATATGTATGTGTGCATACAACTCAGCATTCAAATTCACACACTAACATTACATACAAACATACCCACAGGGGCAGCTCTAGACTTTGTGAGGCCTTAGGCGAAACTCAAACATGAGGCCCATTAGTGTTTTTATAAAGAGCTGTAGATATATTAAATGGCAGGCTTGCAGCTTTGGATACAGGGAGGTAGTCTCTGTATTCATCTTTAGAGGTTTGCATTGTCGCAACTGTCTATGCAGCTGTGATGTGAGCTCCTTGACTGTAGTTATGGCATAATATGCAATATACAAATTTAATTTGCAATTATGCTAATCATTTATACACGATTGTTGGGTATGGTTGTATAGCCTGGCAGTCGTGTATACATAAGTGCCAGCGTGAAGTGATTATTGGAAACAAAAATGAACATTTTGGATGGGTATTTAAAAAGATCATTTACAAAATAATAAAGTTACTGATAAGAAAACAATGTCATAGACATTTTTCTAACATATATATGCATATTGCTTGCAACTTAACTTTTCCATTGCCCATACCACCCTCACATTGCAGACATAGACATACACACTAAAACATGCACACGTATGTATGTCAGTATGTATGTATGTATGTATATGTATGTATGTGTGTGTCAGTATGTATGTATGTGTATGTATGTATGTATGTCAGTATGTATGTATGTATGTATGTGTGTATGTATGTCAGCATGTACGTATGTTAGTATGTGTCTGTATATGTGTGAATGTCTGTTTCAGTATGTGTCTGACAGTATGTATGCCTGTATGTGTGTATGTTTGTTTCAGGATGTGTGTCTGTTAATATGTATGTGTGGGTCCGTATGTGTGTATCTTTGTGTGTGTGTATGTGTGTGTGTGTGTGTGTCTGTGTCCTTTTGTATCAGTGCAGGAGTCTGTGTGTGTATTCTGTGTCAATTTTTGAGGATCTGTGTATGTGTGTGTCTGTGTGGGTATATATTTGTGTGTGTATCTGTGTGTCAGTTTGTGTATGTGTATGTGTGTCAGTGTATGTGTCTGAGTATCAGTGTTTACATTCAAACATGCTTACATTCAAACACAAATTGTGTGTGCGTGTGTGTGTGTGTGTATATATGTATATATATATATATATATATATATATATATACACACACTGAAATGGCACCCCCAGGCATAAAAGGGGTTAAACGCCGTTTGGGAGATATTCCCCTTCAACAGACACAGGCAGCTATTGCAGAACACAAAACTCCCGAACTGGATACAATGGAATGCTCCAAACTCCCAAACTGGAACCTCATAAATAGCTGCTAGCAGACAAACAGGAAAAGCACCCAAGCGGCTTACACTCCTAGCAATCAGTCTCTAACAGCATACAGTAAATCCCCCCAAGAATGAGACAGAACTCCGTGTTGAGGGTCAAGCAGTGATCAGACAGCTGTGGGTTTATTGCTCTTATATACACATTCTTACACATTAGTACCACTCACAGGATTTTGTAAAACAACTAATAAACACGTACAATACACTCAGACACTCCCACACAAAATCCTCCCCTCTGCCTTTTACAATTACCTTACACAATGGTTTAATGTAATTATCACAGGCAGAGAAATACAGTTTTTTCCACATTATTCATAACTTTAAAAGTATACATCACATTCACATAAACTTTTTCACTTACATTCACTTACATTTTCAGAATCAACATACTCCAAATACAAACATATGTCAAAATCATCCAAATTGGTCCAGTGATTCAAAAGATAGATCAAAGTCCTTTGTGACCAAATGAAGCATGGCTTTTCTGCCCAAAACCAGTTCCACAGAGTCTTCTATCCTGGAGATAATTAGAAGTAATCCAATTATCTCCAAGGACAGAGGCAAAACTCCATTGAACACATGGTAGCAAAAGACAATAAAATACATAAAAATATATAACTGTGCAGCTATTGCATAAAACAGGTACATTCAACATATCCCCAGATAGCTTAGATCTGAGCGCACATTATTACTGAATGGTACTCAGATCACATACATACAGTTCAATTGCCATGGAGCCAAAGTCTTTCACATAGTGTTTCGTTATACGAATGGGCTCCATGGCATAGCTATCTGGGGTATCACTGTTCAAATAGGGCAAGTACCGAATGACCCGGCTTTCGTGTCTTTGCAGGGGAAAATAAAGCGTTTCAACATGGGGCCATAGTCTAAAGGCAGCAGGCTGGCAACCAGGCTCCTCCAATGCACAGTGGCGAGATTGGTCTCATCACACACACACACACAGTGCATCCTCTACACACACATTGCATTCCTTACACATGCACTAACACACACTGCAGCCAATATGCAAACACACACTACATCCACAAAACACACACCCTATTTATTTGTGTACTGGATCAGAAATTCATTCCCTTCTCCTTCATAGTCACTAATATTTTATATTACTCATAGATGTGAAATGACAACCTAAACTTTATAGCAATTATATTGTTGTTGTTTTTTTTTTTAATTTACTGTGCAATTAGCTGTTTATGTTTTGGATTCATGAGATCAATGGCATACATTTGAATTAGTCATGCTTGTTACATCGTGACTGTCTGCTAATTATTACACAGTAAACTCATACACATTGTAATTGCCACATAAAAGCCTTGCTGAATGCAAGAGTAATGTGTGATAAGCCGGTTATTATATGGATAGCCCAAGCTAATGAAAGAAAACTCCCCAGTTCTTATGTTACTCAGTGTAACACATAAAGTAACATGTGTGAATTTACCCCAAGCATAAAAATGTGGTGCATAGAATGAAAAGATATTTATTCATGAGAAAATGAAAATATTGTTTTCTGAATAAAAAAAAGATATTCATGAAGGCCCCAGTCGACTCAGCAACCAGTGGTAATAAATAAATGTAAGTGTATCGATCATCCAGACCCTCACTAAATCTGTGAGGACCCAAAAAGAAGGAGCAGGAGACAGTCATGAAGCACCAGACATTTTTATTAAAAGACATTTGGGGTTAATCATTACAGTGAGAATTCAAAGTGAATTCAATGTGAATTAAAATTTTAAATTTAAGGCCAAAATAGCTAAATTGGAAAAATTCTCTAAGCCAGGATTAGGACAGACACACACACACACCCCATGATAGACAGACAGACACACACACCCCATGACGGACAGACAGACACATACACACCCCATGACGGACAGACAGACACACACCATACAGACAGACACTATGACACAGACAGACAGACACACACACACACACAATGACACAGACAGACAGACATACACACCATACAGAGAGACACCATGACACGGACAGACAGACACACACAACATACATACAGACAGACAGACACCATAACACAGACAGACACACACACCATCAGGGCCGGCCTTTGGGGTGTGCGAGCTGTGCGGCCGCACAGGGCGCCATGGCAACAGGGGCGCCGGGCGGCCGAAACAGCTCGCAGTCGCTCTGTCACTGGCCGGCCCGAGATTGTCTGTGAGCTGAACTGCGGTTTCCGGAGCGTGGAGGAGGAGCTTGGGGGCGCAGCCGCACAGGCGCAGCGTGCAAGTGCTGCGCCATCACAGAGAGCCGCGGAAGGATCCGCTCAATGTGTGAGGGCGGCGGCCGGTGCTCTGCAGACAGGGAGGAAGCAGCAGACTTCAAAGTAAGTACCTGTTCTTATTTTTTTATTTTTAATCCCAAAATCATTTCATAAAATACAGGGTCGAATTATAGGGGGCAGGGGACTTGGTAAGGGTGACCATGGGTTTAATTGAGGGGGGCAAGGGACTATGGGTGACCCTGGGTTGAATTAAGGGGGGCAGGGGACTAGGTAAGGGTGACCCTGGGTCTAATTAAGGGGGGCAGTGGACTGGGACTGGCTATGGGTGACACTGGGTCTAATTAAGGGGGGCAGGGGACTGGGACTGGCTATGGGTGACACTGGGTCTAATTAAGGGGGGCAGGGGACTGGGACTGGCTATGGGTGACACTGGGTCTAATTAAGGGGGGCAGGGGACTGGGACTGGCTATGGGTGACACTGGGTCTAATTAAGGGGGGCAGGGGACTGGGACTGGCTATGGGTGACACTGGGTCTAATTAAGGGGGGCAGGGGACTGGGACTGGCTATGGGTGACACTGGGTCTAATTAAGGGGGGCAGGGGACTGGGACTGGCTATGGGTGACACTGGGTCTAATTAAGGGGGGCAGGGGACTGGGACTGGCTATGGGTGACACTGGGTCTAATTAAGGGGGGCAGGGGACTGGGACTGGCTATGGGTGACACTGGGTCTAATTAAGGGGGGCAGGGGACTGGGACTGGCTATGGGTGACACTGGGTCTAATTAAGGGGGGCAGGGGACTGGGACTGGCTATGGGTGACACTGGGTCTAATTAAGGGGGGCAGGGGACTGGGACTGGCTATGGGTGACACTGGGTCTAATTAAGGGGGGCAGGGGACTGGGACTGGCTATGGGTGACACTGGGTCTAATTAAGGGGGGCAGGGGACTGGGACTGGCTATGGGTGACACTGGGTCTAATTAAGGGGGCAGGGGACTGGGACTGGCTATGGGTGACACTGGGTCTAATTAAGGGGGGCAGGGGACTGGGACTGGCTATGGGTGACACTGGGTCTAATTAAGGGGGGCAGGGGACTGGGACTGGCTATGGGTGACACTGGGTCTAATTAAGGGGGACAGGGGACTGGGACTGGCTATGGGTGACACTGGGTCTAATTAAGGGGGGCAAGGGACTGGGCATGGATGCCAGGTTATGATTAAGGGGGCAGGGGTTTGATTAAGGGAGGCAGGGTCTGATTAAGGGGTGCAAAGGGTTGATGAAGGGGTGCAGCCTGGGGATTGATGAAGGGTACAGGGTCTGATGAATAGAGGCACGAGGCAGTATCTGATGAAGGGGGGGGGCAGGGTCTGATGAAGGGGGCAGGGGTTTTATTGAAGAAGTGGCCAAGGGTTTTGGTGAAGGGGGTGAAGGCGACATATTGTGTGCCTGAAATTGTCTAGAGGGGGCCAAACAAAGACGTGGGTTTAAGAAATGAGGGAGAGGCTATACATGCTTAGTGTTGTAAAATGGTTAAATATAGTGTACTGACAACATTGCTCTTGTTTCTACAATACATAAACTGACTTTGTGGATTATACTATTAAAGTGGCACTGTCACTGTCTGGGAATTTGCCAAATGTGCAAAGACCCCCGACAGTGACATTGAAGCTGATCTATAGTTGATCTATATCTTCACTACTGTGTTAGCATGTGATTTTTATGTTGTGATTTTTATGTTTAGTTGTTCTACACATGTAATGTTATGTTTCCATGTGTTATGTTATTTAATCTATACCTGGAAATACAAGGTTTGGATGTCTTATTCATTTGATGAATACCTGCAATGCTTATTTATTTATCTATACTTTATTTGCATACACATTTAAACATAAAGTTAACAGTGGCATTAATAGTTCGCACGTTTTTATATTTTAAAAAGAAAAACACATTGTTAACTAGGTAAAAATATACATTAGAGTGTAGCTCATTTGTGTTAGCCACAATAGCTTCGTCAAGATGCCACAACAGTGTAGTGTCCCCCGGGTTCTCATGTAATGTTGTGCGGGGTGGGTGTCGGAGTGGACCTGATAGGTCTATAGCCGGTATCGTGGAGAGTTCTGTGTATTTAATATACATTATTGTTACCAGTCAATCCAGTTATTTATTATTGTACTTGTTTGCACTTAAATTATCTGTAATTAAAAAACAGTTTGTTACAAAGACTGTTTTCCTCTTTGTGTATGTTTAGGTGGGGGGGGGGGGGCGCCACAAGATTAGCTCGCACAGGGCGCTGGAACACCTAAGGCCAGCCCTGCACACCATACATACAGACAGACACACACACACACCATACATACAGACAGACACATTACTAGTACCTGACACCAGGGGGAGGTCTTCTGGAGGCCACTGGGGAGGTCTTCTGGCTGCGCTGTCTGTGCTCTCCCGCCCTCGCGTGCTGCTGAATGAGACCGGCGCCGGAATATGACGTCATATTCCGGCGCCGATCTCATTCAGCTGTGCACTGGGGAGCAGAGCCAGCGCAGCTCCCCCCAGCGGCAGCCAGGACAAGTCCTCCAGCGGCCGCCAGAAGACCTCCCCAGCGGCCGACAGCAGACCCCGAAATTTCTCGGTATCCCGGTGGGCCAGTCCGGCCCTGGGAACTAATAACAAACAAACATTCCACATACTCCCCTGTGCCTGAGAGATAATTACCTGAGCACACAAACATATACTTACATTATCTCTCAGGTACAAAAACATACAATTTAACAAACACCCAAAACACCCCCATAACACATGAAATCCCCACAAAGTCACATCCGGATAGCTCCGATCTGGGTGAGCAACATATCCAAAAATTGCCCAGATAGGTTCAGGGGTTCAGGATTTTCATGGAAGTCAATTATTTGACCGACTGTGCACATGGTCCTATGCCCAAAATAGTTTCAGGAAATCAGGGCTAACACTGCCTTTTTTAGGAGCACAAAAGTATGTAAAACACCGAACGGAATCCTTAAGTTACTTGTGTAGCCTGTTCCCCTTGTTTGTGGGAATGATGATGGAAGTCCAGCAGTGTTCGGGAGTTTCTGTGTCCAATTTTAGTTCCATGAGATTTATGCCCAAACATCGCTGCATGCGTTCGCAGGAACAAGAGGGCCGCCACCTCGTGGGCGTTCATACGAAATGTGGCTACCTTGATGAACACTTAGAACACTGTGGTGGAAATTGCTACAAAGTATCAATTGGGCTTAACAAGCACCCGGGTGGTCTCTGGTTCGTGTGGCTGTTCGGTTCCCATACAATTGCACAAACAAGCCTTTTTTCAGTGTATTTGGCATGGCCCATAATCCTGGAGCAGGAGACTGGCTAGCAGGCTCCTCCAGGAACCCGTGACGAGGTTCGGTTCGTCACACTCCCTATTGAATGTTTGTGTAAACGCTGTCAGCAAGGGGTATTATATATATATTTATTGTGTAGTCCTGGCCCATTCCAAAAACTGCTACCTGCCTTTAACATTTTACATATTTTAATTGTTGCTAGCTTTTGGTCTCATTCTATATTATCTCTTGTAGATTGTGAGTTCATTAGTCATCTTGCTCTAGACTAAAAAAATAATGCAAGATTTAGACTCATGCACACAATTATTCTTTACATTTGTTTCTTGTCTAATTTTATATAATGCACTTTAATTCCTGTTTGTACAATTTAGCTATTGTTCAGTGCTACAGAAAATGAAAGCAGTATTGCAATTAATACTAGTTGACCTACTATACCTAGGTAACATATCAAGGTGTAACTAGCTAGACTGTGAGTTTGTTGCATTTGGTGATTTCAACTAGTTTGCTTTCTATAAGGCAAACAGCTAATTCAAGATAGTTGAAAAATCAGTGCAACTCATCCTTTAGTGCATAGACCCTGCTGTAAAATTAGATCCATGAGTATTTGTTTTTAACAATTTTTACATTATTTATTTTTATACATCTTACATTTAAAGGGCACTCTAAGCACTAAAACACTACATCTTAATGTAGTGGTTTTAATGAATTAACTATGTCCTTGCAATCGGACAATTGTAAGCATTGTCATTACTGAGAAATGGCAATGTTTAAATTTGTCAGGCATAGTGCCTCTAATAGCTGTCAATCAATCAGTCTTCCTCATGAAGACTTTCAAATATTTAAAGTCTTCATGTTTAACCCCTTAAGGACACTTGACATGTCATGATTCCTTTTTATTCCAGAAGTTTGGTCCTTAAGGGGTTAAAGTCATCATGCACAGCATGCACGATGTAAAAGCTTCTTACAGAGGAGCACTGGTTTCATTTCTTTTCTATGAAAAGCATCAGATTGACTGAGCATAGCAATTACCACACATGCACAGTAAGTCCTCAATGCTTCTCTATGTCACAACTGGAAATGACTGCACACTGTGTTTTAAAAATATTTTATGGATTAGCATCAAACACAGATGTGTGTATTGTTGAACTTGATGGGCTTGAGTTTTTTCACAACCTTAATGACCATAAATATGTCAATGTGAGATAGTGTCTGTTAGTTAAAATGCTTTATTGAAGCACTGATGTTTGAGAAATTGAAGATACTCGTTATAGCTATGCTACGTACCTCTTTTTTTTACATACATAGCAATACGCAGTTAGCACCACAACTTCTATGATTAGGAATACAGCTGCGGAGATTAAACCAATTTTCCATGGTTTAAATCCCATTTGTTCGCATGTCGACGTGAAATCTGTGAATAAACAGATAAACGAGATTAGATCTCACAATCATCTCAACATTCAGTACAGCACTCTTTGTCAATGTGAAATATCTACCATGCACAATCCAATTTCTTACTTTATTAATTTGCAGAATAATTTCCAGCTCTATTCTAACAGGCAGTGCTTTTTTGGCAGCTCAATGATGAGATTTTTCGGCTCTTTGTTTCTTTCTTTGTCATACTTTTGCAGATAGAGAGAGTCTATGGTGTTCTAGGGCAGGGAAGAAAGGGGATCTTTCTTTTTCTTCCATGTGACTCATGGAATAACAGAATCATTTTTTATTTTTTTTTATTTTTGCATAGTCAGCATTCAAGCAAAGGAACATAGACAGGTTGCTTCGTAGCATTACAGGTCCTCTAACAGAGATTGGATATCACTGTTGTTAACAGTTCCACATCCTGAGCTCATTATAGTCATACTGTTAACCTTTTGCTATGACTTGACTTCTATAACTATTTCATTTAAGAGGGGATGGTATATAGAGAAACTGGGATTTATAAAGCTGATGTACGTGATACGCACACTATGAGCCTCAGACTCTGTAAGCTTGTTCCAGCAGGGTTCTCTGTAAATAACCCCTTATTTCTGCTAGCAGTCATAATAGCTTGTCTCTCTGTTATATTCACCTATTTAAAAAAGCACTGCATGATTTTGGAGTTTTATGACAATAACAATAGTTACAACAATAACTAGCATGACCATCTTATCCCAGTGAAATGTTGGTTGTATTTGCTTTTCTAAAACATTTTTACTCATCAGTGTTTTCTCATACATAACATGAGCAGAGCAATGTGTGAGTGAATGCGTAACTTCAGCACTGATGTACATTTAAATTTCACAAATGCCTCAAGAAAGGAAATGGCAGGATTGACTTTTAAACTCTATGCACTTATATTGCCAGATACTTGCTCATGTGATGCAGACTTTCAGTAACATAATGAATGAACAAGAGGGCATGACATGACTCCTGACTGTCAACGTGCTAATGTTTTATGCAAGTTTATGTAATCAGGTCTATTTTATGTACTGTAGTATTCCTTTCCTCTCTTTAATTAATGTATTTGTGGCAGCACATGAACATTGCTGCTTAGTGTGTAGTGCACTGGTTAAAATGCTTCAAATATTAGAGGGAGAGGTCAAGTGCACACTGTCATGCATTAGTGGGGTGGAACAAGATGAGGCAAGTGGAAATATAAAAATAATACAACTTCAAACCTGGCGAACTGTTTAGAAATTGTCCACAATGGATAGATATTTCCTTTTTAATTGATTAATAGTCCTTTATAGTTGTAGGCTTGCAGGTTTCTATAAATCCAAATGTCCCAGTTCATATTTGGAAATATAATCTTTGACGTTTTGGAGTTATGTGAACGCCACAATCCATACACTGATGACAGTATGAATGTCCAAATGATAGAATTCGTTATCCAAAGAGCATTCACTATAAGACTGACTGAGTTTTGATTCTACCGCAGTTGGGGAATTAATGGTTATATTATTCTAAAGGTTACAGAAGACATCCGACTATGGCCACAAAAGTTTAAGGTTTGGGGGGAGGTAAGGCATTATACTATATACACAACTGCAATATGCACAAATTAGCAAGGACAGGTAAACTGGGGGACTGTGCATCCTGTATTGAAGAAATATAATACATTTTAAATTATCATTAAAGGTACGTTGCTTTTTACTAGTGGGAGACTTTGACTCCTTTCTCATGTACTATGGGTAAGTTAGACTTTGATATCTTTGATGATAGCACACACAAATGGTTGTGGGTAAGTGGGAATCTGGCAGTACCTTTCATCATTAGAGAATAAGATCCCAATCTTTTTATTGTATTATTTAAGCCACATATACCATCAATAGGTGGGAGAAGAGGCATAACGATTCTTACTCACTATCCTCTCTATAAGGCCCATCCCTCCAATGGACACTCTAAGCAACATTGTCACTAAATCTCATTGAATGTGTTTGGATTGTGTTGCTTACTGCTTGGCCAGTGTGGGTATAAATTTCCACATTCATCCACATTTGAGCATTAACGATGCACTGGGGACTATGGGGGTATTTTGACCCAAACCAAGTGGCTGATGCCTACATACTCTTTGCACAATTGCTACTACTATGAACTGTACAGTGGAACACTTATGTATCTCAGCAGGAAATGTTGTGTTATCTGTATTTCCATCTTCTAACATTGCAAAGCTGTGTCTCACAACGGCCGCAATGGTCAAATCAACTGTAATTTTAGTCATCAATGTAATAACTTTAATTGAAAAATAAAATCAAATTATACAAGGGAGAAGTTGCTATTAAAAATATATATATATATGTACCTGCTTATTATACAATTGCAAAAAGAACCTTATAACGATTTAATCTCATTTATTTGTTTACAGAAACTGAAGTCCCATGGCCTTGTCCTTCAAATCAACATTAAACCATTTTCTAGCAGCTTGACACTTAGCCTGGCCCCCATGGTAGATATGGGTAAGGCAGGTATTACATACTTCCTTAGCAATACCAATTCATACCAGCATTGAGCAAATGTGACAGATTGAAAGTGGTCAGCACTCTAAGCCTATAACCATCACGCATTTCTGCTCAGGCTAATGATTCTCATTTAGCTGGATCCGCATATAGGGGATGGACTGCTGTTTAGCACTGGACTCCAGGGCACTATAACCACTACAATGAGAAAAGCAGTAAAAGTGCTATAGTGTCCCCTTAAATAGTGATGCACTCAAAGTTACAAAATTCCTATTAATGCGCTCGGTGTTAGTAGCTAACAGTTAAGATAGCTAATCTTTAAAGGATGGTAAGCACTCCTAGGTCTTCTAGTAGAACTTTACTTTTATCTTTTATAAGCCAAAAAGTCAGTGTCAATGTTTTCAATTTAAAATGTTAAACTTCATCAGATTTTATACATATATCAATATCATTTTTTTTTCCTATTACCTTTGTATATACCTTTGTATATATCAGCAGACTCGGTTTGGTCAACGATTAGATCTATTTCTGTTTCATCGTAAAGTGTGGATTTTGGTTCATTAATGACAGAAATTGTAGGTATTAATGACGGCACATCCTGTATAATCTTTTCATCTTCTGGTGATATGTTTTTTTGATTATAGTTCAAAAATATATCATCCTCAATAATAATTTCATTTATGTTATTTGTCTCTTCATGAACATCTGAAATATCTGAATCAGCGCTCTGAATCTGTGGTAGTTGTGAAGTCCCAGTTCCTTGTGGCACAGGTGACACATCGCTGATGGGTAAATCTGTGCTATTTTCTGAAAGAATGAAGAACACAAATGATAGAGAAAAAATGTGAGAACCATTATTGTGATTGTTTGATAATTGTAATGCCAAACAGACATGTAATATGCTACACATAGGATTGCACATGAAAATGCTGTTGTTACTTTTATAAAACATACTATTTTACATATTTCAATTGGATATAAGTATTTACATAAATGTAAGTTCAAGACTATTTGCCACTGCACCAAAAACACAATGACACATAGTAAACATCCTTTATTATTGAAGGGAACTGTCACTGCCAAGGATGTTTAATTTACTAATTCTACATTTGACAAATTAGCATTTGTGAGATGTTTATAATAAAATTGTTTGTAGAAAAATCTCTTTATTTGACAGGTGGGCACCTCAGCTCCCTCGTCAATGAGCGGATTAAGCTCTGTCCATTGCAGTTGGCAGTGAGTAGAGAGAAAGCATATATAGTAAGCTCATTGAGCAGGGCCCTCCCCCTCTCTGTTCCTGTACGTCTAGTTGTCTAGTTACAATTACATGTATGTTAGTCCACCCATTGTACAGCGCTACGGAATTTGATGGCGATATATAAATAATAAAAATAATAACAATAATAATATAGAAGAGAAGAAATAAAACAACTATTAAAACTGCTTACTCAGATCAATGTGAGTGTGTATTGCACACAGGGCCGCCATCAGGGCATGACAACCGCAATGGTTGTCATGGGCCCGGCGGTCCTGGGGGGCCCAGACTGCTCAGGTCGTCCGGGCCCCACATTCAGTGGGTACATACCGGGTCGCAAGGGGCCCTGCGACCCGGTATGTACCCAGAGGGCCAGCCTCTTCTCCGGGGGGCCCAGAAGCCGGTCACCTCAGGGCCCCCCAGAGGCTGGCCCTACTGACACCCGGCGGGCCGGCGCGCGAGGGAGCACTCTCTGTGTGCTTCCTCTTCAGCATCCTTGCGCGCCGCGTACTGATGCCGGAGCCGGAAGATGACGTCATCTTCCGGCTCCGGCATCAGTACGGTGCGCGAGGGAGCTGAAGAGGAAGCACACAGAGAGTGCTCCCTCGCGCGCCGGCCCGCCGGGTGTCAGTAGGGCCAGCCTTGGGGGGGCCCTGACGTGGCCGCCTCCTGGGCCCCCCAGGAGAAGAGGCTGGCCCTGTGGGTACAAACCGGGTCGCAGGACCCCCTGCGACCCGGTATGTACCCACTGAATGTGGGGCCCGGGCGACCTGAGCAGTCTGGGCCCCCCAGGACCGCCGGGCCCATGACAACCGTTACGGTTGTCATGCCCTGATGGCGGCCCTGGTACAGGGCATGATATTAGAGAAGGGAGGAGTGTAGCAAAGTTAATGTGGAGGTTGTTGGGGGGGAAGTGGGTGTAAGGTGAGATTTTGAAACTGAGGGAGAAGAGGGAAAAAAGAGGAGGAGGCACAGAATTTCTCAGATAAGTATATATTTTCAGAAAAACTTGGTGGGAGGTGGGAAAGTAGGCCAGGAGAGGCAAAGAGAAGAGATGCAGTGCTGTAGAAAGCTAGGAAGACGTATATATGGGAAAGGAATGGAATATAACAAGCAGTGTTAAGGAGGGTGAAGATTGAGTGTTTGGGGTTAAGAAAGTGCAGGAGTGTGCTAATTAGAGTCAGTGTTTACAGCTGTCATTTCTGCTTATCTAAAGTTGTGTGTGAGATTCTATCTATCAATAGAATATTGAGCTTGGGGTGGGGTTAAATTATTATACTTTCATGATTTTCATCTCTTATAAGCAAATTATAATTACAATAAATATTTTTAATGAAAGCGTTGCAGAAATATTGAATCTGAGGTGCAAGGAAAGAAAGAAAAAAAAAGTATAATGTCTGCAAATCCTCAAATGTACACATGTACGCAGACGACACAGTAATCTATGCAAGCAAATCAGATCTACCGCATCTTGAGGCTGTGCTCCAAGACCAGTTCACAGAGGTAGAAAAGTAAAAACAAACTCTTCCTGAACACTGACAAAACTG
>OW240916.1:108537513-108556004 GCA_933207985.1 Pelobates cultripes
GGAGAGGAAGGAAATGAGAGGGAGGGGGAGAGGAAGGAAATGAGAGGGAGGAGGAGAAGAAGGAAATGAGAGGGAGGGAGAAGGAAATGAGAGGGAGGGAGAAGGCAATGAGAGGGAGGGGGAGAAGAAGGAAATTGGGGGGGGGGAGAAGGAAATTGACGGGGGTAGGGGGAGAGATTGACATCCATCACACACACACACAATGCACCCCTTGCACACAGAAAAACACACAATGCATTACACAGACACACATACACAAGCAATGCATTCCTTACACACAGCAACACACAATGCACCCCTTACACACACTCAATGCATCCCTTACAGACGCACACACTGCATCCCATACATACACAAACTCATCTTGTAGCCTTACAGCCTTACACATACAAACACAGATTCACACAATGCATTGCCCACATCCAGGACATCCCCCCACACACACACACATGAACAAACTCATTGGTGGAACATAAGGGACCTAGGACCCAGACCTTGGCTGTGTAAGGAGCCCTCAAAAAATGGGCATACTTCCACGCTGCTTCCCGTTCTCCCTGAACATTGATTTTTGTGACCACAGTTACAAATCGCCTCCAGAGAGCCTGTTCTACACCAGACCAGTGGAGCCAGACGGCAGCTAGAGCCCATCATCATCCTCATCTGGTTGTAAGTAGGCAATCTAGTATATTATTCGTGGCACTAATCTCTAATTTACCTCACATTAAAGGAACACTATAGTCCCCAGAACCACTGCAGTTAACCACTTAATATAGTGGTTCTGGTGTCTATAGCCTGTCCCTGCAGGCCTTTTATTGTAAACACGGCAGCACTGTGTTAGTTAACATGGTCATATGGGTGGGGCATTGTGATGTCACATGGGGGGCGGCAAACTTTACTTTTGCCTAGGGCGGCAAAAATCCTTGCACCGGCCCTGCAGACACTGCATCCCTGTGGGCCGACTCAGGAGGGGGACGGACGGACGGACTCGGGTGCAGGCACCGGGGGGCCCAGACCTTGAGCTGTGTCAGGGGCCCCAAAATTTCTGATGGCAGCCCTGATTGCACAAAATCCCACCACAAATGCTTTTTTGTAAAATTCTTGCTCCGCACCCTCGATTCACAGAAGTGACAAGAGCAGCTGGATCTTACAAAAGAGCATTTGTGGTATGATTTTGGGCAATAAAAACCCACATTGATCTGAGTAAGCAGTTTTAATCTTGGTATAAATGTATCTTTCATACCGTGCCATTGGCTTGTTCCTGGTTTGTGTCTCCCACACAATGTTGCAGATTGTGCTTGGGTTGACTGGAATATCCAATTGTGGGATTTTTCAATCTCCATAGGAGCCTTTCTCACCCAGAGCAAGGGTTGATTAGGCTCTGGGAAATGTGAGTCTAATCAATAAGGGGGGGACGGGGACCTATTGTCCTCCCCCCGGCCCCCACCCCTGAACGGCGGGTGGGGGCCCTAAAGGATAATGAGGGCGGGAACCTATTGTCCTCCCTCCTGGCCCCCACTCCTCAGGGACAACAAGTCCCCCCATTATTCTTATTTAGAGATCCCACCTGCCACTCAGGGGTGGGGACAGTAGGTCCCCCCCCTCATTATACTTGAGGGCCCCCACCCACCGCTCAGGGGTAGGGGCCGCGGGGGGGGCTCTAGGTTCCCCCTTCAGTTTAATAGCCCCCACTCGTTCAGCACGGGTGGGGGCTTGGGAGGTGTTTTTTTTCTTTCTTAACAGTAAGCAACCACTGGCTGCTAAGCGGCTACAAGATGCAGCTGCAGCACGAATAGGATCAGAATTTCATTCATTAGAATGAAATTCCGATATGGACAAAGTCCCAAATTGTGTCCTAACATGAATGTACAAACTGTTCTTCTTGTGTTAGGATGCAATTCGGCAGTTTTGCCCGCGTCCTGTCATGACAGGACGTTCAGTAATACTGACAGGAAGCATCGCGGGAACAGGGAGGAAAGCTTAGAATTGTGGGAAAATTTCTCTAACCACCGGAAATGAAGGAAACTTTGCTCCTCCGCTGGTCAGAGATGGTCAGGCATAGGAAACCTCCAAAATACAAATAGTCCCTACTTTGTCTTATGTGTTAAAGAAAACTAGAGCAGACAGGAAGAAATTAAGAACAGATCCTGAGAGAGGGAGAGAAGATGAATCAATTAAAGAACGGTAAGTTTGGCATGACAGTGCCTCTTTAGAGAGCCAGGAATGTCACTTCCTGGCCCTCATACCCAGTCATACCATGACATCACAATGAATGTGCAGTGTCATTCATGGCATGGAATAGAGAATCAATGCATTCAATGATTCACTATGAGAAGATTTCGATTGGCTGGTCATGGAGACTGAAGCACATGCACTTATTATCCGCAGCGCTCCTTGATTGGATCAGCACCCTGCATGCAATGCATCCAGAATGATTTTTCACTAGTAGGAGGGGGCTGTAGTGCAGAGGGAGTCTCATCACTGGAGAAAAGGTAAGTGAGGGGTTGACCTAAGGAGATTATAATTTTAAGAATACAGGTTTGAAAGGTTAAAAAAAACAAAACAAACAAATCTTCATTAACACAGTTTGAAGGAATAAACCAATATATATATATATATGTAGAAATTGATGTAGATATAAAAAACAGATACAATTCATATCTTATAATACCTTTTTTATTGGACTAACAATTTTTAATGATAAGCTTTCAGGAGAACCTCCCTTTCTCAAGTATAAAGCATTTCTGAGCAAGACTACACATAGAAATCAAAGATGAGTTATGATACAGAGATTAAAGTGTTATGAGTGTAGATGAGACACAGGTTTGATAGAAAATAGACACCATTCTTGCAGAGGGTCGTACATATATTGTGTGACGATCAGAGTGGGGGGGGGAGAGAGAAAAAACAAGGAAACAGTGCAGAAGAAGGTGCTAAAAGGGGGGAGTGAAAAAAAAATTACTTGTATTAAGAATGCATGAATCTTGGAAAAATGCCTCCACATGCAATTATGTGAATATTATCAACGATCAAATTATCTGACCCCTGATCAAATAGGCTTTCATCCAAATCACTCAACTTCCACTGCCATTGACATCCAAATTGGCATGGAACAAGGAGACTTAACTAGAGCAATTTTCCTTGATTTTGCCAAGGCATTTGACACAGTAGACCATGGCATTCTTTTGCAAAAACTCGAAAACTCAGGCATTGGTGATCGTCTGCTAACCTGGTTTCGATTGTATGTTTCAGACCGATTGCAATAAGTGGCCATTTTTGATAGCGCTTCCCTCCCTCTTCCAGTCACGTGTGGTGTTCCCAAGGCTCCATACTTGGCCCCCTGCTATTCACATTATTTATAAATGATCTGCCTAATGTCTGCAAATCCTTAATGTAATCTACGCTAGTAAACCCAAGCTATCCCAGCTTGAGGCTGTGCTCCAAAACCAATTCACAGAGGTAGAAAAGTGGATAGTGGATAACAAACTCTTCTTAAACACTGACAAAACTGTTACAATGATCTTTGGAACTGTACCTAAATTACGTAAACTACAAAATCAACAACTGTGTATCAGTACAAATTCAAATAGCACACTGACATCAGTCTGCTCTTTAAAATATCTAGGTATGTTGCAAGACCCCAATCTATCATTTGTCCTTCACATTGAAAAAATCTCTTCAAAACTTTAGCCAAAACTAGGTGCCCTATACAGAAACAAATCCTGCATTCCAGGAGTTACAGGATATGCGGCATACACAGACACGCTTCACTCTCACACACATGTACATATACACAAGTAGTGTATATGTACAAGTATACACAAGTACATACACACTATACACAAGTACATACAACAATATACATATAAATACAACCAAATGACCAAATATATGTACATGCACACCTACACATACATCCACACACAAGCACCAATACATGTGGTTACACATACATAGACCCATATATATGTATACATACACCTATTCACATATACATACATGCATGCATATACACACTTTATACATATACACGCACACAAATATATATATATGCATACACATAAACACATATACAAATACATACACACAAACATATATATATATATATAGTTGTGTTCGGGGCATTCTCATTGTACATGAAATACGCTGGTGGAGAGAAATAACATAACAAGGAAATAGTCGGTTGAGGTGTGCCGAAACCGATGTATGCTGTAGGCCGGTAAATAAAGTAGGCCCACATAAAGGAAAAGTATAACTAATGGGAGTGGAGGGTGGGGCTGTTCGTTTAGACCAACAAAGGTAAGTAAGGGAAGGGGGAAGTCCCTTAAGTAGGTCTATAGCCCCTCCCACAACTTCAGGCCATGCCTTCCAATTTGTGTTCGGGGCATTCTCATTGTACATGAAATACGCTGGTGGAGAGAAATAACATAACAAGGAAATAGTCGGTTGAGGTGTGCCGAAACCGATGTATGCTGTAGGCCGGTAAATAAAGTGGGCAAAAAGATAATTCAAAAATAACATTTAATCAGAAAACATAATACATTCTTTACATATTTAAATAGAAATTTTAATGAAAGCCCTCCTAATCTCTTGGACTGGGTTAGGAATGTAAGTGGTGTAAGCCGAAGACTTCCAGCGACCTAGAGTCTTAATTACGTATGCTGGGATGTCTTGGCTAGATGCAGTGGAGGCCGCTCCAATTCTGAAGGAGTGCCCCGAGTAGTTGCTAGGGTTGAGACCAAGTCGGGTGATAAGCATACGGTTAGAAGTGCGTTGTGTAGCTTTAGTAGTGGTTTTGCGGTGCGTGTTGGCGTTGTAGCTAGGAAAGCGTCTAGTACTTGTACCGGATACCACTTGTTCCCTGTGGGGTAGTAAGTTATGTGCACAGGTTCCCCCATCTGACTTGTTTTGGTTTTAGGTAGGGTCAGAATGTAGTAGTCGGTGTGTTTCCTGAGGTAGGAGGTGAGGAGGCACCCTTGGCTATGGTGCTGGCCACTAATGGTGAATTCTCTTGGTCTAAGAAAGCTAGATAAATAGCCGTTTTAATGACCGCATTCGTATGGGGTTCAAATGGAGCCTGGTCGAGAAGGTCGGACAAGGATTTAAACAGTTTTATGTCAATGGCAAGTCTCTTGGAAGTTGCAGGGCCATCTGCTTTGGCTATGCCTTTCAGTAGTGTTCGGATGGGGTAAGAAGTTAAGAACCCTTTGTGGTTAGGGAAGGAGCAATACATATGGTGTTGTATGCCCGTGAGGTATAGCTTAATGGTATTATGTGAAAACTTAAATTTAAGGTGGCAAAAAGATGCAAAAGCTATCAGTGAAGAAACCTCGAACCAGTCGGCTAGGTGATGGTCAGACATGAATTGTTTGTACAAGTGAAAAGCTCTATGATACGCGTGTTGGGTGCTGGTGGATAAGGCTAACTTGGTAATAGCATTACTGTGCTGAAGTAATTCGTCTACTCCATGACAAGTTCTTGGAAAGTTGGCGCTGGGGTTGCTACACGAGCTGCCGAGGGTAGGGACAGCTTGAAAGCCTGAAATTGAAAGCGAGAGAGTTGGTCAGCTGCCGTGTTGTAGATGCCAGGAACGTGAGAGCATACAATGTGGAACTGATGGGTAGCTGCCAGCCATGTCAGTTTCCTAAGGAAACTCATAATCGTCAAGGAGGAAGAGCGACCCTTGTTGATAATGTGGCATATTGCCAGGTTGTCAGAGAAGCAGCGTATGGACTGACCTTTCCACAACCTACACCAAGTGATGGCTGCCGCAACTATAGGGTATATTTCAAATAGGGCTGAGTTAGTGTGGAAACCCTCAATGCCCTGTGTTTCTGCCGGCCAGGTCCCCCAGAGCCATTCTGTGCCGAAGATGGCTGCATATCCTGCTGAAGACGCTGCGTCTGTCCAAATGACCGGTGACTGTGAATCAAACTGCGGGAGGAACATGCTCCTCCCATTCCATTCTGAGAGGAATTTATGCCACATCTGGAGGTCAGCGGTCGCAGGACAGTCTAAGGATATGCGGACATGGTCGTTGGTAAAAGTGGGGAACAGGGCGAGGAGCCTAGAAATGAAAGCCCTGCCCTGGGGGATTATGCACCTGGCAAAATTTAGAGAACCCAGAAGTGATTGTAGTTCTTTACGATTGCAGGACCCCCTGTGCATGTAGTGGCTAATATCGTGTAGGATGTGAACTACCTTACCTCTAGGGAGGCTGGCCATCATAGTTGATGAATGCAGCAGGATACCCAGAAAGTTAATCAATGTATCTGGACCTTCGGTTTTAGTGGGTGACACGGGAACACCAAGGTATGTGAATAGTTTGGTTGCTTTGTCTAGGCTACGTGGGGGGGTGGAATTGGATTCGATGAAAAGAAAATCATGTAAGTAGTGTATCACATTGGGGCACCTGCAGGTATTGAGGAGAAGCCAACACAAAACTTCTGCAAACGTGTCAAAAATTCTGGGACTGCTTTTGGCACTGAAAGTGAGCTTTGTAAAAAAGTAGTAGGAGTCTTGCCACTTAACGCCATGCAGGTGCCACAGAGAGGGGTGTATAGGTAATAATTTAAACGCATTCACAATATCCGTCTTGCTGAGCCAAGCCCCCAACCCTGCAGATCTGATAGCTGCAGTAGCGTCGTCAATAGTGGAGTATTGTAGGGAAAATTCCTCAGATGGAATCAATGAGTTTAGGCTGGGGATGGCAGAGGAGTGGGGTGCAGATAAGTTAATGATAAGTCTTAATTTATCAGAATTTTTGCTGGAAACCAGCCCGATAGGGTTAGTTCTCCAGCTGGAAAAGGGGGGGGTTAACAAAAGGCCCAATGACAAATCCTTGGTCCACTTCCATTTGTAACAGTGTGGTGACAGCCGTAGGGTGGTTAGTGGCAGACTGTAAATTGTGACACTCTAATACCCCAGTTGGCATGTAAATGATCCCTGTGGGAAAACCCTGGGTGAGACCTGTACATAAAAAATCAACAAGGTGTTTAGAGGGGTGAGTGGATAGCATACATGCAAGTAAAGGAACGTTTACCGGAGACAAATAAGGTTTCTGGTACATTTTATTAGGGCACATGGATTTCCCATGTGCCCTGAAACAATGTGAGCACACGTGTAATAAGCGGCAGGCGCTGTAGCCGCATGAGCCTTCGTTGAAATTATTGCAAATCTGAGATTTGCCTAGATACACCACTGGACGACCCAGTTTGTCTCTGGTCTGTTTCTCAGACTTAGCGGGATGATGCAGGGGTGGGCAGGGAGCGCTGTCTGGACAGAGTGGACAGAAATTAGCTGCATGAGTGGGAAATGTACATATGGCACAAGCTGGGGTCCTAAGACCTGCGAAATGTCTGAGGAATAGCTCATTCTCCAGTTGGCTCCAATCCATCTGGATGCCGTACTGAGACAATGTGGCCGACGCTTTTGATGAAAAGGACTTGTGGTAATCGTAAAAAATATTGCCACCATACTTATTACCGAGGTCCACCAGCTTGTGCATATATAGATTGAGTTCCTCCCTTCTATTGGGATGAGCCGTGCACAGAATATCTCTAAAAATACCGAAAGCCAGCACGAAATCAGGAATGGCAAGTTTCTTACTGAGTCTGGGGTCTCTGGCTTTTAAAACCACCGAGATGTCCCCATAGTCATAATACTGGTTTTCCATGATATCCTGGGAGGCAATGAGCAGTGAGACTAAGTTAACGTCCTTGCCTTCCAGGATGTCCTTTATAAGATTTGCCGGCACCATATGTGCGGGGTTAATAACGTGGGCGGCTGCTTTTGTGGCTATAGCATTACCCGTTATTGCTGTGGGTATGGCGGGGATTAATTCGGACAGTTCTGCTTTCCTGGCAGTAGCTGGGAAAGGAATGCTGCGTTTGCGTAATTCTGCAGTGATGCGGGGGATAGTCCATGATCTGATGGACGAGGGGCTTCCCGTGTCGCCCTTGCGGGTCGGAGTAAGTAACCTAGCAGGGGTGCTAGGGATTGACATATCCTCACCATCATCTGGTAGTAGGGACATACTGAAAAATATAACAGATAAGTATGGTAATCAGGGTTGTGAGTTGACGGGTGGCTAGCTAGTGCCAGATGGTGAAATATTATACTAGGTTTGTGACAGGTGAGGCCCTGCTAATGCTAAGTGGCTAGAGAGGCTCTATCTATGAGTTGGCGCGAGGGGTGGGGTAGCCTATTCGTTGATGGGTCGTTGGCCTCTCCATGCGTGTGAGGGGGGAGGGCGGGGTTTGGTGGTGACTGGTGTCGCCCTCTCTATATAATTGCAAGGCGGCTAACTATGATTTGGCCCGAGGGTTGTATAGTACCTCGAAGTGGAGGATGGGAGTTGGCCTCACGGACCGCTAGGACTAAGGAGCAGGGAAAACTATTTAAAAGGCCATGTTGACAATAACGTGACCCAACATACCTGCAGAAAAGTGAGCCCTGGCTTCTGTATGAGATAAAACAGAGGTTTTACCACCAAAAACTGGTAAAGTATAAGCCTAGAGTGGGAAATGCAGCAGCTACTTGTGAAATTCTAAATAAAATTAGATCCCAATAAAATTACATTAATTGAATATTTATTTAGTGTGTGTATATAATGAATGCAGTGTGTGTGTGTGTTTGTGTAGTGTGCATATATTATGAATGCAGTGTGTATGTTTGTGTGTAGTGTGTATATATAATGAATGCAGTGTGTATATAATGAATGCAGTGTGTTTGTTTGTGTGTAGTGTGTGTATATAATGCAGAGTGTGTGTTTGTATGAATGCAGTGTGTGTGTTTGTGTGTAGTGTATGTATATAATGCAGAGTGCGTGTTTGTATGAATGCAGTGTGTATATATAATGAATGCAGTGTGTGTGTGTGTGAATGCAGAGTGTGTGTATATGATGCAGAGTGTGTGTGTGTTTGTGTAGTGTGTGTAAACTGGTTGGGGGGAGGGCATGTTTATTATTTTAATTATTAAATTTTATTTTAATATTGTTATTTTCATATTTTTTATTTTATTTTAATATTTGTATTATTTTAATAATTTATGCTTGTTGCCTGGCCAGGGAGGGGGGCTATGTAATTCCCTGGTGGTCCAGTTGCATGGGATGTGCAGGGGGGGGGGGCGGCAGCAAGCTGTTACTTACCCTTGTAGCAGCTCCGGTCAGCTCCATTCACCTCCCCCGTTCAGCTCACAGTGTAGGTCTTGCGGTCTGCGTGCCGAGCGGAGCGTTGCCACGGTAAGCCGTGGCAACGCTCTGACGGCCGCGGGTCTCGCAAGACTTACACTGTGAGCTGAACTGGGGAGCTGACCGGAGCTACTACAAAGGTAAGTAACAGCTTGCTCCGGCCCCCAACAGGACCGCCGGGCTTGTAATGAGCCCAGCGGTCCTGGTCTGTATTATGGCAATGTAAGTTGCCATAATACAGACACTGACTCGAGTATAATCCAAAAAATGTGCCGAAAAACTCGGCTTATACTAGAGTATATACAGTATATAAGCATACAAAAATCTGTTGGCGCAATAATAATAATAATAATAATAATAATAATAATAATATATGCATATGAGTATGGGAAAGCATAGGTCTACACATAGTACTTTGTATAGTGATAGAATAAACATATTGGAATGCATTTTAAAATGTTGATACATATGACAGAACAGTAAGATAATACTGGGGGAGTGTTCATATAAAGTGTTGATAGTAGGACAGGATACTCAAATCAATATTTAGTCCTCTATTCATGCTGTTAAACAATTTGATCATTCTTTCTTCAAAAGTTTTTCTTTCTTGGATATTTTTAAGTACTTTGATTTTTTGATTTTTTTTGAGTAGCCAGGCTGAGTAAAGTGGTGTCCCGCAGGAGTGCAGTAGGATTCTTCTTTGTTGTATTTAATGGAGTGTCTGTGCATATTCATTCTGCCATTTAATTGCTGGGTGGTTTCCCCAATGTTGCATCCTGGGTGGTATTTGGTGCATTGAATCATGTATACCACATTGCTGGATGTGCAGGAGTATGAACCTTTAATGCTGTAGTTTTTATTGTGTGTTGTCTGTGCAAATGTCCTGACAGTTTGCAGCAAGGTTTTTTTTATTGACTGGTCCCATTTTCTTTATTCTTCCCATCAGTGGGTAGCTTCCTGTTGATTAATTTTTGTTGGAGGTTTAGTGGTTGTCTTAAGGTCAAAATGGGTGTTTCAGAGAAAATGTTTTTCAGAGTATCATCTGTTAACATTGGTTGTAGGTCTTCAGTTATTTTCCATATTTCCTCAAGAGCTGGGTTGTAGGTGACTACAAGTGGCACTCTTGTTGATATTTTTTTCTAAAATTGAACTTTTCGTCCATCAAAGAAAATGCTATGTCTGGCGCAAACCCAACACATCACATCACCCAAAGAACACCATCCCCACAGTGAAACATGGTGTTGGCAGCATCATGCTGTGGGGATGTTTTTCAACAGCCGGGACTGGAAAACTGGTGAGATTTGAGGGCAAGATGGATGGTGCTAAATACAGGGATATTCTTGAGCAAAACCTGTACAACCCTGTGCGTGATTTGAGTCTAGGATGGAGGTTCACCTTCCAGCAGGACAATGACCCCAAACACACTGCTAAAGCAACACTTGAGTGGTTTAAGGGGAAACATGTAAATGTGTTGGAATGGCCTAGTCAAAGCCCAGACCTCAATCCAAAAGAAAATCTGTGTTCAGACTTTATGCACATTGGCTTTTTCTGCTATTTTGTCCTATTTGTTGCTTCACAATTCTGTAAATTAAATGATGCAAATCCTCAAACAATCCATGTTAATTCCAGTTTGTGAGGCAACAAAACACAAAAAATGCCAAGGGGGTGAATACTTTTGCAAGGCACTGTAACTGCACCTGTCTGGGTGATTTCTGTAAACCGAGGTGAAGATTGTGCCATTATTACATGTCACAGTGGTGTCCAGAAAATGATCTGCACTCGTGATGCTTTAACTTCTGTATCACAACTCATCTTTGAATTCTATGTGTCGTCTTGCTCAGAAATTCTTTAGACTTGAGAAAGGGAGTGTCACAGTTCCTGGTTCACTTCTTAGGTGATATCCCTTTGTGCAGAACCACTGATCACCACTCGCTCTGTTTGGTGCTATTTCCTACATCTAGGAACATTAGCACCTTCAGCTGGCCCTTGTAGTCTGGCCTCACCCTTCCTTCCTGGCCAGATCATTGTTTCATTTTTCTTGTTGCAGTATAGGCATTGCACCTTGTGGCTCTGTACCCAGGGCCGTCTTTAACAAGGGGCAAACAGGGCAGCTGCCCCGGGCCCAGTTGCTCCTGGGGGGCCCAAGGCAGCTGCCCTGTGGGCCCCCTGCCCGCAGCCAGGTCTGAACAGCCCACTGGGATACTGAGAAATATCCCGGTGGGCTGCAGCAGGTGATGTAATCAGGGGCCCCGGCCCTTTAAGAGAGCTGCAGACCGAGCCCCTGTCTTCCTGCCTGCTGGGAGGAAGTGTTGTGAGGTCACTTCCTCCCAATTAACAGAGTGCCGCTGGGGAGGAGGAGGCGGCATACATGGAGAGCAGGAGGAGGTACAGACCAAAAAGAAGAAGACTCCCATCAATCTCAGCCATCCAGCTCCCACTGGACCACAGGGAAGCCACACTTCTGTAAAGGTAAGGAGGGTGGCTAAACTATGTGAATTCATATGACTGTGTGTGTGTGTGTGTGTTTGTGTCAGTGTGTGTGTGTATCTGGCTGTATGTGTGTGTGTGTATCTGACTGTGTGTGTGTGTGTGTATCTGGCTGTATGTGTGTGTGTGTATCTGACTGTATGTGTGTGTATCTGGCTGTATGTGTGTATGTGTGTGTATCTGGCTGTATGTGTGTATGTATGTGTATCTGGCTGTATGTGTGTATGTGTATCTGGCTGTATGTGTGTATGTGTATCTGGCTGTATGTGTATCTGGCTGTATGTGTGTATGTGTATCTGGCTGTATGTGTGTATATCTGGCTGTATGTGTGTATATCTGGCTGTATGTGTGTATATCTGACTGTGTGTGTGTGTATCTGACTGTGTGTGTGTGTATCTGACTGTTGTGTGTATCTGGCTGTATGTGTGTGTATCTGGCTGTATGTGTGTGTATCTGGCTGTATGTGTGTATATCTGACTGTGTGTGTGTGTGTGTATCTGACTGTGTGTGTGTATCTGACTGTGTGTGTGTGTATCCGACTGTATGTGTGTATATCTCACTGTGTGTGTGTATCCGACTGTGTGTGTGTATATCTCACTGTGTGTGTGTGTATATCTCACTGTGTGTGTGTATCTGGCTGGCTGTGACTGTGTGTGTGTGTCTGACTGTGTGTGTGTGTGTATATCTCACTGTGTGTGTGTGTGTGTGTATCTGTGTGTGTGTATCTGTGCTGTGATTGTATCTGGCTGTGTTTGTGTCTGACTGTGTGTGTGTGTGTCTGTATCTGACTGTGTGTGTGTAAGTGTGTATCTGGCTGTGTGTGTCAGTGTGTATCGGGCTCTTTGTGTCAGTGTGTGTTTATATGGCTGTGTTTGTGTCAGTGTACATGTACCTTTGTGTCAGTGTTTATGTGTATCTGTGTGTATGTATACCTATGTGTCAGTTTGTATGTGTACCTGCTTGTCTGTGTATATGTACCTGTGTGTGTATGAGTGTCAGTATGTGTAAGTGTGTATCTGTGCGTGTGGCAATGCATACATCCCATCTAACATTGCACACAAATACAACCCTGCATTCCAACATTAACAATGCACACAAATACACCACTGCATGTGTATCTGTGTTCCTGTGTGTATCACTGTTTGTGTGAGAGTGCATCTGTGTGACAATGCATACATCCCAGCATCCCTACGCCAACACTGCACACAAATACATATGTATTTGTGTATATATCTGTGTCAGTGTGTGTAAGTGTGTATCTCTGTGTGTGGATGTGCCAGTGTTTTTATCTCTGTGTGTGCACGTGCATTTATGTATGTGGCTGTGTGTGTATACGCCAGTCTTTGTCAGTGTGTCCAGATGTGTGCATGTATCAGTGTGCATGTATATCTGTGAATGTTGACATTCATACATCACGGCAATCAAACACAACATGCAACCACACCCCTGCAAACATTACATACAAACACACCCCTGAATTCAAACCCAAAAAGTATATGGAAACACATCCCTACACTTAAACACCAATACTACACCCTACATGCATACACATACTGTATACAACAACATGCTCACATTCAAATGCACAAACACTTCTCACAAATACAGCCCTGCAAAAATGGACAAATGGTAGATCCCCAGCCGGCATAGCATCGTTGGAATTGTACAACAGATGAGGATCTATCTTTTCTCTGCTCTTGCGCTAGAGGGATGGCAGGATCCAGGGGGCCCAAACAAATGCCTGCCCAGTGTCCAATCAATGTTAAAGACGGCCCTGACTGCATCCACTACACAAACACACACACTGCATCCGCTACACAAACACACATTGCACCCACTACAAACATTATTTCCACTACACAGACACTGCATCCACTACACAGATATACACAATACATTCACTATACACACTGCAGACAATACACAAACACAGACACTGCATTCACAACACACACTGCCTAAATTAATGGATGTGGGTGTGTTTTTGTGAGTGTGGTTTTAGTAAGGGGTGGGGGACATTTCATCCTTGGACCCAGGCAGCACAATGTCTTGGGCCGGCCCTGTTAATGACTAAATTTAATATATTATAATATAATACAGTAACATAATGTATGTTGTATAACTGTCTATATGTAAAGTCTAGGCATTTCATTCACTCCATCTGTAACCGATAAAGTACACATGGGACATACAGCCCTTTATTAGGGTGTGTCGGGGCCCTCACACAGCTAGTCCAACCACAGTCCAAACCCCTCTGTCCCTCTTTTCTAGGAGCTCGATAATGTTGGTGTGTCTGATCGTGTCACAGAACTGCATAAAAACAATAAGATACATTATTCTTGTTCTGAATTATATTTTAGTTGTAAAAATTGTTGTGAATAAGTCATCTATAATGTTTCAGAAGAACCCCGCCCCTGGCCACATTCATACTGACTGTGGTGGTCAGTTGGGTATATTGGTTTTGTGCTGCCCTAGGTATGACTAAACTTGGGCACCCCCTAAGCTAAATTTGCCCCACCTCTTATTGTGAAGGCCACACCCTAGACTCTACCTTTTCCTCTTAGAACTCCACCTCTTCATACCTCATCCTTTTAAAGTGGCACTGTCATGCCGAACTTACCTTTCTCCTATTGTTTCCTCTTCTCTTTCTCTCTACGAATCGGTTCTTTTCTTTATTTCTGACCTAAAATCGATCTTAATCCCCAGTGGCAGTGTTCCCTACAGGGAGTGGAGATAACCAGTCTCACTCCCCAGCGGCAGTGCCTGTTATCAGGAGACACCAGGGATGATGGACGTGACACCCACAACAAAGTGGACTTATCAGGGCAGAGCATGACACAGGAGGCTACCAGGTCAGCTAGTTGGTTTTTGGTGGGCTTCTCGAATAACTCTGGTTCAGACCGGCAGAGGTCTGGTACCTGGTTTGTCTTGCCTTAGGTGGGGAGATAAGTGGCAAAGATGCGAGATAAGTGGTGTGTTTTTTTTGTCCTTGGAGATAATTGAGTTTGTACAGTTCCTGACTCAATTATCTCTTAGGCACAGGGGAGGAGTTTACTGTGTGTGTATACATTCTGTGACTGTGCCTGCATTAAACAGATCTACTCCCAGCATTAAGTCTCGACTAATGTGTGGAGGGAATGCTATCCTGGCTATAATTATCTACTGTACAGCTATCTCTCTGGAGGAGAGCTTTGACCACTGGGAGCTGGATCCAGGACTCGGGTCAAGGGTGGGAAGAGACGGTGAGTCCATAGCCAAGCTGCGGCGGCTAAGGGGCCGAAAGTGCTTATGGTGCACCAGCGATAGCTAGGAAGCGTGTTTGGCGGAGGTACACAGTAGGGGTACCAGGCTCTCCGCCACATATTTCCACCCACCTTTGTGATAGCTGGAGTGAATCCTTTCCCTGGGGTCCAGTGTGGCTGCTGTGACTGTTGGGCGTGTGGGTGTTTGTGCAATGGAGGGGGCATGAGATCTGTATTTTTCTTGCTCTGCTCCCTCGCGCCCTGTTTAGTGATTCCGGGGCCAGAGTGACGTCATATTCCAGCTCTCAGCATCATAGGCCAATGAGGGAGCAGAGCAAGAAGATTACAGCTTTTTTGCCACCTCCATTGTGCACACTCACCTGCCTAAGGGGTGCCCGCTCTTGGGCCCCACATGACATATGGAAGTCACGGAATACCAGGATGTCCAATGTCTTGTTTGACTTGGGAAGAACACAGAACTTTTTGTGTTTTGTGTTTCAGTTTCAGTTTCAGTTTTGAAATGCATGTGGCTAGGGACTGTTGAGAGTGTGTGTGTATAGGTGCTATAGTGTGTTTATAGGGGGCACAGTGTGTGTATATCGGGGTTGCACCAAATGTGTGCATAGGGACTGTAGTGCATGTGTGTATAGGTGATCTAGTGCGTGTAGGGGCTGTAGACAGTGGTGTATCCTAGTTTTGTGCTGCCCTAGGCATGACAAAACTCAGGCGCCCCCACCCCCCCTGCGCCATCCCACCTTCCCCCCCTACCCCGCCTTCTAAATACACACAGACGCACATACACTAACAGACATACACACTCACTAACAGACACATACAGTCACTAGCAGACACACACATTTACTAACAGACATACATTCACTAACAGACACGCATACACTCTCACTAACAGACACACACACACACTAACATACACACATACACACTAACAGACACACACTAACCAGGGCCGTCTTTAGCGCGGGGCAAACGGGGCAGTTGCCCCGGGCTCAGTTGCTCCTGGGGGGCCCCAGAGCAGCTGCCCCATGGGCCGCAATTTGCTCAGCCCCCATGGACCAGGTGGTGCAGCTGCACAGAGCCACACCGTCCCGCACGCTAAGGAGGCCCCCCGGGTGGCCCATGTGTTAGCAGGGGCCTGGTCGGGCGCTGTGGTGCTTAAACAGCGCGACCAAGCCCCTTCCTGCTCGGCAGCCGGCTGGGAGGAAGTGAGTGCCGTGCATCACTTCCTCCCACCGGGGGTGAGAGCCGCGCGGGAGGAGGAAGGCAGGGAGGTGGGGAGTTTCAGAGGAGAACTCCCAACTGCCTCAGCCTGCCACTGGACCCAAGGGAAACCACCCTCCAGAAAAGGTAATAACCTGGAGGGTGGCTAAATGTATGTCAGTATATTTGTGTGTGTGTATGTCTGTGTGTGTGTCAGTATGTCTCTGTGTGTGTGTCAGTATGTCTGTGTGTGTGTTATGTCAGTATGCCTGTGTGTGTGAGCATGTCTGTGTGTGTGTGTGTGTGTCAATAGTCTGTCAGTGTATGTGTGTCTGTGTGTGTCAGTCTGTGTGTGTGTCAGTATGTCTGTCTAGGTGTATGTCAGTATGCCTGTGTGTGTCAGCATGTCTGTGTGTGTGGCAATACATCTGTCAGTGTATGTGTCTGTGTGCCAGTATTTCTGTCAGTGTCTGTGTGTATCAGTATGTCTGAATGTGTGTAAATGTCTGCCAGTATATATTTATGTGTCAGTGTATGTGTGTGTCAGTATGTATCTGTGAATGTTTTAATATGTATGTCTGTGTGTGTGTCAGTATGCCTGTGTGTGTCAGCATGTCTCTGTGTGTATGTCAGTATGTCTGTCTGTGTGTTTGTCAGTATGCCTGTGTGTGTCAGCATGTCTGTGTGTGTGTCAATACATCTGTCAGTGTATGTGTCTGTGTGTGTATGTATGTGTGTCTGTGTGTCAGTATGTCTGCCAATATATATTTGTGTCAGTGTGTGTATGTATGTCTGCCAGTATATATTTGTGTGTCAGTGTCTGTGTATGTCAGTATGTCTGCCAGTATATATTTGTGTGTCAGTGTCTGTGTATGTCAGTATGTCTGCCAGTATATATTTGTGTCAGTGTCTGTGTATGTCAGTATGTCTGCCAGTATATATTTGTGTGTCAGTGTCTGTGTATGTCAGTATGTCTGCCAGTATATATTTGTGTGTCAGTATGTATCTGTGAATGTTTTAATATGTCTGTCTGTGTGTGTCAGTATGTCAGTGTGATTGGGGGTTGGGCTTAATTGGGGGGATTGGGAGGGTCGCAGGGCCCAGGGGGCCCAACAAAATTCTTTGCCCAGGGTCCTATTCATATTATAGACGGCCCTGTCTGTACCCTGTGACTCTGGCTTTGCATCCTGTGGCTCTGTATCTTGTGAACCTGGCCTTGCATCCTTTGGCTCTGACCATGCATCCTGTGGCTCTGGACTTGAATCCTGTCTATTTCCTATGCAACATACCTGCTCCTGCCCAGCGTACTCTATTTAACCAAGAAGGACTGTACCCTAAAACACAGCCCGCACCTCCTGTGCTAGACCTGGATTTACTGTATGATTTATATTGTCACTGTATTAGTGTATTTTGTTCTTTGGTTGCCTTGTATCATATGTTTACTTCTTATAATATATTTTATGTCTGCATTCATTCCTTCTGATTGTCAGTTATTTTCTTTGCATATTGTGTTCCTGTTCTTGAAGGGATTTGCTGTCATATGTCAGCACCCCTTCCTCCCCTGACAGGCAGGTTCTCCTGAAAGCTTGTCATTAAAAAAGTTAGTCCAATAAAAAAGCTATTACAAGATACAGATTGTATCTGTTTTTGTACACACACACATAAATATATATGTTTTTTTAACAACTTATTAAATATACCCCCTAAGAAAATGTAGTATCAGGACTAGTTGACTGCAAATGGGTGTAACAATATTCATTTGTAATTTTATAACATGACAGGAGGCTTCGTATTTGCTTAAGTCTCTCTTTACTAGAACTCCACAGCAGCACATTAACACAGAGAAAAAACAATCAGAAAAAGTTAGATACAATAAAACTCCCCTCCCCACACCTAATTTCCTCTTTCTTTGCTGCTCCACATCAAGCACAGGTCAGAGTACCACTGCCTCCTGCTTTTAGAGGGTTGCTGTGGGATTATTTATTTTCTTATACAGGTATCCCTTCTATTTTGCTGTAAGAATCAGTTTAAATGAAAAAAAATATGCATTTGTATGTTCAAGATATTAACAATTTCTAATACTAAGAATGTGTTTGTTTTTCTCCAGCATTATTATTGTCCTGTACTATTTCATCCCTTTCTCTTGCTGAGTTTGGATTTGTATATATTTTTTCTACTGAGCCTGTCTGATCTCTCATGAGGGATTTCCTTCCTTGTCTCAACACTCCCCTCTTCCTTTCCCATTTGCCTTTGTTTTTCTGTGTGTAGGTCTGCTTGGGGATCGCGGGAGACAGCCTGCTGGCCGCCTCCCTTAATTCCCCCGAGGTCACAGAGTTCATTTCCGGCGGCCCCCATGT
>OW240916.1:108560150-108578144 GCA_933207985.1 Pelobates cultripes
GTTGGCTTCCACTCCCAATTTTACCGCATGCTCTCCTCTCTGCTCCTCTACCCCACCGCATCCAATCTCCGAGCCGCGGAAAGGGCTTAGCAGCAGCCTACGCATGCTGGGTGCAAGAGGAGGGAAATCGGAGACGCCACGTGTTTTCTTCCCCCTCCTCCCCTCCACCTCCAAATCGGGTCCTGGTCTGTACTTCTGTCCCTTGGTGGGACTTGTTGGTCAATGGACTCTGGTTGGACCTAATGCTCTGGAACTCTGCCCCTCTCCTATCTGGGCAGCCTGTACCCATTTTTGCTTCATCCTAGGGGGGATTATCAAGGTACCCTTTCCCCCTCCCACTCCAGTTCTGGGATATTATTCTCTGGGGGGGGTCTCCTTTCTGGGAGCCTAGCCCCTATCTCACTTATGCATGTTTCGGTTGTGGAGGGTCCTCCCTCCGCACACATGTCACTCATGAAAGCCGTCCTGGATTTATCTTCTGCCCTGCCACCCATTGCAGGTACCGGCAATGATAACGGTGTGGGTTTGATAGTGATACCCCGATTCTATCCGCACCCCATTTATCACCTCAGGCCACAATGACCCCAGAGTTCGACAACAGGACCAACACTGACTTCGCTGGGTCGGCGCACGACCTTCACTACAGTATTGAGCAATACCTGCGTCTGCTCAGGTTAGGCCATCCGAAGTTCTCAAACCTCGGCACGACTCCTGCCTTGGACGGATGACATCCTGTCACAAAACTGCGCCCTGGATACGTCTGTCATTAGTGAAGGGGACTTACGTTCTATGTGCATACTAGGCATTGCTAAAACGTCACGGTGCACTGAACAAAGTTAGTTGTTTTTTTGCTTTTTCTTCTTCGTATTGATGCCAGGATTCCAGACCTTGCGTTCATAGAACTAGGTCCCTGGACCGAGGGCCTATTCCGGTGGGTAACCAGCTTCAGAATTTCACGATCACATGGACCTAGATGATCCACTCAACTATATCCTATCTTCAGGCTGACGAGAGCCCCATCGCGCCCTACTTAGTTTCCCTAACAGGGCTGAACTTCAGCTGGGTGGCACAATCCAGCCATTCAGTCTACTTCACTCTCGTCCTATATGGACAGCAGTCCCAGGGGTAGACTCCGAAATCCGGACCCTGTCCAACATGGACTGATTCTGCCATAAACCCCGGATTCGGTATACCCTTCGATTCAAATTCGACCCTTGGTGTTCCACCAAGCGGCTAAAACCAGTGACGGCTCATCTTCAGGTCTAAATACCCCCATTACTTCATGAATCCGGATTGCTATCCCTCTTCTAGGACGATGCCTTCAGACGCAAATCTCAACCTCTATTTACGCCCTCTTGTATGTATCTCAAGGCTTCACAGTCTACCTAGGAACTCGATCCTCATCTCACCCCTCGAATGGGGTTCTTTTTTTTTCTTTTTTGATTAAGGTGCCCTTAAGTCCCGGGTTCCTCAATCCACTTCGAGAACTGGAGACATCTAGAGTGCGACCGGGTGCCCCTCCTCACACTAACTCGCATGGTAGATTTTTTTTCTCGGATGAAGACCATTCACCGCTTAGATCAATGGGGAACGGATGGAGTCCATTTGGCCCTGTCCCGAACTTTATCATGGGCTCAGATGCGGATCTTGTGGTCGGAGAACTGCGGGCATGACCCTTGGATGATCGGAGAAGCCGCCTACTACATCAAGATTCGAATACGGATGACAGTTTCTTACGCAAGCCCAAGTCACTGGTGCCCTTCAAACTATTATGTCTGACTGTGTATGGATTATGTATTGACATTACTATACATCGACCGTCTTGATGGAATCAGGCCACGGTTTCCCAAGTACAGCGACTCTAACGACGGATTGAGTTTCGTCTGCACTTTGAGTATCATCAACGACTGGCATCTTCTTCTAACCAATCTACAGCCATATCTTGCAGTTGTGCGATCTTTTCGGGATTCATTTATTGATCTCCCGGATTATTTACCAGCGACATAAGCATCGTTCTAGCTGTTGTCTGAGCGTAAAAACCGCAAATACGAAGCCTCCTTTCATGTTATAAAATTGTAGATTATACTAGCTTTAGTGTACCTATAATCTTAATTTTATAAATGACAGGAGGCGAGTATTTCCCTCCCATTTTTCATCCCTCCCTTGTTTGTTTTGTTGACAGGAGTTTGGGTAATCAGGTACGTATACAACTCTGCTTGTTCTTCCGGCTCCCTGTCGCTGGTTCAGGATACCACTACTTACTAAGGTTGGGATCTCTATATTTCGGTAATATTGGTTGATACACAGGGGCCTGCATGTTTTATCCAGAGTACATTTTACATTTCATTATCTAACCAGTCCTTTCTATTCTGTTTTTCTCTCATTTCAGTTTACATTCCGTCCGAGGTCCCAGGTTTGACATTTTTTTCTCGGATCATCATTGCGTTCATTGGATTCTAGGACTTCGGTTTCTCTTCAGTGTTTTTTCTGCCTTTTGTTTCTGTTTTGTCGCAGCTTGAAATAGGAAATTAGGTGTGGGGAGGGGAGCCTTATTGTATCTAACTTTTCCTGATTGTTTTTTTTTTTCTCTGTGTTAATGTGCTGCTGTGGAGTTCTAGTAAAGAGGGACCCACCCCTGTCCGTCCTTCCGTCCATTTATGTTATTCTACACACACTGTGATCTGGAAAAGAAGGGCTTAATAAAATCTATGTGTTAACATTTTTGTTCTCATTGGTAAAAAAAGAAAACATGATCCTTCAAGATATTTTGCCAACATAATTGAGATATGCTTAAAGATAAGCTCCTAGTCTAATATGTTGTGGCTTGTGGATTTCTTCTTCCTTTAAATCTGTGAATCATCTTGTTTGAAGCTAAATTAAAACTTATTCATCCAAATTCCTTGGGTGTAATTGTGTTTGCTCATACCATTTCAATACTCTTCTTGCAATATCTGAGGCAGATTTAGTCGTTGTCTCTCATGGCCATAACTCTGATCTTCCAGCACACATAGTCACTTATGCTTAAAGGGACATACTACTGCCCAAATAAAAGAAATCAATGTTTAATCAATGTGCCCCAATCAAAATAAGCATGCCGTAAATTATGTAACAATAAAGAAGTGAGAGCACTCAGTAAATATTAAAAGTTACCACAAATATAGGTGGATACAGTCCTAAAACATAAATAAAAAGAGAGACCATAGGGTAATACTGTTACACATTACAGTAAAAACTCATATTACTCATACTCATAAAAGCTGGCTCAGACTAGAGGCTTTAAACGGAGGATACAACAGGTACAGTGTATCCATGTTGCAAACAGGATATCTCCAGGTTGAATTATCAATGCTCCACCATAAAAAAATGAGTAAAAACGGTGCAAGTTCATGCCCCTCACCAGGACTCTGCAAGATCACGGCATTAAATACCGATGGTGGCTGTCCGGAACACTGGTGGTACCGCAAGGAGATGCGATACACACCATGTCGGCCGCTGAAGACCACACGGAGTTCTTAAAAAGTCTCAATATTCCAACGGCAGCTCACAACAGGAGACCAGAAGCAGTGACCCCTAATGCGAAGCAGAAACGAGGAAACGGATCCACAGGAGACACGCACCCACTGGGGCGAGAAGACCCCCCATAAAGAGACTCTCTTGTCCACACAACCTGCGTTATCACCGAGGCTCCAGCGTTTTGCAGGGCCACAGTAGGCGGTGAAAGACTAACAGCAGGGCCCATAGAGGACTAACAGAGACAGCACAAACTTGTCAGCTAACCCTATCCCTTTATTTTTCTTTGTTTTAGCTCTGTGAAGCTCTAAAACATAAGAGCCTATACCATGCCCTATCAATGGGCCGATATTGACTCCAAAGTTTATTTTAACCCCACAGTAGCCACTGACAGACATTGCCACCATGTCTAAATTAACCACACGAGAAACACTCACACATTCTGCCAATAGGCTCATGTTCATCCCACCAGAGATGTCAACCTAGGCTGTCGAGATGCTTGCCTTACCCCACGTGAGTAGTAGTGGAGCCCTACCACAGTAAGCATTATGTCTCCATAAGAGTCACTAACGGGCCCCACCTAGGCACATACCCTAACGGTACACAGGCTGCCCTACCAATGGGGACTACCCCATAAGCCGATAGCCCTGTCAACACGCTGATCCGGGCGGTTAAGATTAAGCCCCTACGAGCGGATAGTGGGTTATCCTAGACTAAAGATTTATGCCCGGATGAATGGCCGAAACGTGCTACCAATGTCTTAATATCCGACTCACACGGGCCGTTAGAGGGCTTTAGCACAGGGCACACTTTAAGGCCACAACAGCAGCCAGAGTGAGATACCGACTCGCGAGCTACCTATACACTCTTCTCACATATCCCACCTGACCTGCTGGGACGCCCAACCCAGAATGATGTATGTATGCTGTAAATGCACGATATGTTTAAATCGTTTAATTCTTAAGCAGATAGCGGGTCATCCCACATTATAGACACATGCCCACACGAGCGGACAACACGTTTTCCTAACATTTCCACGCTTTAATTCCAACTCACAAGCGCTGTTAGAGGGCTACATTTCAGGTCCACCGCAGTGGCTAGAATGATATACCGACTCGGGAGCTACCTACACAATCTTCTTACACATGTCACCTTCACCTGAGCTGATAGGACGCTTAACCAAGAAAGATACATGTATGATATAAATGCACGTTCTGTTTAAATTGTTTAACTCTTATCCATCAGATATCTGTATATTGTCATTAAAATCAGTGGAAATTTCCACAACAAAAATAAAGAATTAAAAAAGAAAAAAAAGAAAAAAGGAGTAAAAAAACTTTTTTTTTAAACTGGTAGACGTTAATAGTTTTATAGATTTTAAAAGTTGCCATTTTAAGCCATAGCTGTCCAATATACCCAAAGTTCATTTCCTAAGGCTCAGACGGAATTGAACAGAAATAGAACAATATAGGTGCCAGTCAAGGATTTTAAAAACTCAATTTATGGAAAAAGGGTATAATTCTGATTCACTACAAGAAAAATGTGAACTAATTGAAAAAGAACCAAGAGATACCCTATTCAAATATAAAACTAAAAAACTGGAAGAGGGAGAAAAATAAATACCTTTTTTCTTTAATTATTGTTCTTACAATAAAAAAAAATGCGTCAAATAATTCAGAAGAATTGGCATATTTTAGAAGAGAATCGTGATATTAATAATTTTTTAGGAGAAAGAACGAAAATTATTTTTAGAGGGGCTAATAATTTTAAACAAATGTTAACTAAGAGTTTTTTAGACCAAGAAAAGACTAATAAGACTCAAGCCTCATTTGTTTTATACATCCCTTACACAAATTGGTATCCCTATACAATACCTTCCATAAGAACACACACACACACACACACACACATTACATTCTCTACAATAACACATAACACATCCCCTGCACACATACACTCTACTCCCTGTGAGAGAACTCTTGGGTCATATAATATACAAAGTACGGAGAGAATACTTAATATAATAGTAGTCAATTAATAGGGTGCTATTCCTTAAAGGTACTCCCTCAAATACCAAAACAATCAATAGTAAATAGCAAAGAATGCACACCATATAGTATATAGAATCTCTATCTGTATTTATTACATCACATATACATAAACATTACAAATAACAGAATCAGTGACTCACTAGGCAATTAATATGCTAAAATCAATATTTACCACATTCCACAAGCCTAAATGGGCAGAAACACGAGTCAGACCAAAAAAAAACAACGTTTCCGGCTCATCCTGGTAGCCTTTATCAATGGTATTTATATCACAACACTCATCCTGAAACCCCTTATATACATATATACATATATACTTACAGCTGATGGCCATCAGTAATAATGTGACTAGCCGAGACCGGAAGTGACATCATCACTTCCGACCACGGTCTCATTCACAAAATACATAAATCTTAATATTAGTCACACAATCATATAGGTAATCTTCCCAAAAGGGTACCTCCATATATCATGAATAAACATAAACTATTAAGAATAAATTATTGAAAATAGATTCTTAAAAATAAATTCATGCCTATACGCATTCGCGATAGCCACTCGTCCCTTCGCCATATTACTTAATGGCAATCTGCCCACTACCATGTCCGCGCAAAAAAATAAAAATTACAAAACAAGAATAATAATTAATAAATAAATAAATGAATAGGCAGAGTTAACCTCTACCCCAAACGGAAAAATTAACCGCATTATCATGGCAGTCCTCCGTACTAATAGCTTGTCTTACAAAGAGAAACTTCGGATATCAAAAACGCGTCGAAACCTGCACATGTGCAAAAAGGGCGAACGTCAATCCAATCACATATGGCATATAAATTTTAAATATGCACAGTAGTAAAAAAATAATAACAATAGAACCTATACCAAATGGCCACATAAAAGATCCGTCTATAAGCGGTCATTCAAAATGAGTGAAAAAGAATACAGTATGGGGACAATTACTTCCCAGCTAATACCAATTGTACTCATGGGTGGGCCATGTAGGTGGATTTATGAGTGGGCCTTGTAGGCATACTCATGGTCATGCCCTGGAGGCCCAGACCTTGAGCTGTGTAAGGGGCCCAAAAAAATGGAGCTGTTTCCTGTTTGTCAATTGTTGTGAGCACTGTAACAAACAGTCTCCAGAGATCCTCTTCTACACCAGACCTGTGGAGTCAGACTGCAGCCTGAGCCCATCATCATTCTCTTGTCCTCATCTGGTGGTAAGTAGGCAATCCAGTATATTATTAGTGGCACTAATCTCTAAATTACCTCACATTAAAGGGCCACTATAGTCACCAGAAGCACTACAGCTTAAATTTAGTGATTCTGGTGTCTATAGCCTGTGCCTGCAGGCTTTTTAATGTAAACACACTGCCTTTTCAGATAAAAGACACTGTGTGCAGCACTGGCGTTGGCCCATATGGCAGAGCATATGGGTGGGGCATTGTGATGTCACATGGTGGGCAGGACATATGGCAAAACATCACAGGCTCTCAAAATACGTGTTAGAGAACACATTTCTAACATTAATAGAAAATTTGGTCAGCATAGCGTATCCAAACATTTTTTAGAAGCCCATGGTGGAGATGCTAGTGGACTGGAATTCATGGGAATAGAAGGGGTTAAAGCACACTGGAGGGGACATTGAAAGTCTCCTAAGCAAATCAAAAATGAGGTAGATTTTTAACACTGACACTTTGCTACCTCACAGCCTAAATGCCGACTTTGAGATGAATTTTTGTATATGAGAAAGTTTTTAAAGTGTTTTATTAATTCTTCCCCCTTTTTACAGTTTTTTTTCTGTTTTTATTGTTATTTTATATATTTTTTATTTCTCTGTTTATATATTCCCCCTTTCTATATCGTCTTATATTGTCTAATGTGATATTTGGAATATGAAGACTTTCTATCAATATGTTATTCATATTTTAATTGGATTATAAATGCTAGTATGTTGCCTTATATTGTTTATAACTATTGCCCTGAACAGACTTTCAAATATGGATGCTTGAGGTTTTCCGGTCTCTACGTCATCACGTGAATACCGTCATGATGTCACGCAAGGATGCACAAAGAAGTGCCGGACACAGGATGATGACAAAAGCGAAAATAGAGACTAGAACCCATTAGGAAAAGGCGCCAGGACTGCATTTAAAAACAGAACTACAGAGGCGAACAGGATTAATCACTTTCGAGAAAGGCTAATCGCCGACACACGTCAAGTGGCAAGTGATCAGTGAACTTTCCTTGTTTTTATGTTTTTAATGTTAATTCAATAAATTGTGCTTTTACCACCTTGACCCTGCATCCTGGAATTTTATGGTGGAGCATTGATAATTCAGCCTGGAGATGTCCTGTTTGCAACAAGGATCCACTGTACCTGTTGTATCCTCTGTTTAAAGCCTCTAGTCTGAGACAGCTTTTATGAGTGGCTCAGCAGCATGTAGTTGGACCAGTAATATGAGCTTTTACTGTAATGGTTAACAGTATTATCCTATGGTCTCTCTTTTTATTTGCGTTTTAGGATTGTATCCACCTACATTTGTGGTAACTTTTAATTTTTACTGAGTGCTCTCACTTTGTTATTGTCACATTTTGCATTTTATTTGTGTGTATAGAGTGATCCACACAGGTGATTGTAGCACCATATTTTACACTTTCCAAATATTGTTTATATATAATGCCATCAATTATGCATATTTTTTTTCCATTAGGTATATACAGGGGTGGCAAAAGACATTGTGCTGCCTAGGTCCAAGGATAATATGCAACCCACTCCCCCACCCTCGCGCACCAAAGGCACACCACACCAACATCCATCATGTTATGCAGTCTGTGTAGTAAATGCATTATGTGTGTCTGTAGAAGATGCAGTGTATGTGTGTCATGGATGTCTGTTTTTGTGTCGTGGATGTAGTGTGTATTGTATGCAGTGTGTGTGTTGACTACATTGTGTGTGTGGAAGTGGATGCAGTGTCTGTGTTTTGTGTAGTGTGTGTAGTGCCAGGGCCGGACTGGCCCACCGGGATACCGGGAAATTTCCCGGTGGGCCGCGGCACCTGGGGGCTGCGCTGCCACGTAGGTGGCACACTGAGAGGGGACCGGCCGCGTTCCAGACTGGAGCCGCCGGGCCGGGTGGCAGCTTTGCCGGTCCGGCGGCACTCCAGTCACTGTTGTCGCTGGTGGCTGAAGGAGGAGGAGCCTGTCTACCATGATCCCTCGTGGTTCCTGTGCTGGGAATTGTGGGAATTGTGTGGGAATTGTGGGAACACCCACACACTGAACCTTTCACACACATTGCACCCCTCATACATTGCACCACTGCTCCTATACCCTACTACAGCCCCATATCCCAGCAGACTCCAGGTAAGTTGTCAAACTGTTCTTAAACAGTTTGACTACTTACTCTGGGAGGGGGTGCCGACACTCCTGGCACCATAACCACTACACAGAGGAGTAGTGGTTATTGTGCATGGAATATTTCTTTAAATAATCTACAAGTGCCCCTCCCAGGCTCAGGTTCTGGATCCGTCACTGGTATATGACATGTATATTAATGTGTATATTAGTTTTATATATATATATATATATATATATATACACATATATATATATATATATATATATATTATATTTAAACATATTAATGTACATTTATACATGCATAATACACAGAGAAATTTCATTAATATGTACCATATTTAATGAGCAAATATTGGCCCAGTCTTGTTGCTAGGTGCATACTCCAGCACAATAACATATTTAAAGTGAAGAGCACACCCACAGAACTTCAAAATAAAATTTTTTTACAGTTGTGCCCTACATACATTCACCATTTCAGTCCCATTAACAAGCTTTCCTTAATATGTCAAGGTAGTTGGACTGAAACATTGATTACATGCAAAGGCACGTCTGCTTAAAATAAATCTGCACTTTTGTTTATTTTGAAGCCTATGTGTGCGCTTTTTACGTTGAAGTACTTTTTAATTTTAAGTTATCTGTTCTAACTCTGTATCTGCACACTATGCTGGCGCGACGCATTATGGGGCTGGTAAATATTTTTTTTCCAGGGCTGCTTTTAATTCCCAGTCCGGCCCTGTGTAGTGCATGCAGTGTTTGTGTGGTGGATGCAGTGTCTACGTAGCTGATGCAGTAAATGTGTTGTGGAAATAGTGTCTGCATGTAATAGTGTCTGTGTAGTGTTTGATTAGTCCTGGAGGGTGGTGAGCAATTGGGCTTAACCCCCTTTTCCTGCCTCTTAACTGTGGGCTGGAAGAGGGGAGACAGTATGTAGGAAGGTGTCAGGGTTTTACCTGAGTTGGGAGTCTGTAGCACAGATATGATTCTCACCCTTGTAAATAGCCACAGGCCAAGGTGGTCAGGTAAGAATTCACCTGGCCTGTGGATCTGTGCATGGGGGCTGTGCAGGATGAAGCTCCAAAACGCAGCACATGCAAGGACTCAAACAGCAGGATAGTCAAGGGATAGCCGAGGTCAAAGGATGCCAGAGGACAGGAACAACGAGGAATAGCCGGAGTCAAGGGATGCCAGAGGTCAGAGTAAACGATGCCAGGAGCCGGGGTCAATATGAAGCAGAGAATCAATAGACAGGAACACTGGTACGGAACACACACAACAGGATCAAAGACTTGATCCAGATCACAGGGCGAGGCTGAGTTTATATACCCTGCTGATATCTGATCAGGATCAGGTGAAGCACGGCTATCGACAAGGACCATCCCCCAGTGCTGCAGACAAGCCAGGATCAATAGAACTGAAATAGCTGGTAAGAAACAAAGCTACTGTGGCTCAGAGGTAGGAAGCAGGACCAAAACCACCAAGTACCCAGGTTTGAATCCTGACAGAAGGTGCCAGTATAGGTGGGTCAATGTGTTGGAAGGTGACAGATTGGGGGAGCAGTGTTTAGTAAGTTGGCAGCGTGTAGACAGGGCGTGGAATAGCAGGCTGGTGGGACAAGGTGTGGAGGAACAGACTGTGGGTTAGTAAGGTGTTGGGGGGGGGCAGACTTGCGGCAAACTGCCGGGGCCACACGTTCAAGGGGCCCATCGAGTGGCCCATGCTGTTAGGGCCAGCTATTGGGTATGGAATTCCGGGCGGTCTGGTCAGCGAAGTGGGCTTTAACAGTGTGCCCCCTGTGATGAGATCACTGCTGGGAGGAAGTGACTGCCCTGGTCACTCCTTCCAGCTATCAGAGAGAGCCTGGGAGTCAAAGTGGGATATATATATATATATATATATATATATACATGAGATTCGGTGTGTAATAGGGTGAAGCATGTATGTGTGTGGGTGTGAAGGTATGTGGGGAAAAAGTGTGTATGTGAAGAGATGATGTGTGTGTGAGGGGTGCACTGTGTGTATGCAAAGGTGTACTCTGTGTTGATGGGAGTTTACTGTATGTGGGGGGTTCTCTGTCTGTGAGGGTGTACTGTGTTCAGGGAGGTGTAGAGAGTGGGATAGGAAAGAGCTTTATACTTTTTACTTTATTAATTGTTTTTAAAAAATAAATAAAAACATGAATATCCCTTTCCCTGATCTTACCAATCAGATCTGTTGTGGTTGAGAAGGCTGTCTATCCATCGGGTACAGGGGAGGTCACAAAATGAGAGGTATCTCTCGTGGAGCTCTAGCACTTACACAGACTGACCCATACAAACCCACAGACTGACCCATCCACATATACAGACTGACCCATACACACACACACACACACACACACAGACTGACCCATAAACACACACACGGACTGCTCCCCCACATACACAGACTGCTCCTCCACACCCATACACACAGCATGAACCCCCCCACACACAGACTGAACCCCAACCACACACAGACTGACCCCCACACACACAGACTGACCCATACACAGACTGAGCCCCCCCCCCACACACAGAGACTGACAGGCTGTGGGGGACAGGGTATGGGGGGTGGGGTGTGGGGATGCAGGTTCTGTAGGGGTGCTTTGTGGGAGCATGGTGTGGGAATGCAGACTGTGGGTGCATGGTGTGGGGATGTAGACTGTGGGGGCATGGTGTGGGGATGGAGACTGTGGGGGTGGTTTGTGGGGACATGGTGTGGGGATGCAGACTAGGGGTTGATTTGTGGGGGCATGGTGTGGAGATGCAGAATGTGGGGGTGGTTTGTGGGAGCATGGTGTGGGGATGCAGACTGTGGGAGGTGGTTTGTGGGGGCGTGGTGTGGGGATGTAGACTGTTTGGGCATGCAGACACATGATTTTATTAACAACATGGAGGCGAGTATTACCCCTCCCTCTTATCCCGAGGATTGACTGGATATGGGTAAGATGACTTTACGGTAAGTCTTTTAGTATGGGATTATCCTGTTTATGATTGTCTGTGTTCAGTTTGGGCTATTTCAAACTACTTTCATCTAGTTATATTTGATGACACAATTTATGCATAAATCCAGTTTTATGCAAGGATATTACCATAGTTCTCCTCTCTATTAAAACTTGATTTTGACCTTGTATCTTTGTTGGCATTCTCTTTGTTGGTGTTCCCTTCTCTGTTGGGGATCACAAGAAAGAGGGAGTAGTGTATTGGTCACCGCCTACTATGTTGGAGAGGAATCCGATTGGCTGTTCCTGTCGCTAGGAAGATATACTTCTCATGTTATTTATTGTTACCATACTGTTTTATGTTATATTTTTTTCTTTTAATTTAAGGCCAAAGTAGCCATACTGGAAGGATAACTGAATTTTAAAACTTTTGCTGTAATGATATTAAATTTGAAATTCATCCTGAATTCACTTCAAATTCTCACTGTAGTGAATAACCCTGGAAATGTTGCAGTTTCTTCCTATAACATGACATTGGAATATATAAAGCTGAAATAAGAAAAACTAACGCTGTAGGGCATTCTTATTTACAAATTGCACAGTGCTCACGTTTTTATTCTTGGTATTTACAAGAATGAATAGCTCACAATAGTGTCAGCTGCATGCAAACTCTCAGATAAGAATGTCCCTCTTGCTGGCATGAAAACTGTTGCAAGTCATGCATATAGAAACCATTTGTAATTAATGTTACTGAAGCAAGAAAAATGGAGCAATTAAGGTATCGTACTCACTGTAACTGCTGTTAAACATTTTACATCAGCTTCGTGAACTTTTTTAACAAGGCCTTGCAGTGTTTAAAAGAGCGGTCTAAAACCTTGTAGCAAATTAAAATCCCCCAAATCAAGCTACTTAGTTTCAAAGGTCTGGAAATTGTACTAAACAGAGTTATTTTAATTAAACAACAATAATGAATTGGAACAGATAATTAAAAAGCTTTATTTCTTCAGAAAGTCAAATGGAGAAATACACGAGTAAACCATTTGTCTTGTTTAATGCCTCCTTGCTGCAGATGCAATTTGTTGTTGTTCATTATAACTTTTAAAGTTTAAACACCTCAAACAAAGAAGTAAACTGAGAGGGCATTGTGATATATATACAGGAAGAAATCAATTTTTTTTGTTAAAAGTATTCAACATGTGCATGCCGAATAAAATGAGTTTGTCTGATTCTGAATTCTTGAAGAATTATAATAATAATAATAATAATAATAATAATAATAATGATATATTCTTAATTATGCATTCTATGATGGATCACAATGAACCACATTTTGTTAATATGTTGATTCGGTTTTTCTGAGTTTACTTAAATGAATTTAATAAAGTTTGTGTGGAAAAAACCAACTGCGATGCAAAAGCATAGCATTAACTGATATAATGCAATGCAAGATTGAAAGCAAAGCAATGCATTAGCATATTAACAGTGCCACCACACATCAAACAAAACCCCAATTGCATGCATAACAGGATGTAATCACTAAAAAATAAAATGTACGGTAGCTGCCTTTTTTGCTTGTTGGATTTCATTACATCCACCACACCAATACAATTTGTTGTTTAGTAATTAGAGCTCTTTGTGAATGTCACTCCAAGTACTCATTCATTTATTGCAAATGCCTTTCATTTGAAGCATGACAATTTGTTAATAATCAATACAATACCTGCATATGTACCTACATTTACTATACCTACCTATGCCCACTTACTGTATGTAATAGTTCCTATACATACCTGTGAAACTGCACAAAATGTAAAATTGACTTTGGCTTGGCAGGTATGCACTATGCAAAGTGTTCACTGCAGTTTGCTGTGCAGTTTGTGCAATGTTCTCTGGATGCTGGAGGTTGGTTTAGGCTGTTGCATATTTTATGTTATTTAAAAAAATCATCATTCCTATGTGCAGACAATAGCTGAAACCATGTACTCCAGGAATAATATTTCCCTAGTATCTTGATATATGATGTGGTGTTATATGACATATGATTGTCAGTTTGCCACTGCAGTCAACCACAAAATCCTGAACATAAATCAGAACAACAGGGCGCCACAATCACAGAGTCAAATACAATCCGAAGATTCCCATGGATAGAGGGGACAATGAATAAAGGAAAATATCCACTTTATTGGTAATAAACAAAGCTAAAATAGGCAATAGCACACAAATCTGCGCAAAATCGCAACAAAAACATATATTAAAAAACCAATTAGGGCAAAACAGCCCATATGGGCAGCAGCTTAAACAATGCAAGTAACTGTACAAATGTTGAAAAGTGCAAGTGCCAAAAGTGCAAAGAATATCAAAAGTCAAACAAAAAGAAAGAAAGCCGTCTACAGGCAATGGCTGCCTAAAAAATAGACTAGACCACTTAGCCCGTGTACTAAAAAAAGATGAGGGGAAAGAAGACCCCCCCCTCCAAAATAACCCGCGGCCCCTGACGAAGGTGCATCACAAGAGCACCGAAACGTGTTGGGTTATTTTTTTGGGGGGGGTCTTCTTTCCCCTCATCTTTTCACTTATAGGGCACTCTGTCACCATGTGCAGGCAGCCAGCATTCTAAGCATGGCTCTGCACATTTAGTACACTGTTTTTTCACTATTCACTTTATCTTTCTTTTGTGCTTTATACCTTCCAATATGTGGCATACTATATAACAGATCCATCTGTAGATATATTTTGTCTATTCAATAATTTTGGACTTAGTTTATATGGGGCAGTCATTATGATAGATACTACTTTCAATATTTTTAATTTTTTGGATCATTTTATATCCAATATATAGTATCTATTTATACTCTTCTGCTTATTCAGTTACTAATGTCCCAATATGCTAGCAATTGAGTACATGGCAGTTAACATTATAGATAGTGATGTCGCGAACCCGAAATTTTCGGTTCGCGAACGGCGAACGCGAACTTCCGCAAATGTTCGCGAACCGCCCGAAACGCCATTGACTTCAATGGGCAGGCGAATTTTAAAACACACAGGGACTCTTTCTGGCCACAATAGTGATGGAAAAGTTGTTTCAAGGGGACTAACACCTGGACTGTGGCATGCCGGAGGGGGATCCATGGCAAAACTCCCATGGAAAATTACACAGTTGATGCAGAGTCTGGTTTTAATCCATAAAGGCAGAAATCACCTAACATTCCTAAATCACAATGAATATGGATTGACACCTGACATATGACATATTGACACCTTGACATATGGATTGACACCTGTCCTCAGAGCCCCTGATACACACTGACACAGAGCAGAATTGGGACTGTTCCTCCTACATCGGGTCACTTGGCAGATATGGATTGACACCTGTCCTAAGGTTCCCTGATACACACTGAAACAGAGCAGAATAGGGACTGTTCCTCCTACATAGGGTCACTTGGCAGATATGGATTGACACCTGTCCTAAGGATCCCCGATACACACTGACACAGAGCAGAATAGGGACTGTTCCTCCTACATAGGGTCACTTGGCAGATATGGATTGACACCTGTCCTCAGAGCCCTGATACACACGGACACAGAGCAGAATAGGGACTGTTCCTCCTACATAGGGTCACTTGGCAGATATGGATTGACACCTGTCCTCAGAGCCCCTGATACACACTGACACAGAGCAGAATAGGGACTGCTCCTCCTACATAGGGTCACTTGGCAGATATGGATTGACACCTGTCCTCAGAGACCATGATACACACTGACACAGAGCAGAATAGAGACTGTTCCCCCTACATAGGGTCACTTGGCAGATATGGATTGACACCTGTCCTCAGGATCCCTGATACCCAATGTCACAGAGCAGAATTGGGACTGTTCCTCCTACATAGGGTCACTTGGCAGATATGGATTGACACCTGTCCTAAGGATCCCTGATACCCAATGTCACAGATCAGAATAGGGACTGTTCCTCCTACATCGGGTCACTTGGCAGATATGGATTGACACCTGTCCTAATCTTACCAATCAGATCTGTTGTGGTTGAGAAGGCTGTCTATCCATCGGGTACGGGGGAGGTCACAAAATGAGAGGTATCTCTCGTGGAGCTCTAGCACTTACACAGACTGACCCATACAAACCCACAGACTGACCCATCCACATATACAGACTGACCCATACACACACACACACACACACACACAGACTGACCCATAAACACACACACGGACTGCTCCCCCACATACACAGACTGCTCCTCCACACCCATACACACAGCATGAACCCCCCCACACACAGACTGAACCCCAACCACACACAGACTGACCCCCACACACACAGACTGACCCATACACAGACTGAGCCCCCCCCCCACACACAGAGACTGACAGGCTGTGGGGGACAGGGTATGGGGGGTGGGGTGTGGGGATGCAGGTTCTGTAGGGGTGCTTTGTGGGAGCATGGTGTGGGAATGCAGACTGTGGGTGCATGGTGTGGGGATGTAGACTGTGGGGGCATGGTGTGGGGATGGAGACTGTGGGGGTGGTTTGTGGGGACATGGTGTGGGGATGCAGGCTAGGGGTTGATTTGTGGGGGCATGGTGTGGAGATGCAGAATGTGGGGGTGGTTTGTGGGAGCATGGTGTGGGGATGCAGACTGTGGGAGGTGGTTTGTGGGGGCATGGTGTGGGGATGTAGACTGTTTGGGCATGCAGACACATGATTTTATTAACAACATGGAGGCGAGTATTACCCCTCCCTCTTATCCCGAGGATTGACTGGATATGGGTAAGATGACTTTACGGTAAGTCTTTTAGTATGATAGATACTACTTTCAATATTTTTTATTTTTTGGATCATTTTATATCCAATATATAGTATCTATTTATACTCTTCTGCTTATTCAGTTACTAATGTCCCAATATGCTAGCAATTGAGTACATGGCAGTTAACATTATAGATAGTGATGTCGCGAACCCGAAATTTTCGGTTCGCGAATGGCGAACGCGAACTTCCGCAAATGTTCGCGAACCGCCCGAAACGCCATTGACTTCAATGGGCAGGCGAATTTTAAAACACACAGGGACTCTTTCTGGCCACCATAGGGATGGAAAAGTTGTTTCAAGGGGACTAACACCTGGACTGTGGCATGCAGGAGGGGGATCCATGGCAAAACTCCCATGGAAAATTACACAGTTGATGCAGAGTCTGGTTTTAATCCATAAGGGCAGAAATCACCTAACATTCCTAAATCACAATGAATATGGATTGACACCTGACATATGACATATTGACACCTTGACATATGGATTGACACCTGTCCTCAGAGCCCCTGATACACACTGACACAGAGCAGAATTGGGACTGTTCCTCCTACATCGGGTCACTTGGCAGATATGGATTGACACCTGTCCTAAGGTTCCCTGATACACACTGAAACAGAGCAGAATAGGGACTGTTCCTCCTACATAGGGTCACTTGGCAGATATGGATTGACACCTGTCCTCAGAGACCATGATACACACTGACACAGAGCAGAATAGAGACTGTTCCCCCTACATAGGGTCACTTGGCAGATATGGATTAACACCTGTCCTCAGAGACCATGATACACACTGACACAGAGCAGAATAGAGACTGTTCCCCCTACATCGGGTCACTTGGCAGATATGGATTGACACCTGTCCTAGGGATCCCTGATACACACTGACACAGAGCAGAATAGAGACTGTTCCCCCTACATAGGGTCACTTGGCAGATATGGATTGACACCTGTCCTAAGGATCCCTGATACACACTGACACAGAGCAGAATGGGGACTGTTCCTCCTACATAGGGTCACTTGGCAGATATGGATTGACACCTGTCCTCAGAGCCCCTGATACACACTGACACAGAGCAGAATTGGGACTGTTCCTCCTACATAGGGTCACTTGGCAGATATGGATTGACACCTGTCCTAAGGATCCCTGATACCCAATGTCACAGATCAGAATAGGGACTGTTCCTCCTACATCGGGTCACTTGGCAGATATGGATTGACACCTGTCCTAAGGATCCCTGATACACACTGATACACACCTACTTGAATGGTATAGACATTTTTAGCGGCTCCTGG
>OW240916.1:108578244-108592421 GCA_933207985.1 Pelobates cultripes
TTCAATCTATAACAGTGAAAAAAGGTGTTTTTTTTTAAATCCAAGCTATTGTGACACCAGATGTAAGTGGTGGCACTGACTGGGGAAATGGGCACAGTATGCACTGTGAGCCTGACACAGAAGTTGGCAGCAGTGGCAGACAACTGACTGCTATTCAATCTATAACAGTGAAAAAAGTTTTTTGTTTTTAAATCCAAGCTATTGTGACACCAGATATAAGTGGTGGCACTGACTGGGGAAATGGGCACAGTATGCACTGTGAGTCTGACACAGAAGCTGGCAGCAGTGGCAGACAACTGACTGCTATTCAATCTATAACAGTGAAAAAAGTTTTTTGTTTTTAAATCCAAGCTATTGTGACACCAGATGTAATTGGTGGCACTGACTGGGGAAATGGGCACTGTGAGCCTGACACAGAAGCTGGCAGCAGTGGCAGACAACTAAGTGCATTTACATTACATAGAAAAAAAAAACCAAAAAAAAGCATACCCTTATCCCTAACCTAGCTATGCTTTTCCCTATCCTATGAACAGCAGCTACACTTTCCCTCCTCTTACTAAGCATGCAGCTTGAGAATGAATCTAAATGGATGCCTTCCAGGAGGTGGGAGGGTCTGCTAGGGAGGGTGTGCTGCTAATTAGCTGGAATGTGTCTGCTGACTGTGAGGTACAGGGTCAAAGTTTACTCAATGATGACGAATAGGGGGCGGGTCGAACCGCGCATATGTTCGCCTGCCGTGGCGAACGCGAACATGCTATGTTCGCCGGGAACCGTTCGCTGGCGAACCGTTCGGTACATCACTAATTATAGATACTTTTTTGATATAACTTATTGATTGAATTATTTTCAATATATCCAACATATAGTATCTATTTTTACTCTTCTGCTTACTCAGCTTCTAATGTTCTAATATGCTAGCAATTTAGTATTATATCTTATATAATGCCACAGTCTGAGATTTACTAGGTAAAAGCAAGTCCTTCATGTCTCTTATATATTCTTTAGATGTATTGATACTAGCCTGCAGTCACAGATATTGACCTATGAAGCATTATATATTAAAGTCTAAACCTGTGTACTGCAGTATCTACTTTTAGAGACAATAGGAAGGGAGTTTTGTGCCATTAGGCAGTTATTTCCTCTTTCACCTGACCCATTTTTCTATTATTGTATTTTCTCATTGTATATATCTCTATATCGCACTTTGTATATAATCATTATTATTCATTATTCCAGTGGATACTCATGTACTAGTTATTTTGAGTATCTTATAGTTTTTAATATCAAAAGTCACTCTTACAAAAAACACATCAGCACAAACAACAACAGTATACTGACAGAATAAAGACTGCTGCATCACGAATGTAGCTCTTGTAGCTGCTCGAGCCCCTCAGTATGAGGGGAAAAGAGCTACAGCTAGTAGTCAATTAGTGACCATCTCGCTCTCCACCCAGAAAAGTCAGTCCATTTCCACACTACTTGCATGTACCTGAGATGCGAAGACAGTGAACACTCTACCAGCTACAGCAGCAGGAGCAATGGATGCAGTAGGCAGGCTTGGCAGTCAGATAGAAAGAGCTCCCTACTGCTGCAGCTAGACAGCTTTGGCACTTTGTTTTTGTTTGTTTTTTACATAAAAATGTATGTGTTGGCAATTGATGACCCATTCAATGCCAATTTAATAATAATTTTTTTCCCCTTAAAAAGGACAGAAGAATGTGGAGGTGAATGAGAAGTAAAGGATGGAGATGGGGGATAGTTGTGGATAAAAGAGATCTCGGAAATTACTTGCCAGACCCAAAGTGAGACAATATCTGCAAAAGCTCATGCAAAGTGTCTTCCAACAACTAGAGGGCTACAGGGTCTAACCCCAACTTACAGGATATGGCAAATCCCACAAATAAAAGTTCTAAATAGACATATTACCAGGCCTTAGAGTGGCAGGACTTAGTAAGAAAGATAAAGACCAAGTCAGTAATAGCCATGGTCAGGATAATAGAACTAGTCCTCCGGAGGCTAATCAACCTCTCCCCCCCACCCTCCACTCTGGGCCATGTGATTGTGATGTAATAACGATCACATGGACTGAATAGCCGTCCAGGCAGCTGCCTGCAGGGGGACTGTCTGGGTTATCATACAGTCTCCGTGCTGCTGCACTAAAGTGGGAAAATGAATTATACAGTGCCAAATAAATGTATATTTTATTGCAGAATATATATATATATATATATATATATATATATAACATCAAACTTAAAGGGACACTATAGTCACCAGAACAACTACAGCTTATTGCATTTGTTCTGGTGTGTGGAATCATTCCCTTCAGGCTTTTTGCCCTAGTGATAACTCCACTGGCCACTCCTCAGACGGCTACTAGAGGTGCTTCCTTTGGCAGTGCTGCACTGTGAAAAAATTATTAAAAAAAAAATTATATATATGAGCAATTTCATTCTAACCGTATTTTGATATATATATATATATATATATATATATATCAATATACACTTAGAATTAAATTATATAATCTATATATATGTGTGTGTGTGTGTGTGTATGATCATATAATGTAACTAAACCCCCATTATTTTTGCCTAGATTAGGTGTTTTTAAAAAAACTAATAAAATCTTTCAACATTGAAGTTGCCGTTTAGTGGATAGGTGAGTGCGCTGGATCTTGTGTTTTGTATTATTTGGCCCCCAGCAGCACCCTCATTTATGCATGTTCAGGTGAGTGCAGCCAACTCCCCCTTTTTTCATATATATATATATATATATATATATATATATATATATATTTGGGAGTCTAGCCAACTCCTTGGTTTTGCACCCCTCCCTGTCACAGGTGCCTCATCCCAGGGCCCTATTTAGCCTTGTACTGCAGAGAGCCCCAGATGGAATTTTTTTCCTCAAGTAAGTGGTTAATCTCATAAGAGCAGACATTAGGCTGTTCGTGTAGGACCTGCCAAAGATGGGGTACATTGACGTTGTGGCAGGCTTATGCAATGTATGATCATATAATGTAACTAAACCCCCATTAGTTTTGCCTAGATTAGGTGTTTTTAAAAAAACTAAATCTTTCAACATTGAAGTTGCCGTTTAGTGGATAGGTGAGTGCGCTGGATCTTGTGTTTTGTATTATTTGGCCCCCAGCAGCACCCCCATTTATGCATGTTGAGGTGAGTGCAGCCAACCCCCCCTTGTTTCATATATATATATATATATATTTGGAAGTCTAGCCAACTCCTTGGTTTTGCACCCCTCCCTGTCACAGGTGCCTCATCCCAGGGCCCTATTTAGCCTTGTACTGCAGAGAGCCCCAAATGGAATTTTTTTCCTCAAGTGGTTAATCTCATAAGAGCAGACATTAGGCTGTTAGTGTAGGACCTGCCAAAGATGGGGTACATTGACGTTGTGGCAGGCTTATGCAATGTATGATCATATAATGTAACTAAACCCCCATTATTTTTGCCTAGATTAGGTGTTTTTAAAAAAACTAATAAAATCTTTCAACATTGAAGTTGCCGTTTAGTGGATAGGTGAGTGCGCTGGATCTTGTGTGTGTGTGTGTGTGTGTGTGTGTGTGTGTGTGTGTATATATATCTCAATATACACTTAGAATTAAATTCTATAATCTATATATATGTGTGTGTGTGTAATTTATAGAATTACATAAATACACACATAAGATTTAAATAGATACATATGTGTATATATATAATTAAATTCTATGTGTATATTTATGTAATATTTTTACATAATTATGTTATTTTGTTAATTTTAATTTGAGGGACCTGCCTGACAACCCAGGCAAAAAATTCAGAGATTTCAATTTGCAAGTTCTATATAAACCTGTAACTTTACAATACACCATAAAACCTGTACATGGGGGTACTGTTGTACTCGTGAGACATTCCTGAACACAAATATTTGTATTTTATTGCAATAAATTTTAATGTGTTATGACATTCCCAGTTAAAATACCACACAGAACTAAAACCTTTCTTAATTTCTCAATTTTTTTTTTAGATTTTATCCATATTAAAGTATGTTTCATATATAAATATTTGATGTGAAATGAAAGCCCTGTTTCTCCTGAACAAAATGATATATAATTAGTGAGGGTGCTTTTAATATGACAGAGGTGAATTACGGTTTAATAGACATATAGCGCAAATTCCAGGTTTTCTTTAAGTTTTGTTTTGATCAGAACTTGTACAATTGCCTCCGTCCTTAAGGGTTAAAGTTATTTAATATTTTAAAAAATATTATTATATTTTTTTAAATATTTTTTTTTATATATGATAAAAAATTTTTTTTATATTTTAATACCTATGCTTCAGCAAGGTTAGTTGCCCAATACACAAGTAAAGTAATTTAAAGGAACACTCTGGTCACCATAACAACGTAATCTAAATTAAACACCTTTGTTTTGAATGGGGAGCTACTGATGGGCCTAGAGCACCCAGCCAGAAACTCCGTTTCAGAAGCCAGATGCGCTGGGGGACCTGGAGAAGAGGCACTGAAGGAAGCTTTTGGGTTTAAACCATTGGAGAATGTTTTAAATGCTCAAGATAAGAGAGTGCCCAGGGGCCTCCTGTAACAACTTAAATTAGATAAAGTTGTTAAAGTGACCAGACTGTTCATTTAATATTTGATCTTAATTTATTACTTTTTCTTCCCTGGTATAAGAGATAGTCACAATACCTGGTTCAGGAGTTAAGCCTTGTGTCGGTACAGTACTTTCAGGGAAAATATGGGCTCTCTGTTCAATCAGATTTGTTGTGGATTGTATTACTTGTACAGGTACAGGCGTTGCTGCAACAGAATATTCTGGGACTGGAGATGAAACATTTCCTGCAAAGAAAACAATACAGCAAATTAGTATTCAACAAGTAGGTTACAAGATGTTCTCATATGTTCATGTGTTCATGATTCATCTTACGCTACCATTCTCCACAGAGTATTATGGTTGCCAATCTCTAGCTGTGCTTAATGCAGTACATGCTGTGTGCTATACTTTTGTCACTCACAGATTTATCATGCAATGAAAGTCCTCCGCTAAACTGCTCCCATCATAATATTCTTTATGATTGTTTGTTTTTAAAAATACAGATATAAATAATGTCTACTCACCTGAACTGCATTTTACCAATGTCTCATGGCTTGCAGTAAATATTTATCTCACCAACATAACACATATTTCACTTAAAACTGTAATGGTAAATGGAATATATTAGCAGGTGTTTTATGACTTTACAGAGATTTAAGGATTTTTCTGTATAGTCAAGGAAAGCTGTGAGTCAATTTCCAGTTTGTAATGACTAACCAAGAATAGTAGACATAAAAAAGATTGTAAAAGGAGATTACTGCACATTCACAGTTTACCGTACAGGGAAATATGTATATTGCATTTCTTTGTAAATGTTGATAGAATTGGGTCTGCATGAATAGTCCAGCTCATGGTCAGAAATTAATATTTACTCTTAAAGGAACACTCTAAGTACGATCACCACAACAGTGTTCTCTGGTAGTTCTGGTCCCAGGATTGTCCTGGCGTTATCTCCTTTGTAACCAGTCAAACTGTTTAGAACAAGGTTTTGGTTCCATCTTAGCAGTAATGGAGGCGGGGGAACAATGCGAAGGTGATCCCAGATAAGAACTTAATCAATTCCAATATGATTTGACTAATTCAACAGGTGGTGCCAAAGCATTCCTTTCACCATTACAGCTTGTATGGTGCGTGGAGTGTTCCTTTAATTAATAAATAAGATTATCAAATTGTTATTAATCTGTTTATACATTTGGGAGTGCAACTTATCACACAGAATCACATATTTAGTTATAACAAAATGAAGCAGCTTATACACGATGTGGCCCAAAGTTTATGTATACTCCTACTAATTACTGCGTTTGGATATTTCAGCTTCACCTAATAATAAGTGCATAAAATGCAGTAAATAGCCATGAAATCTCCATAGATGGAAATTGGCAGTACAGTGAATACTTAAGAGCTCAGTGACTTTAGATGTGACACTGTCAAGGATGCCATCAATAAAACAAGTGAAATATCTGTTCTACCTGATCTTCCTTGGTAATGGTAGACCATGCATACCCACAGTGTGAAAGCACCAACTGCTGAAGCACAAAGCATGTGAAAAACATAGCAATCTTCTGCTTAAAACACAGTTCCAAACTGTCTCTGGAAGCTACAGATACACACAAGCCTCATATATACTTGTTTAATGTTAAACCTGATCTGGAGTGAAGTAAAGTGTGCTGCCGCTGGACTATTAAGCAGTGGAAATACGTTCTCTGGAGTGGCTTCACAATATTGCAGTCTGATGTAAGAATGTGGGTATGACGTATGCCAGGAGATCGCTACCTGCCAGAATGCATTATACAAAGTAATGGTGTAATAATTGTGGGATAATGGTCTGGGGCTGAGCTAGGCCCCTTAGTGAAGGGTCATCTTAGTGCTACAGGATACATAGACATTTTGGACAACTGTGTGTATCAAATTTTTGTTTCCACAGTTTGGGGAATATCCTTTCCTTTCTCAACATACCCCTTCCCATTGCACAAAACGAGGTCTAAAACTTGGCTTGTTAGATTTGGTATGGAGGATCCTGAGCCATGACCTCAATCCTATTTAACACCTTCAGAATTAATCGCAAACCACACCTTCTCATCTAATATCAGTGCTTGTCCTCAGAAATGCTCTTTTGGCAAACATTTCCACAGACAGAATCCAAAAGTTGTTCGAGCCACAATTTAGACAAATTAGGGGAGGCAACTCAATATTAATGCCAGTGGTTTTGGAATGGGATATCTAACAATGTTTAGGTGTCCACATACCTTTGGTCATACAGTGCATTTTCATAGTGATATTTACAAATAATGTATATTCTTATTTTGGCCCAATTTATTTATTTTTTATAAACTTTTAAAATGCTGACACTAAAGTCACCAAAACAACTTAAGCTTAATGTAACAGATCATACCAGTGCAGTCTCACTGCTCAATTCCCTAGTGACACTTCTCTCCATGTGACTTACACAGCCTTCCTAGACATTTCCTGTAACGTAAGATATTATATTTATACTTCCTTTATTGCAAATTCAGTTTAATTCAGAATTTTTATCTTCTGCACTATTAATAGCTTACTAGACCTTGCAGGAGCCTCCTGTGTGTAAATAACGTTCAGTTTACAGATCAGGAGATAAAAGTAAGTTAACATTTGACTAAAATGTAAACCATTTTTTTCCATGCAGGATGTGTCAGTCACAGCCAGGGGAGGTGTGGCTAGCACTGCATAAACAGGAACAAACTCCTAAATATCAAAGAATTGAGCAGTGAGATTTCAGATGCATGATCTATACACAAAAAACATTTCTTTAAGCTAAAGTTGTTTTGGTGACTATAGTGTCCATTTAACCTGTATATAATTTCATATATTGTGAAAAATATTTTAATAATATTTTATATATGTATTATAAATTATTAGATATTGTAATATTTTTAAACAAAAACATATTTTGAAAAGTTTACCCAAAAACCTCAAAAATTTAACGAACATGTTAAATCAGGTTCTTTACTGGAAATTGTACAAGTCAGGAACATCCTAGCTTAATGTGTTAATATATTTAGTACCAGCTGATATAGTGGACATACTTCAAAAAGATACATCTCAATGTATTCTTCCTGGTAAAATATTTCATAAAGAGATAAATAAATAAATTGCTAACTACTGAAACTAATCTCTACAGTAAGTTATGACACTCTACTGTAAATTATGGAGGCACACAATATTAATTTTGTAAAACTATTTCACAATTATGTTTAATACATGCCACAAAAATATACAAAATTACAAAATATACTAAATACATGTATACTAATACACACATTGCCACTGCTTGTTAATGTGAAAGCACTACCAAATGAAAAACTGCATTTCCGTTATTGAAAACAAATATAAATTACATATATAGTAAAGATTTACAAAAGAAAGCAGATTAAACTATTTGAAACAGCTTAAATTAAAGGACCACTATAGTGCCCCTTCCTGGCTCTGTAGGGTCTTTGGGTCCCCCCCACCCTCAGGCTCCCACTCCTGCCAGGCTGAAGGGGGAGGAAGGGGTTAAATTCTTACCTTTCTCCAGCACCGGGCTCCCTCACTCTTCCGACGTCATCCGCCGAATGCACATGCGCGGCAAGAGCCGCGCGTGCATCCAATCTGTCCATAGGAAAGCATTTCTCTGTGCTTTCCTATGGACGTTGGCGTCTTCTCACTGTGAAAATCACAGTGAGAAGCGCGGAAGCGCCTCTATCGGCTGTCAATGAGACAGCCACTAGAGGCTGGATTAACCCTAGTTTAAACATAGCAGTTTCTCTGACCCCTAGATGGACCTGGCATCCAGATCACTTCATTGAGCTGAAGTGGTCTGGGTGCCTATAGAGGTCATTTAAGCATGTTTAAAAATGAGATTAAAATAAAATACAATAAAGTATCTTATTTACACAGGCTGATCTCTAAACACATTTAGTGTAGTTTAAAGACACATTACGGACTTTAACCATGTTCCCACCTGACTGAATGCTTGTTCTACTTACTGACTTTTTGTTTGGTACCATGTTATAACTTATTATTTGACTTTATTTTCCCTTCTGTACATACTTTACTTATCTCATTTATATAGGAACCTATCATTTTTATGTGTATTTCACTTGTTTATCATTTTTATTTTTTACAATAGTTCATAAATTGTTGTGTATGTCATTATTATATTAATTATATTTATAAATATATTAGACAAAACATAAAGACACATTGATTTTGTTGGTCTGATGCTTTTTTAAGGTTACATGCTTCCATAATACATTGCTTTAAATGCTGTTCGGGTGATACTTCCTCTGAAACTACTTTGAAAGCCAGTGCAGACATACAAAGCAGCAGTAAAAAGCACTGTAAAGGGCATTCTCAAACCCAGGCATATTTAAAAAAAAAAACAAAAAAAAAAAACCAAGTCATGAACAGGGGTTTCCCAATTGGGTTCTTTTTAGCTTAATCCTCTTCTGGCCATTAGATTCTGGGGTAGTACCAACCTGATGTGGGGTCATCTGACACCTGTTTATGAATGCAAATAATGCAGCCAAATAAGATCCAAACTTTGTGCAACATTGACACAGGAATTGGAAGAACACTATTAGTAAGAGGACAATCAATGAAAAACCTTCCTGCCATAAGCATACATCTTAATTTAACTTTCAGTCTTGCCTAGGTTGAGTCTCAGCAGGTCTTGCCTACCCACATGAAAATACTTTATAAACCTTCATAAGAGTTATCTATAGTGGTATCATGTCAGCTAATAAGGAATCATAGATATGCGTATCATCAACACACTTGTGGCAAAACAATCCATGTACCTGGGTACGGTGTCCCAATAACTTAATATAGATATAGATCAACTGCACCCTTTCAAAGGGATTTGGGTCAGTTTCTACACAGAATGAACCTATTGCAAAATACAGAAGAAGTGATATAATTCTCTTTAAAAAATAAACTACATGGTTGGGGCTTGGTTCTTTTAGAAGAGTAAGAGTTTACTCTGCTATTGAATCGCAATTCCTCTTTTGACGTTTATTGGAAAACTGGCATTCAGAGAATTCAATCCTATGCATTTACTACATTAAAACACAGTTTCAGTCTATGGCGTAATAGTCATGTATGTGTTTATGTGTTGCATTTCAGTGGACGATAAATTAATATTCCCAAATTAAATTCCCATTAGTGACCAAAAAACATTTCAAAATATTCTAATAGGGTAATATTAATAGAAAATGATAAAGAACACAAAACAATACGTCTTCTTTATCATATTTAATTTTAAGCCTGGATGTGCCATGCATGTTATACACCCACATACCGGCAAAATTAGGTGGTCCTGTGCTTGAAAGTATATGTTGACACCACTATTCCATGAGCTGGTCTATCCTTCTCAGTAATTATTTTTGTTTATGGCCCATTATGTGTCTTGGCCTCTTTTTAAAAGGGGAATTAGTACTAATATTTTCTACTGCCCCTCATTTGTGATGATCTGGAGAGTAGTCATATATGGCACGTGGTATTCAGAATACTGGTTCACTTTGGCAGCATAGGTTTAAAAAGAGATTACAGTTCTCTTGCAATTATTTTACAAATAAAACAGTCTCACTGAATGAGAATTGTGTTGCATCTTGCAAATTCAATTTTTTTTTACGCAATTGCACTCAATATAACCCATGCAAGTAATCAATTGTAAACAACATAATACGCACATGTTTAAATTCACACACTTTTTATGAGTCTCAGAAAATAGAGCACTGGTTATATTAGTTAGGTTACATGATATAATTTATCATAGACAAAATTTTCTGTTATAATGTTTTTAAAATATATTTTTAAAATATAAATATTGTTATATATTTTTATTAAACAGTTTTTATGAAATCTGACGTGTTTTTTTTTCAATTTGTATTATATTAAAACGTCATGCATTAATCATTGAATTAAAGATACTGACTCACCTGTTGTTCCATCAGTAGCAAATAAAACAATAAAAGCAAAGCAGTTAAAAGCAGGCGTTTTCATGATATAATCCAACAAAATCCTGGATATCAAGAAGAAAATGTTGGCTGTGAAATGGGATAGTTTGAAATTGCTTTCATGCAATTGAGCATCGGCTCAACACACAGAACAGAAAATATAATTCTCTGGTCACTATGTAGTGAGAGCACACTATGAAATTTGACTCTTCTTCAAGTCATATATTCTAGCTTTACCCAAATCTGCCATCCTCAGAAAATCACAGATTGCTTCCAAATACCAGAGAGAATATTACACCTCAAAGAGAATGCACGGACTTCTAACAAGTACTTTTAAAATGTATTTCTAATCAAAGATTTTTAATTTTAACCAGAGTGATAGTATTTAAAGAATGTGAACTGTGTAAGAACCATAATAAAAAACATGTACTGTATATGGAAAAATACACCCTTCAAAGACTTCCAAAATATATTACTGTAGATGGAAAAATGCAACATTGACTTTAATATTAAGCTAATTGAAATATTTACATAAGGTGACCAGTTCACATTTTATCTTCAAGAAGTTTATAGTAAATGCATTACATCCACACAAAATAAAATGTTAATAAAATATGTTATTTTGTGAGTTAAATAAATGAACACTTATTGAAATAAAATGCCAGTAGGAATATTTATATTACGATGGGAAGAGTTCACCTTATTAAATTGCTGGAGCACATTCTGCTGGTGTCAGCGATATTGATCATTCACATAGAAATAATGTTAGAAATTATGATTTGAAATCTGCATATTTGCATACAATAATAATCACCATGGATGATGTGTTTCTTGATATTTAAAGGCTCTCTGTCACCTCAATTCACAAAGCAGCAGTTATATTACCGATTGTCTCTCTCGAATAATAAAGATAAAAAAAAATAATATACATATACAGTGTAATGAAACAAAAATCTAGAAGAGGCAAATGGAACCTTGACTTTCTCTATCCCTTGGGTTGTAAATATTTTGCAGTAACCGATTGGCTCTTTTTCGTGTCCTTTTGGTTAATCTGAATATTTTTTCCATATCATTTTAATTAATTAAATTTGGACGAGCCGAACTATTACATGGATGAAATTTGGATGACCTACCTTTTATTTTGGACAAAGTGGGTCAGTTAAAACAAATGTTTTCGCTATTCACAAGTTTAGTTGAGAGTATTATATATTAAGATCCCTGAAAGGCCCAGGAGATGCTCACCTTTTTCATAAATAGCCCAAAAAGGGTCTAGGATTTGCCCATTCTTTTGGGTCCTAAGTGAAAAATCCCTAAAGGGACTAAACCTTTTTTATATATGACCCATAAAGCATCTGTGCATCTCCTGTTCCCTAAGTGGTTTATCAATTATTTAATATAAAGGTAAGTATAACAACCCCACACAATGCCTAAACCTATACCATCTGAGGAGATAAACAAAGCATAGCAGCATATTGCCAAACCTTATGGTGGCCATGCTTAAAGCAATGCCTGTAATAGGCGAAATAGCAATGCTAAGACACAAAGCAATGTCAAAAATGCCAGAAGTACACAACAGCAAGAAGCCAAGGAGTCTAGAATAATAGAATAGTCAGATAAGCCAAATTGAGAAACCAGAATATCACAAAACGAGGAACGTGCTATTGAAATCACAAGGCAATGAACAGATATAGAGAATATATAGGCCTTGACAGCTGCACCCTTAAAATGTGAGAGGACAACAGCAATGATGTGAGTTTGCATCAATGAAGTCATGATGTGGCTGTGGTGCTACAGGGTCTGATGCTAAAAACGCTGGCAGAGTTATCTTAGGGTGTGAAACTGATGTGGTGCTTACTTGTGTAGGTAGGCGCGCTAAACAAGGCATTATAAGAGTCTGCATTCTTACAATGGATAAGTGACAAGAGGTCTCCAAGCTTCTAGCAATTCCCTCAAAACAAGTATGGTCCTAACTAACTTAAAAAGATAAATAAATACAATTTGCAAAAAATAAAAAGTTCATACTCACCTGTAGATGTCCTGATTAATTAAACATTTCATTTCTTCAGTGTTCAGTCTTTGACAAAAAATAAACAAAAAAAATAATAATATACCAATGCAACTTGTACCAACTTATACCAATGCGACTCTCAGTTTATATTTGTAAGCATGATTTTACATGACAATCCTGTGTGGTGGTATTTCCTGTGCGGTAGTGATTTGAATTTCATGTTCTGCCTTTCCAGAGCACTAGTTCTGCCTAGTGTTCTCTTCATATATATTGTGCACTGCAGCCCTGACTTATATCTAGATTCACTTAGAAGCACATGGCTAGAAACTGGCATTGCAGCAAATTTACATCATAAAAAATATTGACTAATAGGTGTAAATCTCTAGTGAATTCAACTAGTAAACATTTTGTCAGGAAACCACAGAAATAATTTCAAGCATAACAAAAATCTATTTATTTGGTACTTCTTACCCAGTTGTGAATCCTGGTTTTGTGCTGCCCTAGGCTGGGAGCCGGAATATGACATCATCTTCTGGCTCCCAGCCTCACTCTGCGGGTGGCGCGCGAGGGAGCCGAGCAGACAGCTCAGGGGAAAGTGCTCCCTTGCCAACGCCGCCTGACCGACCGCCCAGCAGCCAGCCAATCAGCCCGATCGGCATGTCAGTTAGCCGCAAGGCTAACAAGACATTTGACCTGGGCATTTGGGGGCGGCTTTTTTTGCCACCCCCTGGAAAATGCCGCCCAAGGCAAATGCCTTGTTTGCCTCGCGGCTAAAACGTCCCTGTCCTTACCATGTGTAAGTTTTCACTAGCTAAGAACCACTGGATAAAATAACACTTTTATTGCTGCAGCCAAAAGTAGTGCTATGTGCTGCTCCTTCCTGTGGCACTGATAGTAAATGATAACAGAGAGCAGAATGGCTCTCTATAATCATTAAACATAAGTAAATAAAAATAAACAAACAAACATGGGATATCAGGGATCTCAAACAAACCTGGGATATTGGAGATCTCAAACAAACCTGGAGAGGTCCAGAATATAAAAGAGTAAGGCATTAGGCTGCTAGACTAGAATCTGCCAAGAATGGAGTACATTGACGTGGTGGCAGGCTTATGCAATGTATGATCATATACTGTAACTCAATCCCCATTATTTTTGGTGAAATGTTTTTAAATAAAACTATTATATTCTGAGACTTAAAATTGCTGGATCCAAGCATCTCCTCGGATCCAAGCATTTCCTCGTCTGTGCTAAACATGTAAGGAACTCTTGTCACCTTCATTAGATGGTGGGGAGATCAGAGCAGGGCCGGCGCTACCTGTAAGGCGGACTAGGCAGCCGCCTAGGGCGCCCCTTGGGAAGGGGCGCCACCAGGAGCGCCGCCCCCCCATGCTGCAGCCGCCCGAGCGCTCTGTAGAGAGCCTCAGGCGGCTGCAGCTTTGCCCGGGCGGTGCGTCCATGAGGGCGGACCGCACCACCCGGGCGCAGCATGAGGAGAGGGGCTGACAGGAGGGAAGCGCTCAGTGCTCCCTCCTGTCACTCCCTCAGTTGTACCGTAGCCGAGCCCTGCAGCATGATGGTC
>OW240916.1:108592777-108677942 GCA_933207985.1 Pelobates cultripes
TGTGTGTATGGACTCAGCAATCTGTGTGTGTGTGTGTGTGTATGGACTCAGCACTCTGTGTGTGTGTATGGACTCCGCAGTCGATCAATAATTACAATTCCTGTGAGTTGTTGTGTACGAAGGGCCCCAGTGTATTGCTTTGCCCAGGGGCCCTTAACTCTGTTAAAATTGTACTGCTTGTGTGTGTCCCTGAACTTCTTTGTAGTGAGCCTTCTGTTTATACAAGTGAGTGTTTGTAGTAAGCTTGTGTGTGAGTCAGGGAGTTTTGTCTGTCAGTAAGCCTATTTGCGCATGTCAGTGAGCTTGCGTGCTCACTGTACTATATATATATATATATATATATATTTTATTTATTTTTTGACTTGTAGGAATGGCATACGTTTTTTTTTTTCCAGGGCTGCTTTGGATTCCCAGTTTGGCTCTGCCAGCGAGTGCACTTTACCGCTGAATAATCTGTGTGAGCTGCCGCACACTTTAGCCCTGTTACACGCGCCTGGGAGCTGCTGTTGACAGGTACTAGTAGTCTAGAGATTGGGGTATATGCTCAGCTATCTGTATAATACAGATCTGTGTGTATAAAATATCCTGGGATAGTCAGTGCTTCCTGTATAGTGCTGCTCTCTGTCTTGGGATATTATACACAAACAGACCTGTATTATACAGAGAGCAGCACTATACAGGGAGCACTGAGTGTCCCAATTTATTATACACACAACCCTGTATTATACAGAGAGCACTGACTGTCCAGGGATATTATATCCAGACAGTAATTGATAGCTGTGCTGCAAAATGTCCTTGGAATTTTTTTTTCAAATGTTGGCAACTATGGCACTGTATCAAGGATAATGTGTTTTTTTTTTTTTTAATGATCCCTGGTAGAAAATAATGAATCCTCCACCAGGTATTATTAAAAAAACAAAACACATTGTGTCGGGGGCGTGGCTTAACATGCGACAGGGGCGGGGTCAAACTGCTGCGAGGGCGGGGTTAAATGTGCCCCCCTACTTTTGTCACTGGCCCTCCATGTGCCCCCCCGAAAAATGAATCCTAGAGACGCCACTGATTGTACTGTCATAAACCTAAGCATTTAACATGCTCACAGGTGGCCTGTAGAGTCTGAGATGTAACTCTTGTTTTTTTTGCAATTTATCTGAGCATTGTATGGTATGACCTTGGGGTGAATTTGTTGGGACATCAACTCCTGTCTTGAATGTATTTCACTTTTGAATAATCTTTCTCACTGTAGAATGATGGACTTTAAATAGTTTAGAAATGTACGTGTGACCCTTCCCAGTTAGCTGATGTCTTTGATCCTTGGCACTGTGTTAACACACTATATATAGAAAACACTATAGCAAGCTGTTAATGTGTGAATCATGCACACATCAGAAAAAAAGGGTGAATAAATTAGTACATTACCTGTTAACTTCTCAGACTCACCAAAACGTAGACAAAAAGAACACCAAAGTATTGCATAGAAAATAACTTTATTCACAAATAATGGGATTATATATACAATAGAAATAAAGTGCAGAGCAATACTATTACCAAAACACAGAGGCCCATAAATAAAGTGCATAAACCGTAAAATGTATTCTCAGGTATACTGAGATGACACCAAGCCCCAATGTTTTGGCTTCTCTCCTTCCTCAAGGTAATCTCAAAGCTATTGGTCATCTGTTTTTATTATATACACTGAACAAAATTATTAACCCCCCCATTTTTCATGAGCTGAACTCAAAGATCTAAGACTTTTTCTATGTACACAAAAGGCCTATTTCTCTCAAATATTGTTCACAAATCTGTCTAAATCTGTGTTAGTGAGCACTTCTGCTTTGCCAAGATCATCCAGGTGTGGCATATCAAGATGCTGATTAGACAGCATGATTATTGCAAAGGTGTGTCTTAGGCTGGTCACAATAAAAAGTGAATTGAATGTTCATTTCTCTACCATAAGCCATCTTCGAAGGCGTTTCAGAGAATTTGGCAGTACATCCAACCGGCCTCACAACCGCAGACCACGTGTAACCACACCAGCTCAGACCTCCACATCCAGCATCTTCACCTTCAAGATCATCTGACACCAGCCATCCGGACAGCTGCTGCAACAATCAGTTTGCATAACCAAAGAATTTCTGCACAAACTGTCAGAAAATGTCGCAGGGAAGCTCATCTGCATGCTCATAGTCCTCATCGGGGTCTCAATCCAACTTGAGTGGGCAAATGCTCGCATTCAATGGCGTCTGGCCCTTTGGAGAGATGTTCTCTTCACTGTACAGGGCAGATGGCAGACAGCATGTATGGCGTCGTATGGGTGAGCAGTTTGCTGATGTCAACGTTGTGGATCGAGTGGCCCATGGTGGCAGTGGTGTTATGGTATGGGCAGGCATATGTTATGGACAACGATCACAGGTGCATTTTATTGATACCATGATGAAATCTTGAGGCCCCTTGTTGTGCCATTCATCCACAACCATCATCATATGTTGAATGAAAAATGGGGGCAAAAACAAAAGTGTTGGATGTCTCCCAAGATGTATATCTAAAAACCTCTGTGGTTTAGCTGAATTTTATAATTGAAAACATCTATAGTTGCTCCAATCTGATACCATTGGCATTTGCAAACACAGCCAACTTTGATATTAACTTCCTAATTCCCATGAGAAAACTGTCCGGGTTATTCACTAAAGTGAGAATAAGTTAGAGTAATTCCTAGTCAGCGGTGTAACTTGGTCCAAGATCTATATACATCGAAGGACACAAGCATAATTGTTCGGAATTCAAAGTGAATTTAAAAATGTATTCTAAAATAGTTGAACTGGAAAAATTCTCCAAGCTATGTTTTCATTTCAGACACTTTTAGAGGGGGTCTGTTCTGGTGAGGAATGCACTGGACACGTGCTCCATGTAAGGAGCTGAAAGACGTGATTTTCTGACCTCTTTAACAAGCTTTATCAGATGTAGCAGCTTATATAAATTCTGCACACATGACAGTTCTTATTTACACTCACTTAAATGGGTATCATATCTACTTTTAAGAGTTTAAAACAACAGTAAAGGATATTGCACTCATGTTCCAATCTATGTAGATGAACTATCTATCATATTATGTCTGCAGGTTCTGATTTTCACTGGACCCCTTGTAATACTATACAGATTGACTTCTAATGCACAATATATGAAATTTGAAGAAAGCATTTCTGATTTATTTATGTACAAATGCTGGGCAGCATTTTCTTAGCAGTGTAAGGGTTAACTCTGCTTACAGAGTAGCAATCTCTCCATTAAAGTTTATCAGGATATTGCTATCCCATAAGCAGAGTTAACCCTTAGTCAGCTAACAGATTTCAGCCTGAAATAAAGAAAAAACTGAATAATATTGCTTAGAGAACTGTGAATACTACTGTTAAGTACTACTGTTAAGTAGTATATTGTCCAATTACAATGTTACATATGTTAAAAGTGTATATGTAGTGTAGCATATGCATAGCATATAGATAATACTTCTGGACATCAGATATTAGATTCTGAGTTAAAAAAATCTTAACGAATACTGCAAGAACCATAATCACTACAGTGCACTGTAGTAGATATGGTGACAGGAGTTCCTTGGAGCCCCCTCAATAGAAGTAGTCAAATCTCTATCTAATGGTTATCTGGGAAACCACCGGGCACCAGGCTCTGGTCCTCCATGGGAAGTCGGAAAGTTTTCCACAAGAAAGGAGAGAGAGTTTAGTCTGAAGGTGTCAGCTGATCAATCTCTGTCACTCAACTAAGCTTTAAACTCCACATGCTTATCTCAGAACATAGAGTTTTTACCACAGGCAAGAAGTCATATTATTGAGGTGATGTTCCAGGGCATTCTTATCACCATAAGCATTACAGTACACTGTAGTGGTTATAGTACTTGGAGTGTTCTTTAAATAATGGAATGTTAAATGGACACTATTATCACCAGAACAACTTCCGCTTATAATGACTGGTGTCTATAGCCTGTCCCTAGAGTCTTTTTAAAATAAACACTACCTTTCCAGAGAAAAGGCAGTATTTGCATTACTGCCTAGGAACACCACTAGTGGCAGTCACTGAGATGGCCACTAGAGGTGCTTCCTGGGGTGGTGCTGCACTACACTACATGCTCTCCATACAGATGCATTGATCCAATACATCTCTATCAGGAGATGCTGATTGGCACGTGCGATTGCTGTGATTGCTGCGATTGCTTTAATATGGGAATGCATTGAATTGGCTGAGATCATAAAAGTTGATGGAGTGGGGCGAACACAGCCGCAGCGAGACCGGCATGATGCTGGCAATAAGGTGAGAAAAAGCACATTTTTAATGGGGGCCAGTGACCTAAACAGTGCTTTTAAAACTATAGTGTCAGGAATAAATGCAATCTGATCTGTAGACTTATGGCAAGACTGGATGCTTCATAGTCGCTTAAAGGGACACTATAGTCATCAAAACAACTTCATCTTAATGAAGCAGTTTTGGTGTATAGAACATGCCCCTGCATACCCACAGCTCAATTATCTGCCATTTAGGAGTTGAATCACTTTGTTTATGCACCATAGTCACACCTCCCTGCATGTGACTTACCCAGTCTTCCAAAACACTTCCTGTAAAGAGTCATCTAATCTTTATCCTTCCTTTATTGCAATTTCTGTTTCATTTAGATTTTCTTATCTTGTGCTCTGTTAATAGCTTGCTAGACCCTTCAAGAGCCTCCTTTATGTGTATGTTCAATTTACAGAGCAGGAGATAAAATCTTTTAAGGTAAGTTACATCTGATTGAAAATGAAACCTTTTTTTTCATGCAGACTGGGTGAGTCACAGTCAGGAAAGGTGTGGCTAGAGTTGCATAAACAGAAACAAAGTGATTTAACTCCTAACTGGCAGCAAAATGAGCAGTGAAACTTTAGAGGCATGATCTATACAATAAAACTGCTTAAGTAAGCTAAAGTTGTTTAGGTGACTATAGGTGACCTTTAACTTTCTTTACTGTACACCTTCCAAAACCAAAAATATGTTTTAAAAAATCTATCAAAAGAATCAACCAACAAGACTGCATATAGGAGTATTAAAGGGCTGGAAGACTCCTCCCAAATGATCTTTTATTGCTGCTTGCCGCCCAGGTGAGTATATTCAAATTATATTGCCCTTTTGGTGTTCAATTATACCCTTTATTTATCTATTTGTATTTTATTATATTTTCCCTATATATTATTTTTAAGACTGCTTTGTTTTCTCTCATCTCATTTATCTCCTTTATTTTCTGTTGGGCTGACCTTCCTGTCAGCCTACAGAATTTATTTACACTTTTCAGAGGTAATGTTGTCCTTTTCTTTAGCTCTCCCTGTAGCTCCTCTACGCCCATCTTCTGGTCGCCTCCACTGCACCCGTTTTCTTTCACCTGAACTAGGCTGCACTGCTGCAGTGTTTCATGGCCTAGCTCTCTTCTCATTTGCGTCATTGTATGATGCGCGTTCTCTGCCCCCCTCGCGAAGTGCTGGTGGTCACTTTATTTAGGAGGTATCAACATTTGGTGTTGATTCACGCTCTTTTGGGGCACCAGTGAGCTCCTGTGACTCCCACGAATCTCACACAGCATTTATCAAAAGCTTTCTGCTGATTTCCTGTCCATTTTCAAGATGCTATTTCAAGTAAGTTTTTTATTTTACTCGACTTATGTTCCTCTTACTATTACTCCATTACTGCCATTTTACAGTTTTCTAATAAATAGAGTGACCCCCTCATTGACCCTATAGAGGGTGACCCTCTTTATAAAATATATCTAGCCCAAGTATGACCCCCCCAGTTTAATACAGGTGAGTTTATTGTATGTGTAGAAGCCCTATAAGGGGCTAAATGTAAAAGGGTTTATAAAATACCCCTTCCTGTCTCACTGGAGATTCTTGGCTGATATCAGCATATCTAATGGCTAGTGTAGGAACTCACCTATTGAGGCTTGCCTTGACGTGGCAGGTGAGCTTATATATTCAAATGTTCAGCTGCATCAAGAAAGAGAAATTTGGAGGAGTCTCACAGCCCTATATTACTCCTATATTCATTCTGATTGGTTGATTTTGTTTACATTTTTAACTATTTGCTGCTGTGAGGTGTACAGTAAAGAAGGTGAAGCAAATATTTGCCGCATGTCTTAAATGAAATCTGGATTATTCAGTCACTGAAGCTTGTATAATCCCTAATTATTATGCAGAGGTTGTGTAAAACTCCTATTTTTTAAATAGGGATTTAATTTTTCACACACCTGTCTGTACAATGCTTCTTCTTGGAATTCCACTGACAAATACCTGTGAACTCAGACAATAAATGTGTGTAATATGAGTTCTTCGCAGTCTTTATGGTTTTAAGATATCCCTTGCGTTACATCCACTGCCAACTGAGAGCTGTCTTAGGTATAAGAGCACTCTTAACACCGAACTACTGCAGTTTAAAGGGTCACTCCTGACCCCTAAAGCACTTCAGCTTGCTGAACTGCTTTATGTGTGACGTGTGTACTAATTTTTTCAAATTACAAAAAGTGATGATTGCAACAGAAATGAGCACTTTGTATAAATGAACCTGCTTGTCATTGATACAAAAGGTCAAGTTACTTCCTGGTGTTGTTCGCTCAGTAGAACTAAAGTCAGGAGGCAGCATATGCCCAGTGCACCTGCCTTGGAAAGACTTCTCATTGAGCTGCTTTGTGAAATCTGTGTGAGGACAGTCACAAAAAAGTTAGAAGGGGAGAGTTTGCAAAGGCTGCAGACAAGAGATCTGCAGGTTTTGCAAGCTGTTTTTAGATTTACCCCCAATAAAAAAATGTATATTAAATACATGCATGTTTTCATTGGGAGTATATCTATTAAACTAATTTTCATTTGGGCAGTGGTGTTTCCCTTTAATGTACTGGTTTAACTGCAAAGTGACTGACCCTGCAGTGTAACCATTGTCTTTTCACAGAATAAAGCAGTGTTTTACATTACTATCTACGGACACCTCTAGTGGCTTTCACTTTCACATAGTGATTACTGGTTCTTCCTATTGCAATCTTACACATTTTGCAGGACCGAAATGATGATACCAAATACTCCCCATAGATATGCATTGTGATAATGCATCTCTATAAAGAGTTGCTAAATGACACAGAATGACAATAGCCACCTGTCCATAGTAGGCATTTGCGTGCGCACGGGGTGTGCCCGCGCTATGTGCCTCCATGGGCCGGTGACAGACATGGAGGGAGGCAGGAGAGGACCTGGGGAGCTCTAGGCCAGCAACGCTCAGATCTCGCGAGAGTGATCTCTAGCCCCGCAGGCTAGAGTTCACTCACCACTGGACCACCAGGGATGGCAGCAGCATGGTCCCCCTTCCCTACGAAAAGGTAAGAAGGGAGGGGGCCTATTCCCTTACATATACATACACACACACACACACACACACGTGTGTGTGTTTGTGCTTTAGGGTGCACACCCTTATGCAATAGGCTGCACACGCCTATGATAGCAGGTCACCTATGAGGAATCAATTGGCTAAGATCATCAGTAATGATGCAGAGGTATAGCAGCAGCTGATGTAAGACTAAAGGGAAGTATTTTGTCTTTATCTTTATTTTATTATGGGGTGGGGGGGTGATGTGAATCTCATCTCTAGACCTAAAAAAATAGACATTACTACTGATTATGCAGTAGCTATGTAAATATCAGACTTGTACATCGCCAAAAAAATTTAGTTTATAGAAATTGATTTATCTGAAAAAATGTTTTGTTTTGGACAAACCGAGTTTTAGACATGGGGTATTTAAACACACACAAAAAAAAATATCCAGGAAGCAAATCCTTGCTAGTACAGATTAATTGCTAGAAAATTACTTACCCATGCAGCCCAAATGAGTGGAAATAAACCAAAAAAATCCATACAACTGTAGCAGTGGAGGGGGGTGGGGCCTGGGGGTGTATTTTTTAGTTTTTGACATTCTTTAGTTTTTCCAGTGCATGTTGTGAGTTCAAGCATTGGAAAGACGTTTCAGCAACAATATATATGATAAACATATCAAATTATTACATGAAAGGTCACGCATACTGTGCTTTTTAAAAAAAATTTTAAATAGAAAAATAGAAAATGAGGAAAGAACAATGGGTGTCCCCCAAGGTTCAGTCCTTGGTCCCCTACTGTTCTCTATCTACACTGCCTCCCTTGGTAAACTTAATTTCATATGCAGATGACACGCAGATCTACCTGCTCTCTCCCTGTCCCTCTTGACTAGTGTCTCTGACTGCCTCTCTGCTATTTCTAACTGGTTGGCTATCCACTTCCTTAAACTCAACTTGACCAAAACTGAAATTCTGGTCTTTCCTCACTCAAGTGTTGCTACTCCTGTGTCTGTCTCCCTCCAAGTCAACGGTGCTACCATCAGCTCCACCACTCAGGCTCGCTGCCTAGGTATTCTCTTTGACTCCAACATCTCCTTCATGCCTCATGTTCAGTCTATCACCAAATCCTGTCGTTTCTATCTCAAAAACATTGCGCGCATCCGACCCTACTTAATGCCAGATGCGACCAACTTGCACGTTGAAGTCCTTAATGAATGCGGCGGTGAGGCTCATCATCCTCTCTGCCCGCACCTCCTACGCCTCACCTTTCTGTCAGTCCCTACATTGGCTTCCTGTATGATATAGGGCTCAATTTAAAATTCTGGTTCTTCCTTTCAAATCTCTACATAATGCTGCTCCCACCTATCTATCCTCCCCAATACACAAGTAGGTCCCGCCTAGGCCCTTCGCTCTCCTGAAGACTTATGTCTATCTTCTGTCCGTACTTCCACCTCTCGTCTTCAAGACTTCTTGAGGGCTGAACTGTTCCTGTGGAACTTACTTCCCTCCTCCGTTAGATGCTCACCCAGTCTCCACTCCTTCAAAAAAATCATTAAAAACCCACTTATTCATAAAAGCGTATCAATTAAACTATTAATAGCTCTCTACTGATTCCTCTCTTGCAACTGTCATTAGTCTAATACTATCCTTACCTTTTGTGTCACTTTACCCCACTCCCTCTAGCATGTAAGCAGGGCCCACAACACCTCTGTTCCTATGTGTCCAACTTCTCTGGTTACAAAAACATGTCTGTTCGTCCACCCATTGTAAAGCGCTGTGGAATTTGTTGGCGCTATATAAATAATAACATAATAATAAGATTATGGGCAGGAGTTTAAATGTATATAACATGATAGTATCAGGCTATTCTATCATGTCTGAGTAAACAAAAGGCTAAATAGAAAGACATGTAAAGTGATCTATATTAGCACATGCAGTACACAAGCTAATAACAACATGGATTTACCACTGTAGCCCATCACCGTTTAAAGGTAAGCAAGGTAAATCAACTTAGAAAAAGCAGAATGGCATCTTAAGAACATAGCAAGGGCACTAGGCCTAGGCAGGAAGCATTGGTGTTATAGGGGAGATAGTCACCAACCCCAAAAGTCGGTAGGGACCAGGGGTTTGCAGTTGATCTACTTGGATGATTAGCACACCAGCATCAAGGGAAAATACCTCTCCATCCCCAGGCCTTGATGAGGAGTAACCACCTCCACACATGGGCTTGTGGGTTTTCAGAGACAAAGTCCTCTCCCAACTGTGGCTAACAGAAAGACCCGCTGAACTGTAGCTTATTGCTGCTGGCATTCTACTGACGTAGATTTTGTCATGGTGACAAGCCCCGGTGCTGCAGGAGTCGGGCGGAGGGGTACGATCGTCGCCCAACATGGGCTCCTCTGGGTTCCGCTGCTTGTTCTCCTGGACAGTCTTGTGACATAGGAGCACTGCTACCATTGCTGTCACCTCTGTTGTTGACCAGAACTGAATAATAATATCTTCCAGGAGAAGTAAAGAGTGCTCTGTGTGGCATTGCAGATCACAATGCGCCCTCAAGACTCTGCCATCCACCATCTTGTGGTGTGTGATTGCTGCAAAACAGACTGTGGTAGCGTGTTTCTGGAGCTGGTATAATAGGGCACATTAGTAGAGTGGGGAGCGGGATAACCCCCACTGGTCTGTGGGGGGTTAGTAGGAGAATGACAATGCTGCATGGCTCTGTTTGGAGTGAGGCCAATCTATACAGGTCTAGTACAGAGTAAGCTTCTTCTCTGATATAGGTAGCAGGAGGTGAAATTATTTGCCATCTGCACTCGCTGCCTATTAACTGCATGCTAAAGGGGAAGCAGACAGAGTCTCTGCTACCCCTACTACTAGAAAACAAAGACTGCCATGCATTCAGCCTCCATTCCTCCCCCTCTAGTTGTCACATCCTGTTCCTAGCTGCGGATCATTCTGGCAATGGCTTCTGGTATCCAGTACTCTTTTTACTATTCATGTTTAGTTTTTCTTGTTTTTTTTGTTTTCTATTCTATGTCTAGTTTTTTTTATGCTGGGTTTTTTTGGGGTCATTCCTGTAATCCGTCCTTGGAATTCCCAGTCTCATGGTTTCCTTTAAATGTTTGTTTTTGTTGCCACACCCGTTTGTTTTCTATCATTTTTTTGTTTCAGTGGTCCCTGCAGGCAGCTGCTCATGACTTCTGCCCTTTCTTGCAGGTAAGTACTATGTGTGTTTTCTTTGGTTGGTTTAGCGAACATTAGGCAGAGTAGGTCCTTCCAGATATGGGGTACATTGGTGTTGTTGGCAGGCTTATGCAATGTATGATCATATAATGTGACTAAATCCCCATGATTTTAATATATAGTACTTGGTTATTTCTCCTCTTGTTTTGCCTATCATATCTTGTCTTGTTTTAGTTTGTATTCCCAGTCCATGTACAGTCCTGTCTTGTCCTGCCCATGTTATGTCAATGTTTCCATAATGTATTGTGCACATGTTCTGGGCTTAGCTTCCTATCCTTCTTTGGTTCTGGGTTCTATTAGTTCTGTCTTTTTTTTCATGTTTGGTGCCTTTCCTAGTCTTTTCTTGATTCTGTACTGGATACATTCCTGCTGCAGAGCCTCCCTATTGAGCTCTGGGAGGTCTGCTTAATTCTTGCTCCTAGTTCCTGGGATCCACATAAGCTAATCAGGGTTCTGGTATGTGGCTGCACAAACGCTGGTGCTCAACACCAGGGGGCGTGTGGTTACCCTGCACCAGACCCTGCTAATCCACCTCCACACTGTGACTCCTACTTTGAACATCAGGCATACTGGGTCACGGTCCTCGAACCGCCAGTGCCTGGGTCCCGGGCACCAGACCTCAACCCTGACACTAGTGCCCATAAAGGTTAGAGGAACAGTTGGTGACTTGTGTCTGTTTCTGGGTGTTACTGTGTGTCTGTGTGCTTGTGTGTGAATGTGTGACTGTGTGTGATTGTGTGCCTGTATGACTATGTGCCTGTGTGTGATTGTGTGCCTGTATGACTTTGTGTCCGTGACTGTGTGTGAGACTGTTACTGTACACAACAGTAGATTTGAGTGACTGTGTACCTGACTGTGTGTATGTGACTGTACATCTGAGTATGTGACTATGTTTGTGACTCTGTCTATGTGCCTCTGATTGTGTGTATGACTATATGTGACTGTGCACCTGTGACTGTATGTGACTGCCTGCAACTATTTGTTACTGAAAATGACATAGTGTATATGTGACTGTGTGTATATATATATGCATCTGTGTGTATATAGCAGGGGCGTATTAGCCGCGTGGCAAACAAGGCATTTGCCTTGGGCGGCATTTTTCAGGGGGCGGCAAAAAATGCAGCCCCCAAATGCCCAGGGCAAATGTCTTGTTAGCCTCGTGGCTAACAGACATGCCGGGCGCTGGGCGCTGGGCACTGGGCGGCTGGCGAGGGAGCTCTTCCTCTGAGCTGTCTGCTCAGCTCCCTCGCGCGCCGCAGAGTGAGACTGGGAGCCGGAATATGACGTCATATTCCGGCTCCCAACCTCACTCTGCGGCGCGCGAGGGAGCTGAGCAGTCAGCTCAGAGGAAGAGCTCCATCGCCAGTGCCGTCCGCCTGCCAGCCCGACCGGCAGCCACTGGACCACCAGGGAGAAAGAGGAACCCCCCCCCCAGCACTCCCAAAGGTAAGGAGGCTGGGTGGGGTTAAATAAAAAGAAAACATTTTTTTGATGTGAGTGTGTGTTTGTGTCTGACTGTGTGTTTGTGTCTGACTGTGTGTGTGTGTCTAACTGTGTGTGTTTGTGTCTGACTGTATGTGTGTGTGTTTGTGTCTGACTGTGTGATTGTGTGTGTGTTTGTGTCTGACTGTGTGTGTGTGTTTGTGTCTGACTGTGTGTGTGTGTGTTTGTGTTTGACTGTGTGTGTGTGTTTTGTTTCTGACTGTGTGTGTGTGTGTGTGCCTGACTGTGTGTGTGTGCCTGAGTGTGTTTGTGTCTGACTGTATATGTGTCTGACTGTGTGTGTCTGACTGTGTGTGTGTGTCTGACTGTGTTTGTGTGTCTGACTGTTTGTGTGTGTCTGACTGTGTGTGTATTTAGAAGGTGGGGCGGGGGGGAAGGGTTGGGTGGGGGTGGCGCGGGGAGAGGGGGGTGCCTGAGTTTTTTCCTGCCTAGGGCAGCACAAAACCAGGATACACCACTGGTATATAGGTAACCATGTGTATAGGTATATGTATGTGTAAGGGACTGTGTTTATATAATTGTGTGATTATGTTTTGAATATGTTTATTGTTATCACATCATAACTTCCATTTCAAACATGTTTGAACAAAGTGATGCATGGTACATTTTACATTTTACCCTTTACATTTAACTAACAACTACCTTATTTGGAGAGTGCAATGCGGTTGGCATATTTTAGCAATACACTGTTTTCTTCCGAAATGCCTGTGTCTGCATATTTATTTATGTTGCCATAAACTGCAGTGGAGACCCATCTTGCGAAAATGGGCTAGTGTTTTGTTTGTATATAGCTCAGAGGTGTCCTATGAATATATTGTTCTTGCTTACTACCAGAGATGTAAGCAGAATCATTGAGTGCATTGTTTATGTGTCTAACATGTTCGTTCTAGCCATGATATGTTATAAATGTATTTTGCATCTGAACTATGAATGGTAATACTAAGCGCTATCTGTGATGCATGGAGCATTCCTTTAGGTTTTTGCTAAGTTGTGCTTGAACTTCCGATCTTAGTAGTGGATACATAAGTGGCTAGAACTAGCGACATATTAATATTCTCAGGTGGATACCACCGGGTTATGATCAGAGTATGATTCCATTAATATGGCCGTATTTGAGAGACACAACATTAATCTTAGCGCTCTTATGTGCTTAATGAGTGTATTGTGTGCCCAAATGAGGGAGCATACTTATGGTTTCCAAATCTATTCTCGGTTATATGATACATTAAATAATGGTTATAGATCTATGAAGTTATAGCTTAAACATGTTGCTGAGGCTTTTCAGGTCTCTAGGACTATCGGGCAGGAACCTGGAGCATAACTTGGAAAAGATGTGGTGCCGCTTAAAGTTCAGCTTTATATGGCGCTTTTTGAATATACATACGGTCAGCTTTTTGCTTCTTGCTTCTTTTGTTGTTAATTGTGTGATTATGTATGTTATGCCAGTGTGGGATTGTGTGGCTATATATGTGCCTGTGCATGTCTTTGTATGTATGTGACTGTGAGTTTGTCCTTGTTTGTGAGTACATGTATGATTGCATGTCTGTGTATGAATGTATGCATGTCACTGTGTATGTATGTGAGGTGACAACAAAAAGGTTAAGCGGGTTCATAAAACAGACACGAGATAAGTGGGGTTAAAAGATACACAGAATGGTTGAAGGGAGGTTTAGGAGAAAAACAAGAATTTCCAGGAGATACACACAAAGCGATGAGTGGGTGCAGAGCAGCACACAAACGTATAAAATTTGGGAAGGTGGGTGCTAACATACATGTCTGCCCCAGGTGCCAAGTAACCTAAGCATGCCTCTGTTTGGGAGGAGCTCCAAATCACAAAACAAATTAAAACAAATTAAACAAATGCCAGTTTCAGGATATGTCCATATGGTATTTTGAAATTATGTATTTTGAACAGATAGCTAATCGCCTAAAATTTGGACGGATCGCTTTTTGATTGAAAATGAATGCACAAATCTACGGGATATAATTGCCAACTGTTCTGAAAACGTTTAAAGGACCACTCTAGGCACCCAGACCACTTCAGCTTAATGAAGTGGTCTGGGTGCCAGGTACTTCTAGGATTAACCCTTTTTTTTATAAACATAGCAGTTTCAGAGAACAGCCGCATTGACAGCCGCTAGAGGCGCTTGCGTGCTTCTCACTGTGAAAATCACAGTGAGAGCACGCAAGCGTCCATAGGAAAGCATTGTAAATGCTTTCCTATGCGACCGTCTGAATGCCCGTGCGGCTCCTGCCACGCATGCGCATTCAGCCGATGACGTCGCGAGCAAGGAGGAGAGGAGGAGTACAGCTCCCCGCCCGGCGCTGGAGAAAGGTAAGTGTTTAACCCCTTCCTCTCTCCAGAGCCCGGCAGGAGGGGGTCCGTGAGGGTGGGGGCACCCTCAGGGCACTATAGTGCCAGGAAAACGAGTATGTTTTCCTGGCACTATAGTGTTCCTTTAAGCCTACTGACAAAGTTAATCTGGCTCTCATGAAGTAAGTCATAGACTACAACTGGCTCCCATAGTTAGTTATAATCAAGTATGACTTTAAAAAAATCTCAGGTTGTAGCAGGACAGCTTTTTAGCAAACTGTGACTTGTACCTGGCCACTAACAAGTAGCTTTTCAGTGGTTTACATTAGGGTTACAAGGTTGACTGCCTAGTTTTCTTGTGTTAATATGCTCCACAAATTGCCTGTGTGGTTTTATGAGAGCTAGCATATTTACATGTCCCATGTTAAAACGTGTTTCAGGTGTATCATTACTGGGATACCTTGCCTCATGGTGTGACTAAATTCTCATATTTATCATTTAAGATGCCCTGTGATTTGAAACTGAAAACGTGATGCATGCACCAAACTTATTTTACAGATGCTCAAGTATACAGATTAATAAAATAAATTGTAGTGTTAACTAGCTGCTTAACATGTTTCATCTACTTAAACCAAAGGCAAAGTAAGATATGTGTTTTAGACATTTTAATTACTCATTTATGTATATATATATATATATATATATATATTTATTTTTTTATTTTTTTATTAAAGTATGTTATTGTGTGCCACAGTGCTTAGCATGAAATGCTGTGTTTTTATAATGCTGTTCTTTTTCATGTAGTGAGTATAGTAAAATTGGGTTATGTAAGTGACACATTTCATAGTAACACTCTATTCAGTTAATTTATGAATGTGGTATGGAAGACTAATAGAGCGCATGAACTGCATGCAATTTATTATGAATACTTAGAAAGTGTATTAAATAAGCTCTTAAACAAACTTTGTGTGCACAAGCAATGTAAACCTTTGCTATAATTAAATTCCGTTTCTTTGAAGATCTAAACTATATTTTAGTAGAATTATTGCTTTTGACATTTCTATGTGGCTGTCGGAGCACGCACAAGGCATGTGACAGTGACACAGCAATTAATGAAGAAGAAAAATAAGGAGGTGGGTAAAGAGAAGGGGGTGCAGTAAGTTAGCAGTGCAGATGAAATTTAAGAGAACAGTAAGTTTTATTTCTTTGTAACTCAAACTGTGTGAAAATCTGTAAAATAGTAAGATAATAACACTCATACCAAGAGATTAGCCCAAATTCTTCAATTATCTTTGAGAAAATGCACTGTATTTAGTAGGACAGATCATGGATTAGATGCAATAAAATAACTTACAGTTAGGAAAACATTCCAAAATGATCACAAAGTCATTATTAGTAAGATGAGACATATACAAAGAGTGGGACTAAAACGAAGATTACAATTACAGTGCTTCTACTCATTGCAGTACGTGAAATAAACTAATGGATGGTGAAAAGTTAATCCTAGACTAGTAGTGGTCCTAAAGATTTTGACACAGTTTTACTGCCAGTTAAATTGAAGCTTATAGGGACACAACATGGTGTGGTGATATTTGGTTCTGGGAGTCCACTGGCACTAACTCACAGTAAGCTGTCAAACCATTTATAAATGGTTTGACACTTATTTGGTTTTGTGCGGTTCCCATAGTCCTTCCAATCTGAACTGATATGCCTACGCAGAATTTCATACTTCTGTATAAGCAATAACAATTTTGTGTAACTACAGACATTTGCTTTGGTTGTCAGCTAAAAACATTTTATGAGGCCAATTCTGAAACTAATAAAAACAACATACAGTTAAATTTAAACTAGTTTTAAAGTCCATTAAGCCCCCGACCTGGCTAAAATGATCTAGATTTAAAGTGACTTTGTCACCTTTCAGAGTCTTTGAAAATTTGGCAATGATTCGCCATCCACACTTGGGGGGAAGGGGTTTTTCTTACCTGAAGCTGTCCCCCATAGGTTAGGCCATCTTCTGTCTTCAGCTCCGGTTGCTTTATCTGTCATGAGCCATATCAATGCTGTACTCTAGCCATATCAATGCTGTACTCTCACAGATACACAGAACTGTAGTTTAGTTTTGTAGTTCTGTAGTGTAGTTTTGAATTTAGTAGATTGGTCAGTACTTTTGCACTCTTGATATCGTTTGCATTTAAAAAAGCCTTTGGTTTCGGGCAGGAAAGAAGATTGGGGTTTTATAATGTTTTCACTAGTAAAATTAAAGGTTAAAATATATTTTAAACTAGGGGCTCCTCTAAAAACGATATTGGGTCTGTCTGGTATGATGTCTTTTAGGATGTCATCTTGTTTGAGCAGATGCTAATGTTTTTTTTTTTTTTTTACCTATCTCACAAAGTTTTAACTGCAGCACAAATTTCGGTTTTAAACAAAGAACTAAAATTTGACTCAATACATTCTTTTAAACCATTTGAAGCCTTCTTAGACATTAACAAGTTTGTACGCAAAGTCACTTTAAAAATATTTTTTCATGGAAAAGACTCCCAGACTGCCCAATTTACTCCACCCCCTTCTACTCCTCAAGGAGAGGCTACTGTGACAAACTCCCTTTTCCAAGTGAGTTTGCCATGAGCTCCTGGAGGAGCATGCTTGCCAACCTCCTGCCCACAGACTATGGACCCTGTAAAATGAGATGTAAAAGTCTACGTTCGTGTATTTGGACTATATGGTTCGGGAACCGAACAGCCGCACGAAACGAAGACCACCCTGGAGCTTGTTAAGCCTAATTGATACTTTATAGCAAATTCCACCGCAGTGTTCTAAGTGTTCGTCTGGGTGGCCGCATTTCCTATGGACGACCACAAGGTGGCGGCTATCTTGTTCGCATGAACACAGGTAGCGGTGTTTGAGCGTCGAGTTCATGGAACTATTTTAGGACACTAAATCCCCTGAACACCGCTGGACTTCCATGATCGCCTGTGTTTGGATCTACAACACTTAGAAAGACACTTAGAAAGACACGAACAAGGGAAACAAGCTCCAGAGTAAGAACATTGGCTATGTTCAGTAGTTTGTTCGGTTTTTAAACTATCAAACTAGACCAACCGCAAGTTCTGATTATCTGAAACTGTTTTGGGCATGGGACCATGCATGCAGTTAGTCAAATTATGACTTTCAGGAAATTCCTGAACCCCTTAACCGATCAGGGTGATTTTCGGATATATTGGTCACCAAGATCAGGGCTATCAGAGGATGGAACTTATAGGGACACAACATGGTGTGGTGATATTTGGTTCTGTATGTTTAAGGTACTTTTGAGGTGTTTGTGAAATGTGTGTTTTTTGTGTCTGGAGATAATTGAGTTTAGTCTAGTTCCTGACTCAATTATCTCCCACAGGGGAGAGATTATCATGTTGTGTATGGGAGTGTCCTGGACCTGAGAGCCAATGTAATCGTGTGTATGTTTTTACTGTAGTCTACTCTCAGGTCCAGGGTGGAGTGCCCCTTGCATGGGGACCTGCATATAAGGCCAGTTGTGGCTGCCAATAAATGTATTCCAGTGTGTACTCCCAGAACTATTTGGTTACTGAGAGGGTGGCAATCTGAACCAATCTCTGGAAGGAGGAACTCAACAAAATTTGACCCTTATGGAGGAGTGAGTTCATCCTGATCACTGAGCAGCGCCGACAGGAACAACTAGAGCTGCGGATTTCTGTTCCTGGGAGAACAACCATTAGAGGAATAAGTAACAGAACTGGAGAGGCTTGTCATAACTGAAGTGTGGTTGGATGAATCATATCGGGCCTTGCAGTGGCATGCACTCTTTATCTACCCGGGGTGGGTCGATTTCAAATGCATCAAGGGAGAGGACTACGATGGCCCTGGTAGCCCAAATAGAATCTCAGACATTCAAATTGAATTTATTTTAGAAGGTATAGATATAATTTAAAAAAAATAATTATTTTTGGTTTCTGAAGTGTTTTTTTTACCTACAAAAGAGAGGAAATGCCATGGGGACCAGGTTTGCCCCTAGCTATGCTAACCTCTTCATGGCAGATTGGGAATCCACTGCCATCTGGGGGGAGCATATCTGGCAGGCAAATCTGGTCACCTATTTTAGATATATCGATGACCTCTTTTTTATATGGAAAGGCCCAGAGAACACATTTAATTAATTCATTAATTATCTTAATACCAATGACAGAGGAATAATTTTAATTTGTAAACACAGTAGGACCACTAGTATTTTTTTAGATTTAGAGAGTTTTATTAAAGATGGGATTTTAAACACTAAAAACTTTTTAAAAAAAGGTGAGTACAAATACAGCCATTAACCAGTCTAGTTGTCACTACAAGCCCTGGCTGGAAAGTGAACCTAAAAGCCAATTTTTAAGATTATGGAGTAGTTGTCCTCAGATTAAGGATTTTAACCAACAAGCAGATTTAAAAAAAAAAAAAAATTGTGGAAAAGAATTATTCACTAGCCAATCTAAACAATACAAAAGATGCTATCAAGACAAAAGAAAGAACTGATCTTTTAACTTATAAATAGAAATCTAACGACAATCACCCTACTCTCCCCATTATTTTTGGTTTTAACAATAAAAGTAATCAAATAAAAAAATAGTTAAAAAACATTGGCATCTGGTCAAACAAGATGACATCCTAAAAGACATCATTCCAGAAAGACCCAATATCATTTTTAGAGGAGCCCCTAGTTTTAAATCTATTTTAACCTCTAATTTTACTAGTGAAAACTTTATAAAACCCCAATCTTCTTTCCTGTCTGAGACCAAAGGCTTTTTTAAACGCAAATTATGTAAAGTGTGCAAAGGTACTGACCAATCTACAAAATCCCAAACTACTCAGTTCAAGTCTAACAGAACAAATAAGACATATATTATTAAAGATTTCATTACCTGCACCACTAAAAATGTCATCCATCCTAGAATGCCCTTGTGGTCTACAATATGTTGGAATGACCAAGGAGCTTCAAAATAAGACTAGGTGAACATTGCTGCAACATCACCAATGGATACCCAAACCACTCGGTATCTAAGCACTTCATCACCCATAATAAAAAAAAAAGGTATAGATAAAAAAAAATGCATTACCCCATGGAAAGGAGGCAGTATAAAGAATATTCTAGGTAAATGTAAAATAGAATGGGTTTTTAATCTACAAACTTTAATCCCTAGTGGCTTAAATGCAGATTTTGATTTGTTCAATTTTATATAATGTGTATGTTATTATCTATTTCTTCTACGTGTTCTACTTACATTCTATATGTATGATTTTTAATATTATTATTGCCAATTTTGATTATTCTCCTATTCCACTGTCATAATTTTTAATGTTTTACCCTTTTACCTTATGTCCACTTTTATATTCAATTTTGCTCTCTTTTATTTATCTTCTATTCAACTGTATTTGTTATGTTTTACATATTTGGCTTCTTTGCCAATAATATTATTATTGCCAATATTGTTATGTTTCAACTATATTTATTATGGTCCACATATTTGGCTTCTTTGCCAATACCACTATATTTATATATCCTGTTCCACATTTCCTCCCAATATTCGACTCCTTTGCCAATACTATTCATGTCTGCCTTATCATAACATACCAAAGACGCCCACACCTCCCTATGCTGATGGTACTTTATCCGTTTAGCCGCACATGTGTTTTACATTTCTTTTAGCTCATTGCGCTTGTGGCTTTATTCGCATAGCCGCACATGCGCAATACGTATGTAACTTTTGCCACAAACGCGTCTTTTCCCGGACAACACTTACTACCGTGCATGCGGCTATTTTTGTGTTCAGAAGTTGCCGAACAAACCCTCGCTGCGTCTATGCCTTAGCCTGCAGTACTACATTTCCCAACATGCTCAGTGGCTAAATGATCACACCAGTCACACAGTCCAACTGAATTCAATAAATAATACTCGGTTTTACACACAAACTTATACACACGAGACTTATAATGTTTTTTATATGTATAGCAACACCATTTTGTGATTGGCTGATGGAATTTTGGCGCCAATTTTAATTACTTTCCCTCCTATATAAACACCAGCCAGCCAGGTTGGATGTTTTTACTCCATTGAAAAAGCCTGTAGGCAAAACGCGTTTGGATGTATTTTACTGCTTTTTATCACTAATAAATAGATTTTGGTTACTTCATTTTTACTTGTACCGTCATCTTTTATTATTTGACCTTTTAACAATGACCTGGCACCAATTATTTTTATTCTCCATACTCCAAAGAATTTCAGGTGGGGATCATGCTACCGATGCTGTTGTCATAGAGCAGTTAACCTGCTCTACCTTTGTATATTTTTATTAAATTTTATTGATTATTAATATTTTATTGAGAGCACTATTGTTGCCTTTTATTTTATTTTTTTGGGTTCCTGACACTCACTATATACTATAAGTGGGGATGGTACCGCTGTATGCTAATTACACAAGAGCTGGCTTAAGCTCTATCAAATTTGAGTGTAACCCTAATAGTCTACTGTTTTATTTATATCTTGTGGAACATACTTCACCATTATTTTTTCCATTTCTTATCGCCCCTTCTCTGGGTTCCCGATACTTCAATCCACAAAGGACACTACCCATATATCCCATAAGCGGGAAATATACCACTGTACGGCATGCATACAAGAGCTTGCTTAAGGTCTATCAAATGTGAGTGTAACCTTATTATTTTACTAATAAATCTACACCTTGGGGAACGTACTGCACCATTATATTATCTATCTCTTATCTCCCCTTTCTATATATACGGAAACCTAAAAAGTACAAGGAACACAATTCCCTGGCTTGGGAGATCTACACTGGACTCCAGTTCTAAATATTTAGACTTTGTTCTAACTGGGACTATACTGAGAAAAAACTATTCTCTATTCTCTATATTGTGGCGCAGCCAGCTCTGATTTTTGCATTTCTTCGATTACCTCCAAGTGCTTTGAGGGAGCCCATGTTTAGGGTTGCTGCCTCTTTATTTTATTTGGATTTACCAGCGCTGACTCTTAGTTGTTTTCTTTACATATTGCTTAATACCTACATCCATACACACATACTGCCTAATACATGCATCCACAGACACACACATACTGCCTAATATATGCATTCATACACACATACTGCCTAATGCATACATCCATACACACATACTACCTAATACCTACATCCATGCCCACATACTGCCGAATACATGCATCCATAAACAGATATTGCCGAATACATACATCTATACACACATACTGCCTAGTACCTACATCCATACACACACTGCCTGATACATGCATCCATACACACATACTGCCTAATACCTACATCCATACACACATACTGTCTAATACATGCATCCATACACACATACTGCCTAATACCTACATCCATAAACACACACTGCCTAATACATGCATCCATACACAAACACACTGACTAATAAATACATACATCTATACACACATACTGCCCAATACACAGATGAGCACACACACTGACAGACGAGTACACACGCTGACAGTCACACACTGACAGACATACAGTCACTGACAGACACACACAGACATACACTTACTCATTGACACACATACTCACTCACTGTCAGACACACACTCACACACACACACACAGAGAGACAGACCCACTCAATGGCGCACACACACACACACACACACTGACAGACATACACTCACTTACTGACAGATACACACACATTAAAAAATATAGAGATAAAAAAGTGGTGCTAAAAACAAATAAAATATCTCAAATAAATCCAGTGCAGCATACAAGAAAATCACCAAAGTGTATAGTCACTAAAAAACACTTACATATAGAAATAGGAAAGGAATAAGGTGATTGCGCACACAGTAGATGACATTTCCGTATTAAGTAGATAATCCCTAGATTCTGTAAATATAAAAAACCATCATAGGGTAATATATCTTGACACAGATACTAGTAAAAATACTTGGAAAAACTCACACTATTTAGAGCCTTTCTGAGTTGGCTCTAAACCAGGTCACCAAAGTAAATAAAAGTAAGTATATTTATTTAAACATTTATAAAATAAAGTAGAATAAAGGCACAGCGCGTTTCGACCCAGTGCATTGGATATGCACCTGAGGAAGACCCGTTGCACTGGGTCGAAACGCATTGTGCCTTTATTCTACTTTATTTTATAAATGTTTAAATAAATATACTTACTTTTATTTACTTTGGTGACCTGGTTCCTGATTTCCAACACAGAAGACTTTTGATACTTTCTGAGGGACCTGAATCCTTATATCCACATCTGATTGATGTACACGCTACTATAGTTTAGAGCCAACTCAGAAAGGCTCTAAATATTGTGAGTTTTTCCAAGTATTTTTACTAGTATCTGTGTTAAGATATATTACCCTAGGATGTTTTTTTATATTTACAGAATCTAGGGATTATCTACTTAATACGAAAATATCATCTACTGTGTGCGCAATCACCTTATTCCTTTCCTAGATACACACACATACACACACTCATTGACATATATACACTCACTCACTGACAGATACACACACACATACACACGCACTCACTGACAGTCAAACACTCACTGACACACACACTCACTGACAGTCAAACACTCACTGACAAACACACTCACAAAATTTTATTTCTTGAGGCCCATCCAGCCTCAATACATCCATGGGGTCCAGTGTGGGGCAGCTTTCAAGCCTCCCGCCCTCTGATTAGTATGCCAGGGCCGGAATGACATCATATTTCGGCTCCCGGCATTGTGATTAGCTGGACTAAACCTTCAAAAATATCATTATAGCTTATATCGCCCTTGGTTTTCAATCACCTTTTGAATATTTTATCTAGCAGAAAACTAACTACAAAGTGTATATATTATGCAGATATGAAGGGAGTAGAACCCTGTGAACTATTAACTTATTTTGGAAATGTTAATTACAACATGAAAATGCTTAGCATGTATGTCCATCTAAGTCACCACTGATTGGCTAATAACAGCGGTGAATGATCAGGAGCCAGTCACATAGCTCCAGTTTCTGGAGTATCGTACATAATTTCTGTGTATTATCACTGATTAAAGCTATATAGGTGGGGTCAGTTCTCTCTCTAACTATTCTAATGCTGTGCCTGACATTGGAGCATCCTGTCTGTATTGTTTCTACAGATATAGACTGCAATATACATATATGAGGAATTAAATATGACTGCCCCCCCTCCCCCACACCACCAGATAAAAAGGTTAAACCAATATATACAGTGAAAATAAGTGGTATTTACAGATAAGCACTGTATATACAGGTGATACTCGAAAAATTTGAATATCATGGAAAAGTTAATTTATTTCAGTAATGCAACGTAAAAGGGGAAACTAATATATGAGATAGACGCATTACATGCAAAGCAAGATAGTTCAAGCCGTGATTTGTCAAAAGTGCGCTGATTATGGCTTACAGCTCATGAAAACACCAAATCCACAATCTCAGTAAATTAGAATATTGTGAAAAGGTGCAATATTCTAGGCTCACGGTGTCCCACTCTAATCAGCTAAGTAAGCTATAACACCTGCAAAGGGGTTCTGAGCCTTTAAATTGTCTCTCAGTCTGGCTCAGAAGGAATCACAATAATGGGAAAGACTGCTGACCTGACAGTTGTGCAGAAAACCATCATTGACACCCTCCATAAGGAAGGAAAGCCTCAAAAGGTAATTGCAAAGGAAGTTGGATGTTCCCAAAGTGCTGCATCAAAGCACATTTATAGAAAGTTATGTGGAAGGGAAAAGTGTGGAAAAAAAAGGTGCACAAGCAGCAGGGAAGACCGCAGCCTGTAGAGGATTGTCAGGAAAAGGCCATTCAAATGTGTTGGGGATTTTCACAAGGAGTGGACTGAGGCTGGAGTCAGTGCATCAAGAGCCACCACACACAGACGGATGCTGGACATGGGTTTCATATGTCGTATTCCTCTTGTCAAGCCGCTCCTGAACAACAAACAATGTCAGAAGCGTCTTACCTGGGCTAAAGAAAAACAGACCTGGTCTGTTGCTCAGTGGTCTAAAGTCCTCTTTTCTGATGAAAACAACTTTTGCATCTCATTTGGAAACCAAGGACCCAGAGTCTGGAGGAAGCATGGAGAGGCACACACTGCAAGATGTTTGAAGTCCTTTGTGAAGTTTCCACAGTCTGTGTTGATTTGGGGAGCCGTGTCATCTGCTGGTTTTGGTCCACTGTGCTTCATTAAGTCAAGGGTCAATGCAGCCGTCTACCAGGAGATTTTGGAGCACTTCATGCTTCCTCCCACAGACGAGCTTTATGGGGATGCTGACTTAATTTTCCAGCAGGACTTGGCACCTTCCCACACTGCCAAAAGCACCAAAGCCTGGTTCAATAACTATGGTATTACTGTGCTTGATTGGCCAGCAAACTTGCCTGACCTGAACCCCATAGAGAATCTATGGGGCATTGCCAAAAGAAAGATGAGAGACATAAGACCGAACAATGCAGAAGAGCTGAAGGCCGCTATTGAAGCATCCTGGTCTTCCATAACACCTCAGCAGTGCCACAGGCTGATCGCTTCCATGTCACGCTGCATTGAGGCAGTAATTGCTGCAAAAGGGGCCCAAACCAAGTACTGAGTCCATATGCATGCTTATACTTTTCAGAGGTCTGATATTGTTCTATGTACACTACTTGTTTTATCGATTGCATGTAATATTGTAATTTACTGAGATTGTGGATTTGGGGTTTTCATGAGCTGTAAGCCATAATCATCGCATTTATGACAACTTGAACTACCTTGCTTTGCATGTAATGCGTCTATATATTAGTTTCCCCTTTTACGTTGCATTACTAAATATATATATATATATATGTGTGTGTATATATATATATATATATATATATATATATATAAAAAAACGGAATGCACTCCAGAGTCTTTGTAAAGTAAAATTTAACTTTTAATTCATATACAAAATAAAAAAAAATACATCAACATTTCAGCTCACATCTGGAGCCTTCTTCAGGATTTTTGCTGGAATTGCACCGGGCATCACAGTCATTATATACCTGGAGTGCAAGCACTTTGGATTTATATATATATATATATATATATATATATAAATAACCAGAAGTCCCAGTCCCAGAAAATGCAGTGGTCCAATATTGATAATCTTGATGTAGGCCCTGGAGGCTGAAATGTTGATTATTCATGCTGTAGTCATATTGATGAATATAATATTTACACAAGACCCTCTAGTGCTCTCATCTTTTGGTTCATATATATCTCTTGGGAAAAGGCCCAGTTGGGGCCAAAACATTAATTGATGATGTAAGTGTTTAATAATGGATTAAATGTTCGTTGCATCACTACAAGTTATTTGAGTTTTATTTGTTCATATATATATATATATATATATATATATATATACACACACACACACACACTAAACAATTATACACATAAAGGCTATGCCACATTTAACACGTAATCTTTAAAATTTGTTAGATTTAACTTAAGCTTCCAAATACTCATGTGTTATAATACTTTGGTAAAACATTATGGTTAAAAATACAAACATAATATTAAATGTTTATTAATGCTGGAACGTTAATCTCTAATGTATCTTGAACCACTAATTATCCACCTTTTCCTTGTAATGTACATTGGCTTTTTGACAACATACTGTTTAAATTGGATTACATATCAAATACCCAAAGCTATTAAGTGATTAGCTCCTTCATTTTTAATCCATTTGATTTAAGAATTTATTTCCCAAAAGGATCTGAGGCTGAATCTAGTGTTGCGCCTCAGAATCGATTAACACTTTTTATAAACTGAAAAATTGTACCTCTGATTCAATTGTTATATGAAAATGCAATATCTAAATGCCAATTAGCTACTTTTCACATGTTTTATCTCTGTTCAATTTCTTAAGTTTAAATGTGAATAAAAAGAATCAAGTAGTCACTTTGTAACTTTTAAATCTTTGTCTTTATCATTGTATCAGGCCTTTGCTTAGATATTTATTTTCCTGTGGGGTTAGTCTGCATGGATCTCTTTCAGACTGTCCCTTTAATGATTTTGTTTTGGCCTTACCACATGGCAAGAAGAGAGACTAAACATGCCTTTCACGTCACAGATTTTTTGTGCAGAAGAATAAAAAAATGAGAACATTTGATGATGGGTCAATATAGAGGTAAGTAAAATGCTTACAGTCAATTTAAAGCAATTGCTGAAAAACTTAAATTTCTTATGTTAAAGGAACACTATATGCTCAGGAATACAAATGTATATTCCTGACCCTTTAGTGTTTAAAAACACATTTTAGCCCCCCATCCCCTTTCCCCATTAAAACCTTAAGGACAGAGGCAATTGCACACATTCTAACATAAAGAAACTCTGGAATTTGCACTATATGTCAGTTCAACCATAATTAACCTGCACCCACATTTATTATAAATCATTTTATTCAGGAGAAACAGGGCTTTTACTTCACATCAAATATTTATGCATTAGAAATAAATTAATATTGACTAAAATGAAAAAATAAAAATTATTTATTTTCCATGTTCTGCTTAGCATTTTAACTGTGAACGTCAAAATACTTTTAGCTTTTACTGCAACTGAATACACATATATGTGTTCAGCAATGTTTCATAAGTACAACAGTACCTCCTGTACAGGTTTTATGGGGTTTTGGAAAGCTATAGGGTCAAGTATAGGGCTTTCCCTTTTCTGAATTTACACATTAAATTTTGCCTGATTTGTATGCTGGGCCTATGTTTCCTTTGAGACTGTATGGCAGCCCATGAATGAAAATTACCTCCCTCATATCATACTATTTGCAAAAGTAGACAACCAAGGGTATTCAAAATGGGGTATGTCCAGTCTTTTTTACTAGCCACTTAGTCACAAACCCTGGCCAAAGTTAAATATATATATATATATATATATATATATATATATATATATATACATAGAATGTGACGGCAGATAAGAACCATTCGGCCCATCTAGTCTGCCCAATTTTCTAAATCCTTTCATTAGTCCCTGGCCGTATCTTATAGTTAGGATAGCCTTATGCCTATCCCACGCATGTTTCTATGTTTATATATATATATATATATATATATATATATATATTTGCATTTGTCACACATAAACTGCACTTTTACTGATGTTATCATCATCAGTGAAAGTGCTATTGTTTTAAAACACTAATATTTGTGTCTAGGGATGTCTCACAAGTACAAGGTTTAATGGTGTCTTGGAAAGTTGCAGGGTTATGGCATGCAAATTAAATCATCTGGACTTTCTGCCTGGGTTGTCAGGCAGGTCCCTAAAACTTTAATTAATAAAATGACTTAATCATGTAAAAAGATTACATATATAAATGTAGCATTTAAATATATATTCAGAGGAAAGTCCGAGGTGGCACTGGGGCTGAAAGCCATTAGGGCTATGCTGCTGCAACAGCTTTTTAAGCCCATTAAAATGTGAATGGCATATAACGCTGTAATACTGTTAACAGATTACTCGTTTACTCACCTTTATTCCAGCACTGTCCGGGTCTTCTGGCCCCACCCAGATCTATTCGAAAGCATTGGATTGGCTGAGATCATAAATTCTAAGGATATCAGCCAAGGAGGCTGGATGGGGTGGACAGAGCCAAATGCCGATCAGCACTTCCTCATAGACGTTCTGCAGCACTGAGGAAGCACGTCTATTGGCTGCCACTGGAGGTGTCCCTAGGGAGCAATGTAAACATTGCCTTTTCTCTAAAAAGGCAGTGTTAACATGAAAATGCCTCCAGGGACAGACTATACTCACCAGGACAACTACATAATCGATTTAAGTTGCTATATTACATATTTAATTGTGTAAATATTTATATTGATTTGTATTTACCAGTGATTACATTTATTACTGCAATGATTTCTTTGAATTTGCCTTCTGCTTTGGATTCTCACACCTCATTTTTAATTAAGTATTTTTTATATACGATGGAGAGTATATTTGACGTGTTTGTAACATTTGCATATTAACAGATAATGATTCGTATAATATGTGGAATAGAAATACGCTAGTAGCATAATTAGTTTACTGATTAACCCTTTGAACGTCAAAAAATGGAACACTGCCATATCCTACCAATTATATCTAAAGAATGAATCTTTCAAAAGTATGCAATATGAATAATGTTTCATAAAAGAAAATAAGATAAGAGACTTTATTCTCTAAACAAGAAGCTGACGTGACTTGAGATCTGACGCTGAAAAGGTAGACTAAAATAAAAGTGTTGTGGTGATTTGGAGATGTTTTCAAATTCAGTTATTTTAGTTCATTAATGTCAAGTCAGCAAAACTGTCTGCTTAGCAAATAGTTCCATATGAGTGAGAGATGTGTATACAAAATGGTTATATAATCAAAAAGTCAATGTAAGCTGATATTTACGCAAATCATGTAAGATTGAACATGTCTTATATAAAAAAAAAATCATATGATAAATGATCCTGATAAAATATGTGAATCTTCTGAGATAAAATAAATCATACAATAAAATAAGAGATTTGAAAGCAAAGTCTCTACTAAAGACCTGGGGCTTCAATGTTTGCAGAATAGGTCATATGAAGCCTCAATAATTGAACTATTTTATTCATAGTTATCTCAGACTAGTGGAGAAAAGGAAAGTATCCTTTGAAATTTGACTAATATTAGATCATTTAGAGAGCACCATCATTTTGCTTATCTGTAAAATATAGCAGGGATAGGTAAAAGTTGATTTTTAGCATACATTACATAAAGTTATATGTAACGTATTCATAATTACATACTGGCAAAGAATAATAAAAGAGCCTGGTCGTCTGAGCTCACAATCTAGCTGTAGGTGGGATCCATGGATGCAAAAGATAAATGAATGCGTAAGAAAGTAAGTTGGTTTGTGATGGGCTACACATAGTAGGAAGTGATGACTTATGTAGCCACACAGATATGTAGCCCATGGAGCAGCACAGCTTAGTGGAATAGGCCTTGACAGGGCTAGGAGGCAGGCATAAATTGTTGGTGTTTTTGGATTGGCTAGTTTTTTGGTATGGGAAGGCTAATACATATATGGCAACAATCTTAACATTTTCCATTTTCCATTGCTTTCTCACAGACCTTGTTGCTGTCCTTCCCACCATCCCTGATCTTGTTTTAGTTTGGGAGTTGTGGCGAAAGTAATCCTGCCACTGGTTTTTGGAGGGGCCTGTTTGCTAGCCTCCTACCCTGTGACCATGGCCCCTTCAATAGACCTGGTTAAAATATTTTAAACAGGCTCTGTTTGTGCAATTGGGGCTATATGGTTTGTTTACCGAAAAGAATGTTAAGCTTAAGGGGACACTCCAGGCACCCAGACCACTTCTGCCCATTGGAGTGGTCTGTGTGCCAACTCCCACTACCATTAACCCTGCAACTGTAAATATTGCAGTTTTCATAAACTGCAATATTTACCTTGCAGGGTTAACTCCTCCTCTAGTGGCTGTCTACTAGACAGTCACTAGAGGGCACTTCCAGGTTTATAGCACACATTTTGTGTGCTATAGCGTCGCTGGATGTCCTCACGCTATGTGAGGACCTCCAGCCTTGCTGAAATCCCCATAGGAAAGCATTGAAAGCATTTTTCAATGCTTTCCCTTGGGGAGGTCTAATACGCGTGAGCGTCATTGCCGCGCATGTGCATTTGGTCTCCCCCGCCGGTAGCCGTGCAGGCGCAATAGGTCTCCCCCGACAGATGACGTCAGCGGGGGAGGAGCGTGGGCAGACCCTGAACCAGCGCCGAGGGACATCGGTGCTGGATACAGGTAAGTCACTGAAGGGGTTTTAACCCCTTCAGCAACTTGGCATGGGGGTGGGAGGGACCTGCAGTGCCAGGAAATTGGTTTGTACTGGAGAGTCCCTTTAATTGATACATTGTTGCAATTTCCAACGCAGTTGTCTAAATGCTAGTCTGGGTGTCTGCAATTCCTATGGACGACCAAGAGGTGGCGGCCATCTTGTTCGCATATACCAAAACCATGAATAGACTTCAGGGGGACTTAGCCGCAATTCTATGGAACTATTTTCGGCCCTGAACTGATCTGGGTGATTTTTGGATATGTTGGTCACCCAGATCAGGGCTATCAGGGGATGTCACATTTGTGGGATTTTATGTATTTTAGGGTACTTTTGGGGTGTTTTAAAAAAGTATGTTTTTTCTGTACTAGAATTAGTACAGTTACTGATCCAATTATCTCCCAGGCAGAGAGGAGGGATTGTGTGCTGTGTGTGCGAGTGTCATGCCTTGTAACCTTATTGTTATTGGTCTGGGAAGTTGCAAATCAGTTTTTCCACCTTGGCTATCTTCCCTAAAATAAAAAAAATCTTGAGAATTCATCACAGGAAACTACTATAAGTAAATTTACCTCAAAGTCTCTGCAAAACATTACTGTACGAATGAATGTAAGCTGTAGCCAGGTTTTTAGAATGTGTAATATTCAATTTTGCGAAATGTGTTCATTTAACAAGGTAAAAACATTTTTGTTATGTAGACTTCCCAGTCAATCTCTGGGCACATCACAATGTTGTTCCTTTATTGGCTCTCCATTTTGAGACATGGTTGCGCCAAAGGACTGCTTTCTAGCTGGAGCAGGGGAAAAACTTCAGCACTTCTGTCCCCAGTTGCCTTGGCTTGACTGGGGTCCTGGAGTCTCTCCATCCTGAACCAGGCTAGGGACAGTGATTAACCCTTTTCTCTCCCCCCTCGTAACTGGATGACACACAGCTCTGGGAGTCTAACTGAGATGCTTTATTAATACAGCCAATTTATACACAGACTGCCGCAAGTCCCTCAGACTCATTTTCGCTCTGGGAGATACCAACAGTACAACAATTACATACAGTAAGACACATCACATACATTGGGGAAAACTTAGGTGGCTCCGTGCCCCAGGAAGGAAATGGGGACACACATAAAACATAAAATCCCTGGAAAAAGCAGGGCTATTGGATGTACAGAGCCAGAGAAATCTTCATATAAAGTCTGGGCTTTAAGCTCTGTACATCCCTGCAATTAGTTCCATGGAATTGCTTGGTTTAGGCCAGTAAATTGAATTGAATTTCGCACCTACATCAAGCAGCGACCAATCAGGGGAGAGGAGGCGTTCCGAGCTGAGCCCTTTAACTTGCGCCGGCCTAGCAGGAGAAAGGGCACAAACCAAGTTGGAATAGTAGCTCCTCCTCCTATTGGTCACCTCAACCCCGTAGTGACCAATCAGCACTCGCCCCGGCCTATCAGGAGAAAGGGTGGGAACCCAGTTTGAATAGGAGCTCCTTCCAGGTGGCCGGTGGGACTCTGCAGTTGTGTAGCCCACCCCCAGCTCCAGAGGGTTGACTTGGGTCTGGTTCTCTGGTGGATATCTCCACTTATGTAGCACCGGAGAGCACCTGCAGTCGCTGTCTGCCTCGCTAACAGTCAAGCTGCAGGCATGAGGCTCCTGGATCTCCTCCGGAGAGTGATTAGGCTCCTTTAGGAGTAGATAGGGCAATCCCCAGCATGGGGACCTGAAAACAATATCAGGTAAGCAAGTGGATACCTGTGGGCATGGTATTCCGTGACGGTGTTCCCTCACACAAAAGTCAATGGTCTTTTGGTCTTTATTCTTTTTTTACTTGCCATGTTTGTGTTAACTGGTGACTATAACGACATTTCTAAATGTGGGTTTAATTATTGTTTCATGCAGTTAAAAAATAACAATGCCATCTGTCAATAGCATTTTTTTATTTGATTAATGGTAATAATTACTCCCCAACTGTTTGTTTCTTTCATTCTATTGCTGAGTATACTGTTCTCCATTATTATTATTATGTAAGTCGGCACAATTTGCTATTTCCCTATAAACCTTCCTCTTACTAACTAGTAACTGCAAATTAATTGAATGTTACATTTATATTCTCAAATACAAATTTATTTATTTACTTAAAACTCTTATATGGGTCTCTGGTCTTGAGTGCTTCAGACATTTTAGTCGTTATTGATTGGCAGGGTGCAGAAACAAGGACATATAGGACATAGAGAACATTGCCTTAGGGCTTTAATTATTTGGAACAATTTTATATGAAGTGCTGTGTACTTAAAGTCCATGAGTTTACAATCTAAGCAAATAACATACAAATAAATAAAACAATATAGTTAATGAAATCATGTCTGCATCTTCAGTATTTCTTATTCTTAAGTCCTCTAAAAAAAGGTCCATAAATGTAATCATAATATCATGCCGAACTTAACTTTCTTTAATTGATTCCTCTTCTCTCCCTCTGTTAGGATCTGTTCTTCATTTCTTCCTGTCTGCTCTTGTTTTCTTTAAAACATAAGACAACGTAGGGTCTTCTTTTTCTTATGTTAATGTTATAACCACTTCTTTTCCAACCCTGTGTATTCTCTGACTTTATTTGCATAGCCATACAACACGTAAATTAGGCTAGTAAGCCCTACTCACTTTAAATAAAGCATACAGAGCTTAGATCTAATTTATAATTCCTAGGAGAAAATAGCAATTTAGAACAGTAGCATATTACCCGTCTTTGATGTGGCTGGATGTAATGCGGTGCGTTTAGTGAGGTAAAATATTCACCAAAGAACAAGTAGAAAAAGTCAGAAACAAGGGAAAATCAAGCATCTAGGAGTTATTCACAAATGATAAATGATGTAACAATCAGCAATAAACATAATACTGGTGCAACCCACACAAAGACAAAATTGTGCATGTTGGACTGGATTATTGTGCTATCGAATTAAAAATTAAGTTGAAAATACATATCGTATGTATAGCGCTATATGACAGAGCAATGTGGGTTCTGGAGATACCGTTAAGTAACTTCACAATCCATGATAATGGAGAAATACATGTGCCTACTTCAATTTCCATCAGTTCCTCTGCCTAGAATAGGGGAATCCCTTTTCCCCATTCTACAAAAAAGCGTATGAACAAAATTATTGTTGCTGCTACCTAGTATATAGGTGGCAATTTTGTAAACCTGCTTTGTCAACAATGCCAAATGGTTCCTTTGACAGACAACAATAATTACAAACTTGGATGCCAGGTGTACTTCTCATCAATAAACACCAATGTGTGTCAGTCCTATATAATGACTTTTATGTGTGTCAAAGTAGTTATACAAATAGATAGCTTGTGCAATCATATGAACAGAAACAATGGTATGAAAACATAGGAAGTGCTTCAATTCAGATAATATATAAGGAATAATATAGAACAGAATGTGATAGGCACAAATTACTTACAGGGTTATTCACTAAATTAATAAATGCTGGGAATTCATAGTGAATTTAAAGTTAATTATACGTTTCTGGCCAAAAGAGCTGAACTGGAAGCATAGCTGGCTTGGAGGATTTTTACAGTTTTGACTATGTTGGCCTTAAATTTAAAATTAATTTTGAATTTACTTTGAATTCTCAGCAATTGACACTTTATTGAATAACCCTGTTAGTGTAAGCTTCTGTGAAGGTACCCTTCAACTAGAAATGCGCACAGCGAAAAAATGGACTTTAGCCGAAATACCCTGAATCCCCCCTCCAAAAAAACAGGGATGAATCGGCAAAATTTCAGCCACATAGCAACATGGTTCATCCAAATTTGGAATGGATTGCTGTTCGTATGTAAAGGAATCTCCAAGTTTACCAAGTCCAAGATAAACTATACAAAGAAGACCAGTTTTAGAGTTTGTATAAGGATTTTTTGCCCCTTGTGAATGGTTGAAAATAATCTATAACTGTCAGGGTTAAAGGGATACTATAGTGCCAGGAAAACAATCCTCCCAGTGATTGCGTCGGCCGGTGGGCGAGACTGAACTAGTAGACAGCCACTAGAGGAGGAGTTAACCCTGCAATGTAATTATTGCAGTTTATATAAAACTGCAATAATTACACTTGCAGGGTTAAGAGTAGTGGGAGTTGGCACCCAGACCACTCCAATGGGCAGAAGTGGTCTGGGTGCCTGGAGTGTCCCTTTAAGAGCAAAATAGCAAAAATTAAAGCATAGCTAAATGTGAGAATTTTTCCAGTTCAGCTATTTTGGCCATACATTTTATATTAACTCTGTATTCACTTTGAATTCTTATTTTAGTGAGCAACCCTGACTATCTTAATAATAGGTATCTAGCTCTCTTAAAGGGACTGTATAGGCACCAAAACAACTTCAGCTTAAAAAAGCAGTTTTGGTGCATAGATCATGCCCCCGCAGTCTCACTGCTCAGTTCTCTTCTCTTTAGTAGTTAAATAACTTTGTTTACGTAGCCCTAGTCACACCTCCCTGCATGTGATGTACACAGCCTTTCTAAACACTTCCTGTAAAAGACATCTAATGTTTAAACTTAATTTATGGCATATAGTAAAAACCAAAGAAAAAAGTTACCTGCGCTCTCTCCTTAATCCCTATGTATATTTCAACAAATGGAGGTCATTTAGTTACTACAATGGCCACTAGAGGGAATGCCTGCCTGCCAACTTCAAGGCAGACCCCCCTACACGGGTACTAGTCTGACCCTTTACCTTGCTTCCTTAAGCTTCTGTCAAAAATATCTCTAATAATATCTCTAATGTTTTTGTAATTTATGGCATATGCTGTTTAATTTAGAATGTCTTATCTCCTGTTCTGATAATAGCCTTCTAGGCCCCACAAAAGCCTCCTGTATGTGATTAAAGTAGACTTTACAGAGCAGGTGATAAAAACTTCTAAAGCTAACACCTGATTAAAACTGAATTTTTTTTTCATGCAGCCTACGTCAATCACAGCCACAGGGAGGTATGGTTAGGGTTCCATGGACAGAAACTAAAGTGATTTAACTCCTAATGGCAAAAAATTGAGCAGTGAGCTGCAGGCACTAGTGTATATACTGCGGTCGCAGGGGTCGCAGCTGCGACTGGGCCCGGCCCTCCAGGGAGCCGCCCTGCGACCCGAGTATGTATGCCAGTGCGGCCACGGCCGCGTTTTGCCAGCCTCTTCTCCTGGGGGGGCCCAGGAGCTGGCCACCTCAGGGCCCCTGAGGCTGGCAGTGGTGTCACTTGGCGGGCGGGCGGGTGTGCAGCAAGGGAGCATTCTCCCCTGAGCTCTCTCTGCCCAGCTCCCTCGTGCACACCACAGTGATGCCGGAGACGGAATATAACGTCACTCCGGCTCTGGCATTAGTAAGTGGCGTGCGAGGGAAGGAGGATCAGTGTTTCCCTTGCCGCCTGCAAGACCGGCCATCCAGCAGCCCCAGTGGACCCCAGGGAAATCTGGAATCCCCTCAGCACTCTCAAAGGTAGGGAGGCTGGGGGATTAAATTTAAAAAAAATGTGAGTGTGTATGTGTGTTAGTGTGTGTGTGTCAGTGAGTGTGTGTCTGTTACTGAATGTTAGTTGTGTGTGTCTGTTAGTGTGTCTGTTATTGAGTGTGTGTCTGCTAGTGAGTGTCAGTGAGTGTGTTAGTTTTTGTGTGTCAGTGAGTGTGTGTGTGTCAGTGAGTGTGTTACTGTGTGTGTGTGTCTGTTACTGAATGTGTTAGTTGTGTGTTAGTTTGTGTGTGTCTGTTAGTGTGTGTCTGTTATTGAGTGTGTGTGTGTCTGTTAGTGAGTCTGTTTGGTGTCTGTTAGTGAGTGTGTGTTTGTCAGTGAGAGTGTATGTTTTGTAAGTGAGTGAGTGTGTATGTATGTCTGTCTGTCAGTGAGTGTATATATATGTCTGACACTGTGTCTGTCAGTAAATGTGTGTGTCTGTTCTAGTGTGTATGCGTCTGTTCGTGAGAGTGTGTGTGTGTCTGTTAGCTAGTGTGTATGCGTCTGTTCGTGAGAGTGTGTGTGTGTCTGTTAGTGAATGTGTGTGTATGCTTGTCTGTTAGTGAGTGTGTGTTTGTTAGTGAGAGTGTATATGTGTTTGTCAGTAAGTGTGTATGTGGGTCTGTCACTATGAGTGTGTGTCTGTATGTGTGTGTGTGTGTGTATGTGTATCTCTGTGTGTCTGCATGTGTGTGTGTGTGTGCCTGTATGTGGGTCTGTATGTGTTTCTCTTGGTCTGCATGGGTATCTGTTTTTCTGTATGTGTATCTGAATGTTTGTCATTAAATGACCACTATAGTGCCAGGAAAGCAAACTCGTTTTCCTGGCACTATATAGTCCTTAGGTCCCCCCCACCCTTGGGGCCCCCTCCCGCTGGACTGAAGGGGTTAAAACCCATCAGCACTTACCTTTCTCCAGAGGCAGGCTCCCTTGATGCTGGGGATCTCTCCGCCCCGATCCGCCTCTCAACTCCAAATATGCATGTGCGGCAAGAGCACATTCAATCCGCCCATAGGAAAGCATTACTCAATGCTTCCTATGGACGTCCAGCGTCTTCTCACAGACACCTACTAGAGGCTGAAACATAGCAGTTTCTCTGAAACTGCTATGTTTTCAGCTGCAGGGTTAAAACTAGAGGGACCTGAGATCATTGAGCTGAAGTGGTCTGGGTGCTTATAGTGGTCCTTTAAGTGTATGTGTATCTACATGCACTGGTGTACATACCGCGGTCGCAGGGTCGTACATACCTGCGACTAGATGCCCGCCGCAATGTGTTCCGGTCCGCGCCGTATAAGCGCCAGGGGGGTCCATGGATCAGTTTTTGCACCGGGGCCCCATGGATTGTGTGTACGCCACTGGCTGCAGGGGCATGATCTAAATTGCATGTGTGTGTGATGACTCTGTTTCATTACTGCAACGGATCCTCTGTACTCCGACTGAGTATATCTGCTGTAGTTCTCCAAAATCCCAAGTGAAGCAGTGATTAAAGCTCTGAGCTACCCAAACATTATTATTTTATTATTTTTATTTTATTATTTATATAGCGCCATCAGATTCCGTAGTGCTGTACAATGGGTGGACTAACAGACATGTAATTGTAACCAGACAACTGGACGTACAGGAACAGGAGAGGTGGAGGGCCCTGCTCAATGAGCTTACATTCTAGAGGGAGTGGGGTATAGTGACACAAAGGGTAAAAGTAGGGGTACGAAGTAGGTTGTTAGAAAAGTATTTGTTCTGTCTTCCAGACTTTATTCAGTGTATTTGTGTTTTGTTGTTTAGAATAACATGTTTGGTTCCTTTACTTACACCAGCTAGTATAGCTTTAGTTCTGCATATATTGTAAACTCAGTATGTTTAAATAAAGTTGTTAGAAAGCACAGCATTATGGGCGGAACTTCTACAGGAAGTGTATCAGCCTCCATTTTGGGAAGATACAGTAAGCAGCAAGTCATGTTCTTCTCATCCCTAGCCATCACCCCTTAGAGAGCTTAAAAAGCGAGTTCTTGTTATCCTATCCTGTATTATTGAACATTGTTTCTTTGTTTTATGCAATACTGTACTGATTGATGTTTATTTCTACCAATTTGTAGTTTCACCTGGCTTGTTCTAATAAATTTGAGATCAAAGAAATATGGTATCTGAAGTTTATGGAGCAGGAAGGTTTAGCTCTCTGTCCTAGAGACAGAACAGTGAAATTTTTGCTGACCTCTGGAGTGAAGATAAGCTGACTTAGGAAGACTGTACAGCCTGCAGCTACGCAGTACTCTTACAGTCAGAAGCCTTAGATGAAACAGGCCTTCAGCAGGGGAAGCAAGCAGCCAGGCTACACAGAGACGCGCTCTGTCACGCAGCATTGACACTTCAACAGTCTCTATACAGCAGGGCAGCCTCTCCCTCGCAACCATGTCTCACAGTGAGGCATTTTCTTATAAAACACGATCACAAGCAAGCTCATCCAAGTCATCTGTCGCAAATGCAGCAGTGATCGCCCGCTCGAAAGCCGAAGCAGCAAGGGCCAAGGCCGCATTCGCAGACCAAGAGTTGCAGATGAAAAAAGAAAAGGCTCATCTAGAAGAAAAGGTTAAGCAGGAAACAAGTCTAAATATGCAGCAGGCTATCTTAGAAGCTAACATGGAGAGGCTAGCAGTAGACCAAGACGCTGCTGCCGCCATTGCAGAAGCAGAAACATTAGAAGCAGCTTTGTACGAAGAGCCAAGAGTAAGTAGCAGCATACTGGGTCTAGAGCAAGACCCCCAAGTTTCCATGCAGCACACATCAGAGTATGTCTACCAGCACTCTAACCCAAGCAGTACTCCACAGCAAGAAATCAAACATGACGTCAATGAGTCACATCAAATAAAGCAACAAGGTAATCCGCCTTCATACCAGCGTCAATCACCTGCTTTCACTCCAAGGGAGTATGCAACAAGCCGGTACGAGCCGCCAACCTTATGCAGGTATGAACCCAGCCCCCCCAAAGAAGAGAATCCTGCCCATACACCACACCACGATACACCAACAGCCTACCCAAATGCCAATCAGGCTACTGTAGACCTTGCCAAGTTCCTAATAAAACGTGAGTTAGTTACCCAAGGACTTCCCAAATTCAATAATCACCCCCAGCATTACAGGGCGTGGCGATCTTCTTTCCAGAGTGCCATCAAAGGTCTAGATCTATCCTGCAGGGAACAGATTGTCAGGATTACTGTTTGATCCAGCACGTAGAACTGTACAGCACGGATGACAAATAAGTAACGTATTACCGGTCCTTAGAATGGCCGGATTTAACGTACAAAGAATAGTCAAAATACTAGCCGAGGTCAGGGAACACAGAAAGGGACACAGCGATGAGGAAAGCCAGGAGTCAGGATACCAGAATATAGAGAAGTCAATAAACAAAGCCAAAGTCAAAAACCAGGTAGAAAACTATAAACCGGAACGCGCTCTCGGACAACCACAAGGGAAACCACGACAGGGCACTGAGCAGGCTGAGAACTGGGCCTAAATACCCCTCCTTTAGTTCGGATAGGCTGTAACCACCTTTGACCCCAAAGTCAGTTACCAGGTTTCATTTGCATAATTGCTGCTCAGCATTAACCCTTCTGTGGATTAGGTTGCTGCTCGGCACAACTTTTCCTGTGTGGACAGTAAATGTCATTAACCACTTTTCTATAAGCGGATGAATACACGAGACCAGGTTTCATTTGCACAATTACTGCTCAGCATTAAACCTTCTGTGGATTAGGTTGCTGCTCGGCACAACTTTTCCTGTGTGGACAGTAAATGTCATTAACCTCATTTCTATAAGCAGATGAATACGTGACACAGATAGATCTCCTCATAAAGTGGCTCGGCAATGATTCCGCTGAGCATGCAAAAAGGATCAGAGACATTAATATAAACCACCCAGAGATAGGCCTTACAGACATCTGGAGCAGGCTGGATAGATGTTACGGCTCACCAGAGGCTATAGAGAGTACACTATTTAAAAGGATAAAGGATTTCCCAAGAATTCCTAGCAAAGGTTACCAAAGACTCAGAAAATTCAGCGACCTGTGTATGGAGTTACGAGTTGTTAAAGCAGAAGGAGACTTACCCGGCCTTTCTTATCTTGACTCAGCTAGAGGTATTAATTCCTTAGCACAAAAACTTCCTTATGAGTTGCAAGAAAGATGGATCGCTTATGGCTGTAACTACAAACAAAAATAAAATGTACCTCTTCCACCCTTTACAGAGTTTGTGGACTTTGTAGACAGACAAGCAGGAACGAAAGACGACCTCAGTTTCATTTTTCCAGTGTCTTATGCCACTTCTTCCGGCCCTAAGCAACTCAGGGCTCCAGTGGCAGTGCACAAAACTAACATTTCTTCCCACAGATCTACAGAGTCTCAGACAGAGGATCAAGACAGTGACCCTGCTACATTCTGCCCTCTGCATAAGATGCAACACCCTCTTCTGAAATGCAGAACCTTCAGGGCAAAGACCATCCGGGATCGCAAAGCCTTCCTCAAGGAGAACAGCATCTGTTACAAGTGCTGCTCTTCATCAACACACTTTGCCCAGGACTGTAAGGTCAGTGTCAAGTGTACAGAGTGCGATTGCACAGATCATAACATAGCTCTGTAACCGCGACTGGTTCCCTTATTTACCACTATAATGTCTTAAAGCATAGAACTTAGTAGGGCTAACCATACAGCCATAATTTTATATAGTTAGTGTAAGAGATCCTCTATTTAAAATATATAAATAATTGAGAATACAATATAAAATAAGGATTGTCTTGGAATCAATAGTTTTGTCTTTTAGATATTTATTATATAAAAATCTAAATATTGACATATAAAATCCATTATAGCAGAGTTTATAAGATTAAACTAAATGCTTGCAAATATCATTAATAGGTTAACATAACCTTCTGAACATGTCATCATGTCAGCCTGTCTTTCATTTTAAGATGGAGCAGTGTCAAGTCTCTGCTCTGTGTCTTAACATTTTAAAAGTACACCTATTTATACCTTAGGTGTCTCCATTTTAGGGTCACCATAGTTCATATATGAAAAAGTAACACTTCTTTTACGTTATTCATTTTAGGACCTCCCTTAATTTGGCAAACATACAAGACCATAACTAAAGGGTGTATACGTCATGGAAAATTTCCTGACTTAGTTCAAGATGGCATCTTAAAGTCTGAATGTCCTTATCTACTAAGGTTACCACACTATATTACGTACTGAAAGAGTCGTAGCATACCCTTGAAGCTTGTTTATGCATTATTGTTGTTGTAATTCGTCTGGGACAAAATGGCGTAAACATAATATGCACTGAGGTTATTGCTTAAAGAAACATCTATGAAAAACAATATGTTACATTTCTAACACCTTGTCAGTTTGCAATATATCTTAAAAACAAAGTACACAGTTTAAGAACTAAAACATTTCATTCTAAAACTTGTAATATTTGCATTTGCCCATAACAGCTCTGCACCCAGGGCCAGCACCAAGAACCTTCCCACCTGCCCATAGTAACAAGGAGCACGGGGGGGAGGCCAAAGACTCTAGTACAGACGCAATAGCAATCAATTCACAGTGCACTGAAGTCCCCAAAGGAATTATAGATAGCAGATCTTGCTCCAAAATCTGTCTAGTAAAAGTTTACCCAAAAGAACGCAGAGATAAAGCAGTCAAGCTCTACGCCATATTGGATGATCAGAGTAACAAGTCACTAGCTAGGTCCGTGGTTTTTGACATTCTGAACATTAAGGGCCCCAACAGTCCTTACTTCCTTAGGACCTGTGCAGGTACAGTGGAGACAGCGGGGAGAAGAGCTGACGGCCTACAAATCGAGTCTATGGATGGTAAGACATGCCTACCATTACCGACCATAATAGAGTGCAGTCAGATCCCAGACAACAGATCTGAGATTCCCACACCAGATGTAGCAGTTCACCAGACTTACCTGAAGCACATTGTGATGGGATTCCAGCATAGTCAAAATTTAGTAGGCCGAAATCTCCACATGGCATATGCTAATTAGTATCTGATTACAAACAGTTGGATGAGTCATCAGTATACTGAGCATGCGCAGGAATGCAGGAACTGAAATCACACTTCTTTCTCCTTTGTTTTGGATGAGCCATGTGGCCTGCCCATATAAGGTGATCCTGAATATCCTGTGTGCTGCTTGGTCTGAGGAATATAGGAGGGGTTATACTGTATGGAAGGGGATATGCTGCTAACAAAAGGCCACTGAACCATGCTTTCTGCCTCTCAGATATTTTTGGAACAGGCGTTCATCTGAGACCCGATCGGTGTGTAAATAAAAGACCTGTTACTTCCTGAAGACTTGTGCCAATATCTCTATGTGTGGCTTCTGCGTTTTTTTCCTGTTATTCCTCCGGTAACAACATAGCACATCTAATACCAGAACTAGATGATCAGGCTCAGATAATCTTACTCCTAGGAAGGGATATCTTGCAAGCCCACAAGGCAAGAAAGCAGATCAATGGTCCTCACAACGCCCCATATGCCCCAAAACTTGATCTTGGGTGGGTCATTATAGGCGATGTTTGCCCGAGGAGTGCACACGAACCGGCATCTGTTAATAACTTACTCACTAGTACCCTAGATAATGGTCGTCCTTCTCTTTTCCAGCCCTGCCAAAATTACATCCTCAAAAGAGCTCAGGCAATGCTTGCCTGTCCCAACTTAAGACGCTATAAAATTGCTTCCAACAGTAGGGAAGTTATAGAAGCCTTTCCTGCCCAATATCACTCTAACGAGTTAAAGGACCTAGATCTAGGCACAGACTCACTTCCCATGCAAAGCAGCCTTGGTTTGCTTTGGGATTTAAAATCTGACACTTTTACCTTTCAAGTAAACACAGAAGAAAAACCCTTCACTTGTAGAGGTGTTCTGTCTACCATAAACAGCCTGCATGACCCTTTAGGCTTTGCAGCACCTGTTACCATCCAGGGTAAAACACTACATAGAGAGTTAACTCGTGAGTCATTAGACTGGGACGACCCTCTTCCCACAGACAGAAAGAACCTATGGGTCGAGTGGAAAGACTCACTAACAGCCCTATCTAGCCTCAAAGCACTGTGTCCCCCCGTGTCATCTACAGAAGTTCAGATGCAAAGACTTTGTGTGTTTTCAGATGCTTCTGTTAAAGCAATTGCTGCTGTAGCCTACCTCAAAACCATAGACACCAAAGGGCAATGCCACATAGGGTTTGTAATGGGTAAAGCGAAACTTGCACCACTCCCTGAACACACCATACCTAGATTAGAACTTTGTGCTGCAGTATTGGCTATAGAGCTAATTGCAACAGAAACAAACATAGAAATTCAAGAAGCTGAGTTTTACACAGACAGTAAAGTAGTTCTTGGTTACATCCACAATGAAACTAGGCGTTTCTATGTCTATGTCAATAACAGTGTTGAGGATAAGGAGGTCCACCCACCCAGAACAGTGGCATTTTTATGCCTGCAGACTACAATCTTGCAGACCTAGCAACCAGATCTGTTGCGGCCAGCCGTCTCGAAAGTACCTCATGGTTCACAGGTCCCACCTGCAACATTAATGACTTTGCCACATTTAATCTAATTGATGTTGACAAGGATCAGGAAATCCACCCTCTGGTCTCTACCTCAGTCACAACAACTTCTCTCAACCAGTTTAAAACCCACCGTTTTAGCAGGTTCTCTACCTGGAAATCACTAGTTCGAGCTATCACTTGCTTAATTCACATAACTCAGTCCTACAAAAAGGAGCCACCAACTCATGACAACTGCAGAGGTTGGCATCACTGTGAAAATATCTACACAGCAACTGACCTAGAACAATCTAAAAATTGGATAATATCTGTTGTACCGAGAGAAGTCTTCGCCAAAGAAAACGACCGTATTGTTAACCAGAAACCTGTTCCTAAAGACGGCGTTTTAAAGAAACTTGATCCAATCCTGGATGAAAATGACCTGTTGAGAGTAGGAGGGCATTTAAAAGAAGGCACCACCGCATTGCCTACTTACTCATCCAACACTACCATGACCAAACCAAACACCAGGGCCGACTGTTTACTGAAGGAGCTTTAAGAGCTGCTGTACTGTGGATAGTTTGAGCTAAGAGATGTGTGAGCAAGTTCCTTTTCAAGTGGGTTATCTGCCGTAAACTTTGCGGAACGTTACAGACACAAAAGATGGCCAATTTACCATCTGACAGACTTAGCATGGATCCGCCTTTTACTGATGTTGTATTCATGGGATATTGCCAGGCACAAAGTTGTATGCAATACTGTACTGATTGATGTTTATTTCTACCACTTTGTAGTTTCACCTGACTTGTTCTAATAAATTTGAGAACAAAGAAATATGGTATCTGAAGTTTATGGAGCAGGAAGGTTTAGCTCTCTGTCCTAGAGACAGAACAGCATTCACTGAGAGCTTAGTAGGTAATTTTTGACAGTTGCAGGAGAGGAGTCATGGGGGGTGGGTGATAAAACCCTGTTTACAGGTTAACAGTTTAATTGATATGCTTTCTTGAAGAAGTGAGTTTTCAATGTTTTTTTGAATGAGTGGAGACTGGGTGAAAGTCTTGTGGAGAAGGGAAGGGAGTTCCACAGAAGAGGTGCTGCCCTGGAGAAATCTTGGAGGTGAGCATTAGAGGTGGGAGTACGGACAGAGGTTATACATTGGTCTTTGGCAAGGTGCCTCGACGGGACATACTTGTGTATTAGGGAGGATAGGTAGGTTGGAGCAGCATTATGTAAGGACTTGTAAGCAAACACCAGAATTTTAAATCATGCCCTAAATCTAACTGGAAGCCAATGCAGGGACTGACAGAGCAGAGAGGCTTGGGAGGTGCGAGCAGACAGGAAAATGAGCCTCGCCGCCGCATTCATTATAGATTGCAATCTGGGAACACGTAAGACCACTGAGAAGGGTATTGTAGTAGTCAAGGCGAGAGAGAACAAGAGCATGGACCTTAGCCGCATCCGGGGTTAAATATGGGGTGGATGCGCACTATGTATTTGAGATGTAAGCGATAGGATTTGGTGATTGATTGGACATGAGGGGTGAAGGAGAGGTTGGAGTCAAAAAGAACACCCAGGCAGCAAGCCTGCAAGCCTGCGAGGTAGAGGTGATGGTAGCGCGTTGACTTGGAGGGAGACAGACAGAGAGTAGTAACATTTGAGGGAGAAAAGACCAGAAGTTCTGTTATCGACAAGTTGAGTTTAAGGAAGTGAGCAGCCATCCAGTTGGAAATCGAATAGAGGCAGTCAGAGACACAAGTCAAGATGGGTGGAGAGAGATCAGGAGAGGACAGGTAGATTTGTGTGTCATCCACATAGAAATAATAACGGAAGCCAAAGGAGCTGATGAGTTTACCAAGGGAGGCAGTGTAGATAGAGAACAGGACAGGACTTGGGGGACACCGACAGAGAGTGTTTGGGAGGAAGAGGCAGAGTCAGAGAAAGAAACACTGAAAGAGTGCTGGGAGAAGTAGGAGGAGCACCAGGAAAGAGCAGTATCCCGTAGACCAAAATTATGGAGAATGCGAAGAAGAAACAGTGTCAAAGGCAGCAGAAAGATCAAGCAGAATTAGGATAGAGTAATGGCTGCGAGATTTAGCAGCAATTAAATTGTTGGATACTTTGGTCACAGCCGTTTCGACAGAATGACCAGTGTGGAATCCAGACTGAAGGGGGTCAAGCAGAGAGTTGGATTCAAGAAAGTCAGTCAGTCTGGTGTACACAACTCTCTCGAGGATCTTGGAGGCAAATGGCACTAGCGAGATAGGGCGGTAGTTGTATGGGGAGTTGGGGTCAAGGATGGGCTTTTTCAGAATTGGGATTACAGCTGCATGTTTGAAGGGTGAGGGAAATGTGCCAGAGGAGAGGGAGAGATTGAAAATTTTAGTGAGAGGAAGAGCAAGAGAGGGAGACAGAGTGCGGATGAGATATGAAGGAATAGGATTGAGGGAACAGGTGGTGGGGCGGGAGGACCGGAGCAGAGCAGAACATCGGCCTAGACTTGATGAAGGGTACAACAGGAATGTTTTATTCAGGCCAGATGGCCGTCTTATAAGCATCTCAGGAATACACACACCTACAAAAACTCCCACAACACGCCCAGAACACTCCCACAAAATGGTTACAAATTCCAGTGTCAGCATGACTTGGCATAAAAGGCAAAATATCAAAAACACATAAAAAGACATAAGAAATATAGGGCCCCCATAAATATTACATCCCCGGATAGCTTGGATCTGAGCGCCCAAGTTGTCCAAATAGATCCCACGAACACAGCCAAATTGCCACCAGGGTAAAGTTTTGACCAACTGCACACAAGGCGTCAACCCAAATTAGTTCCAGGGATTCAGTGATAGCGGACGGTCACTTTCGGGAGTTCCATATGAATGAATTACCGAACTCATCCTCTGGCTTGTTGGTAGTGTTGGTTTGTATGGTTCATATGAACAAACCTACCAAACGGCGCTCTCCTGACATTTATTATTATTATTATTTTATTATTTATATAGCGACAGCAAATTCTGTAGCGCTGTACAATGGGTGGACTAACAGACACGTAATTGTAACCAGACAAATGGACGCACAGGAACAGAGGGTTGAGGGCCCTGCTCAATGAGCTTACATGCTAGATGGAGTGGGGTATAGTGACATAAAGGGTATAAGTAGGCGTAATGAAATAGGTTGCTAGAAAAGTATTCACTGAGAACTTGTGGGATGTGGGAGTACGGACAGAGGATAGATGTAGGTCTTCAGCAGAGCTCAGGGGCCTCAACAGGACATACTTTTGTATTAGGGAGGATAGGAAAGTTGGAGCAGCATTATGTAAGGACTGTAAGCAACCACCAGAATCTTAAAATAAGCCCTATATCTAACTGAAAGCCAATGTAGGGACTGACAGAGGGGGAGGCGTGGGAGGTGCGAGAAGACAGGAAAATGAGCCTCGCTGCCACATTCATTATAGATTGAAATGGTGCAGTCTGGGAACATGTAAGACCACTGAGAAGGGGATTACAATAGTCAAGGTGAAATAAGAACAACGGCATGGACCAGCACCTTAGCCGCGTCTGGGGCAGATGCGAGTTATGTTTTTGAGATGGTATGGCAGGATTTGGCTATCGACTGGACATGAGGGGTGAAGGAGAGGTCGGAGTCAAAGAGAACACCTAGGCAGCGAGCCTGCAGGTTGACTTGAGGGAGGGAGACACGAGAGTAGCTACACTTGAGGGAGGAAAGACCAGAAGTTCTGTTTTGGACAGGTTGAGTTTAAGGTAGTGAACAGTCATCCAGTTGGAAATCGCGAAGAGGCAATCAGAGACACAAGTCAAGATGGGCGGAGAGATATCATGAGAGAACAGGTAGATTTGTGTGTCATCTGCATATAAATGATAATGTAAGCCAAAGGAGCTGATGAGTTTACCAAGGGCAGTGTAGACTGAGAACAATAGGGGACCAAGGACAGAACCTTGGGGAATGCCAACAGAGAGGGGTTGGGGAGAAGAGGCAGAGCCAGAGAAAGAAACACTGAAAAAGCGCTGGGAGAAGTAGGAGGAGCACCAGGAGAGAGCTGTATCTCATAGACCGAGATTACGGAGAATTAGAAGAAGCTGTTGATGATCAACAGTGTCAAAGGCAGCAGAAAGATAAAGGAGAATTAGGATAGAGTAATGGCCGCGAGATTTAGCAGTGATTAAATTGTTGGATACTTTGGTCACAGCTGTTTCAACACAGTGACGAGAGCGGAATCAAGACTGAAGCAGGTCAAGCAGAGAGTTGGATTCGAGGAAGTCTGTCAATCTCGCATATACAACTGTCTCGAGGATCTTGAAGGCAAACGGCAGTAGCGATATAGAGTTGGGGTGGAGGTTAGCCTTTTTAAGAATCAGCGTTATAGTTGCATGCATGAAGGGTGAAGTTGGAGGAGCAGAGCAGAATCTTCTTCCGTTGTAGTAGGTGCAAATGGGCATAGAATAGTGGAGTGAGTGGGGTTGGGTGATGTATTGGAAGATGTATTGGAAGGGGAAGGAGAGAAGTTAGAGATCTCTTCTCTGATTGTAGAAATCTTCTCAATGAAGTGAGTTGCAAAGGGTGTTAGAGGAATGGGGAGCAACAGGGCGAAGGAGAGCATTAAAAGTGTGAAAAAGGCATTTGGGTTGGCGGGACAGTGTGCTTATGAGGGTGTTGAAGTAATTTACTTTTGCAGAGGAAAGAGCCAGAGTGTAGGGGTGCAGCATAAATTTATAGTGGAGGATGCCCAGGGCAGAGTGAGACTTTATCCAGCAGCGTTCAGCAGTTCTGGAACATTTTTGGAGATATCGGGTTAGCTTGGTGTGCCAGAGTTGCAACTGGGAACGCTTGCTGCGTTTAAATGTAGGAGGTGCCATGATGTCAAGTTGAGAGGAGAGAGTGGAGTTGTAGAGTGAGGTTGCAGAGTTAGGGCACATGAGATTTGAGAAGGGTAAAAGGAAAGTTTAAAGTTTGGTGGAGAGATGATGGAGATTAAGGTACTGGAGGTTTCTGCGAGATTGGAGAGTTGAGGGTGGTGAAATTTGGGTACAGGGTATGCTGCTGTCAAATAGCAGATAGTGGTCAGATAAAGGAGACTGGGGAGATTAGAGGTGGTACAGAGATTGGTAAAGATGAGGTCAAGGGTGAAGAAGACCACTGTGTGAGGCCAAAGGAGATGATTACAGAGAGCAGACAGGAGGCATTAGGGTAGTTGGGCTTGTTGATTAGGATGTTAAAGTCCCCAAGTATGAGGGAAGGAGTACTAGAGGAGAGAAAATGGGGTAGCCAGGAATAAAAGTGTTCAATGAATAGCCTAGGATGACTGGGGGGGGGGAGAGAGCTGGGGGATGGGCGATATATGATTGGCAATTCTTAAAGGAGTGGGCTTAAATATGCAGACAGTGTTCATTTCAAAGGAAGTGAAGGAGAAGGCCGGGGCAGGGAGGATAGTTTGAAAGGTACATTGCGGGGAGAGAAGAATGCCTACACCACGCCTTTACAGTTGAGTCTGGGAGTGTGGGAGAATTGTAGTCTACCGACACATAAAGAAGCTGGAGTAGCGGTATCAGAGGGGGAAAGCCAGGTCTCAGTGAGTGCTAGTAATGTGAGGGAATTAGAGATTAAGAGGTTGTGTATGGCTGTTGATTTAATATTGCTACAGATGGAACGGGCATTCCAGAGTGCACACTGAATGTTGGTAGAGGAGGATAAACTGCAGGACATTTAGATGAGGTGTGCGTGATTTCTAGTATTTTTAATGTGAGCAGGCGAGGTGAGGGGCCCTGGGCTGGGAGAGATGTCACCAGCTGCTAGAAGAAGGAGGAGAAATAGTGACAGGAGGTGTAAATGGGTTTTATATGGACGGGGTCTAGGATGAGATTGGGTGGGAGCAGGAGAGAAAGAATAGACAAATGAGTGCAGGGCATGAGATGAGAGAAGGGGGGAGTGTAGCAGAGATGGATTAATGTGGATGTGATTGGGTAGTTGAGGGAAGTGGGTGTAAGGAGATATTTTGATGCTAAGGGAGAGGAAAGAAGAGGAAAAGAGGAGAAAATAGAGCATTGCTCAGATGCGTAAGTACTTTGAGAAAAGCAGAATGGGCAGAAGAAAAGAATTAGGACTGAGTGTTAGTGGTTAAGTGTGTGGATAAGAAGCAGGCATTCATCAAAGCTCAGCGGTGTTCGGGAGTAACAGTGTCCAATTATAGTTATATAAACTCAACGACCGAACACTGCTGCCTGTATTCTTGCAAACACGATAGCCGCCAACTCAGTTCCCACGTGTTCTTGCATACGAACGGTGGCCACCCAGCCGAACAATTAGAACCCTTGATGATTGAGGTGTCAGGGGGGGTCAATAGGGTTAACAAAAACATAGGTGGTATGCAGGTCTGTCTCGCTATTTCATCTGTGCTTTCTCCTATACTAGAAGCCACCACAGCAATTCTTATATTGGATGAGCAGACTTTAAACCCTCAGCCCAACACCTCTTGCCTGGCAGGTACCCATCCTCCTTCCAACTCCCAGCACTATCTTTGCAAAGATAATTTTTGCTCACAGACCAAACATGTTGCCATTAAACTGTTGAGCATTAGAGTCTATAGCAGATCCCCACTGCCATGAAGGAGTGCAGCTATAAAACATGTCCTTATACTTTGTCACTTGACTCCATGAAATGACTAGGAAAGACACACAGTTCCAAAATAAACTACAACAAAATTTTTTTAATGGATGGGGAGCTACTGCTTCACATTCAGTCAATAGTGTCCCTGCCCAGTAGCAGTCAGTGCTTTTCCCAGTTGAAAACCAAATGGGAACAGTGAGGGACCAGTGCCGGAGAGCCAACTTTGTGGTTAAACTGTTCATGAATCGTTTAACCCCTGCAGGTAAGAATGCAATAGGATCCTCTTAGCACCATATCAAATTCACTTTGATGAAGTTGTTATGGTGCCCTGACAGTCCCTCTAAGTCTCTAGTATCTCATGAGGGTAGCACTACTTTTACAAAAAGTTGCATGAGCAAAGGAAGAAGAATATAATTTCACATGTCCATCACTTCATCTAAAGAATGCCTTCAAGGTAGAAAATAAAATGGGACCTGCCCACTATGGCAAGCACTTTTTCATCCAATAATATTTTCTGATTTGGCACTTCTGGCTCCACAACTAATGCTGCTAAATTTGGTTGAATTATCTGGCTTAACTCTGAACCATTTATTTCTTCACAGCGGGCTTCCATCAGAAACTGTGGTGTCCTAGATATGCACACAGATATATTTTCACAGAAACAGACATATGCACATGCAGATCTTACCTGCCAGATGGACAGATGCACACTATCAGATACACATTCAATGTTTACACCTATGCATTCCCAAATAAACACAGACAGATGCATTTTCAGACACACAATCAGACACACATACACAATGTAAATCACACAAACAGAATTACATGCAGATATGCACTGCTAGACACACTGCCAGATATACACAATGACACACACATGCCTATGAATACTCAAAACGCATTGCCACAGACTCAGATGTACACTTTAACAGACACACTCCTACACATGTGCAGGCAACATAATCAGATGTACACTGACATGACAAGGTACCCCAACACACACCCAGATACAGACAAACAGACGCAAACTTACACAAATATACACACAAACTAGTACATGGATACACAAACAGATAGATACACAATAATGACACACATAAACACACAGATACACACATGGATACACGTTGACACAATGATACACACACACAATGACATACACAACCAGTTCATATCTTTTTCCACTCTACCGTTTATATAATTTTTGTGTGCAGGAGAGTACCTTACCTGGGGTCTAGTGGAAAAAGACTGGATCAGCTAATGGGTGCCTCATGAAAAGGTAAGGGAAAGTCAGCTGGTCTATTCAGGGACATAGACTGATGCAGTTGCTAAATGAAATCTGGCATAGGATTCATTGTCATTGATGGAGGAGCTGCCTGTTAAGGATAAATGAATACATTAAAATTGTGTACATTAACATAATTATATTTTTAGGTATTTCAGAGCTGCAATCTATTCACAAAATTGCTATCTTGTACTATGTTAACATGCTATCTACGCATCTGAGGTTTTTAATGATACTCTTTTTAACTTGAAGAAAGGATTTTGGATGTTTTATATACTAATTATGTCACAGGTAAAACTTTGCATTTTCATACACTTCCCAGGATATACATGAACATGAAATAAATCTCACTGCAGCCATTCAGGACAGATAAATATAAATCATAATTCTTTGAGATATAAGCCTTTCTTTTTTAAATATTGTGATTAGAATTTCAAGACAGTTGATAATCTTGTTTTATTATTTTTGATAGTTTAATTTCTTTGATTGAAGATTAGTGCAATTTATAAAACATACAAACTGAATTACAGGATTGCATAATGTAAAAACAACAAAATTGAGGGTAAACACAAACCCAGTTTTATTAGCATCTCTTGTTAAGGAGTTCCTCTGTGTTCTCACATTTTAATTACTCAGCTTTATATAGGATGGTGGAGTAGGAGATATAAAGGTATAAAGAATTTAACAACGTCTCAAATAAGATAATAAAAATATCCATACTTTTTGTCTAGGGGTGTGACTCCTAAACTTGGAATAATAACCATTCAAACACATTTTGAATGAATCTGTAATTGTTTTTACTATTAGTGTGTTCTTGGAATTTAGCTAACTTGTGCATTTTCCTTAGCAGGAGATTTTCTCTCTGTCAAAACAGTTGGTGAATCAACTTTGCAGGATTACATAAGCTAGAATCTTGATATATTGAGTGTATATACACAGTAATTGTCAGAACACCTTAGAAGAGCTAATGAGAACCTAGACTAGATTCATTTAATTCTGAACTACAATTAGTCAAAATTTGGGCCGAATGGTTCATTGTTCCAATTACAGAAATCTAAGCTGAAATGTAGTCGAACCGCAATAGCCAAGCATGTTCGTTTTGATTCATGATTTTGAAATCAATGCATGGCACTAAAAACGAGATGATTGGAAAAAAAGATGATTGATGGCCAGAGAACAGTCACTACCTTTTGATTTTATTTACAGATCAATAGAAGGAAATGAGCAGTAAAAAAAAATTCCTATATTACATATTTAGAAAAGAGCAAAGAGGAAAAACACACAGAATATTCACCCTTTAAGAAACAGATGCAATAGACTGTGTATACCTGGAGATGATATAGTAGTCTAGAGAAGTTCTATCAATACATATATTATGAAGGGGCTAAATATCCCTATATAGCAAAATTAAAAAAAGTAGATAGAAAGACCCTGGATGATAGTCATATATCAAATTTTATCCAAGCAGTACTATAGGCAGCTACTGGGAGCTTTAATCAATCGGGCTCAATTTATCACTGCAGTATTGGCATTATCATCTCTAATATATCAAACAGGAAACAAAAAGAAAATAAATAACTACCACTACAAGAAAGCCTCTACTATATAAATATCCTTGGTATGATACTAAAGTAATCCCAATATAATATATCCTACGATGCCCTAAGTACACCAAAATAAAAATGGGTTACACATACAAAAGAATTATAATAAAGGAAATAGATGGATAAATAGATAGAGGCTATAGATGAATAGCTAATAGTAAAAATGTAAAACACAGATATCGTGGAGCTTAGAATGCCCACGGCATATCTATGAATAGAATGAGTAGTTAGAAAATCTTCAAAGAGGCAGTAAGAGAGACAGATATTCAGTAACCAAAGTAGTATTAATCTAGCAGTCCACAAAGCAACATTGTATCCAATGGCGGAACAATGTCTATCTACCCCAGTATAGCTACTCAGTCTCTGTAGTGGTAAAGAGAAATATTATAACTAACTATCTACTTAACGTGAAAGCATCACACAAACCGTGAAATTAATACAGTGCCATATCATGAATTAGAGTGTAGTGTCCATAGGAAACAAAACAAAAACGCCTGACGCACGTTTCGGTGCTGTGCAGAAGCACCTTCGTCAGAGGCAAGTGAGTTACTGCTTCGATAGTTCTTTTTATATGTTATTTCGTATGCACATTAACCAATGGCTGTCCCGTCTATATGGGGGGCCTGGCCAACATTTCCCGCATGAGGTATAGCCATTCACTGGGGCTAGCCTATTGACATCATTAGAATAGGGCGGGCAGAGTATTCGTGAGTCTATTAGGCTCTGCCCACTTTTCTCCGTCCGGGATACCCTTGTACCGTTGGTTTTGTATATCCCAGAGAATTCAATAAATTACCAATCTAGATGCAGAAAAAAATATATACAAACACACTCCCATCTACTGGGTAGTAAATATATATAAACCATAATAATGAAGAGGTATATAAATTGGATATACCATAAATAACCATAATAATTGGGTAGAATCCAAATAGATATAGCTGGAATACTACAGAAGCCGGTAACCAGGTAATTGTCACATATTCATCCGCTTATAGAAATGTGGTTAATGACATTTACTGTCCACACAGGAAAAGTTGTGCCGAGCAGCAACCTAATCCACAGAAGGGTTAATGCTGAGCAGTAATTGTGCAAATGAAACCTGGTGTCATGTATTCATCTGCTTAGAGAAAAGTGATTAATGACATTTACTGTCCACACATGAAAAGTTGTGCCGAGCAGCAACCTAATCCACAGAAGGGTTAATGCTGAGCAGCAATTATGCAAATGAAACCTGGTAACTGACTTTGGGGTCAAAGGCCGGTTACAGCCTATCAGAACTAAAGGAGGGGTATTTAGGCCCAGTTCTCAGCCTGCCCAGTGCCCTGTCGTGGTTTCCCTTGTGGTTGTCTGAGAGCGCGTTCCTGTTTATAGTTTTCTACCTGGTTTTTGACTTTGGCTTTGTTTATTGACTTCTCTATATTCTGGTATCCTGACTCCTGGCTTTCCTCATCGCTGTGTCCCTTTCTGTGTTCCCTGACCTCGGCTAGTATTTTTGACTATTCTTTGTACGTTAAATCCTGGCCATTCTAAGGACCGGTAATACGTTACTTATTTGTCATCCGTGCTGTACAGTTCTACGTGCTGGATCAAACAGTAATCCTGACATTACGACAGGGCCATAGATCCTGTAGAACTGTGTCAGCACATAGCTGCTTGTGAGAGGAAATTAGAGGAGAATGATCACCGCATGGATCAATTCACTCAGGCTTTAAGTACGCTTCTCGCTAGAACGGAGCATCTGCAGCCTGCAGCGTCTCCTCCTATAGCACCTCTACCCTGTGTACCTCCACCCACTGTTAATAGGACTCCTTGCATCTCCTTATCACCATCCCTACAGTTTGATGGCAATATCCAGGAATGCAGGGGCTTTCTTAATCAGGTGGAGTACCATTTTGAGGCCTCACCAGGGTCATTCCCCACGGACAGAGCAAGAATTGGTTATCTAATGAATCAATTAAAGGGCAAGGCCCTTGCCTGGGCTAATCTGTTGTGGGAGAGTAATCGGAGCATAGCTCATAATTACCAGGAATTCCTTGCCGAATTCAAGCTCACGTTTGAGCCATTGGGTAGAGAGGATGACGCCTCCACCGCCCTAATGCACATCAGACAAGGTAACCGGTCTATCTCGGATTATGCTATTGAATTCCGTACCTTAGCTTCCGAGGTAGACTGGACTAACAATGGGTTAATCTCAGCATTCAAAAAGGGTCTCTCAGAGACTATACTAGATGAGATAGCCGCTAAAGAATTACCTAAGAGTCTTAACGAATTTATTACGTTTTTCATGCATATTGATTATAGGTTAAGACTCAGAGAAGTCACCAGAAGCAAGACCAGACGTACGGCTATGTCCCTAGCACCTCAATTCTCTAAACCTGTTTTGTCTATGCAGTTGGGGGTCACTAGACTGTCAGAGGCCGAAAAACAGTATAGGAGAAGGGAGGGGTTATGCCTATATTGCGGTAGAAAGGGACATATGATAACTAATTGTCCAGTGTGTCCGGAAAACTTCCGCACCTAAAACCTTAAAGGGCAGTAAGGATGTCAGTAACCAAAGTAGATTCTCTTCAATTGATAACCTTCACCCTAATGACTCAGGTGTGTGGAAATTTTATCTTTATTAGTAAAGATACAGGGAACCTACCCGTAGAGAGGTGATGGAATTTTAGATTCGTCTTTGAAGGGATGAGGAGTTATCATATTATTTCCAAACCAATCCCTATATTGGGGGCTTGGATATTAGACTGAGATTGGATCTATTGTTCCCACTACATGGATTCCCTTGTACCGTTGGTTTTATCAATCCGATATATATCTAAATGCCACACATCCACCTATTGTTATCTTAAAATAATGAAGAATACCAAAAATCGTACAACCATTGTTGCACTACAGAGCACAATAAAAACTGTAAAAATGCATATATAAATAATTGTCAGATTCCTGTATTTACCTTGATAGATTACATTTGACATGAGTTTTAAAGTAGTAACTGAAAAGGTAATTTGGGATATCAAGCTTTATAAATGACTAAATGTCTTGTATATTGTTAGAGTCAGGTTTAGATTGTTGAAAAAAAACTTTATTGTAAATGAGAAATCTATTTGACCAGAAGACTTTTTGGACGATAAATCCCTGAAACTTGCATTGCTTTTTCATCTGCCACATTGATCACGTCCAGATGTTGCTGAAGATTTAAGACACAGGTATGATTTTATGGTGGGGATGTTTTTAATATTGTGAGAACTGTTGGATTACTAACATAGGGATCTGTTAATGTTCCTTCCTCTTCCTTGCTGTGATCGATGCAGATTTGGTGTCCGAACAGATGATAACCTGTCTGTAAATGGTGATCCTGTGAACAGTGAGGGTGGCCAAAATCTATTAAGAATTTCATTTTGGAGTGTTATGGCATACCATGCCTTCAGCAGATCAAAACTACCTATACATCTCATAGACCGATCTAATTGAGTTGTAGTATCACTTGTATGTTATGTGTCTGATAGGAGAGTTTCCTCAGTATCTGTCATCAACCAGGGCTCGTTGGTATGCAGTTTTTGTAAACATCCATATTTGGATAGCTTTTCCTTTTAAACTGTTATTTTCTAAAACATTTGCTGATTATTCTTAAACATCTTTGCATCGATGGAACAGTTACGGTGCATCTTTAGGGATTCCCAACACTTTTCATGCCTTAGAATAGATATAGGCCCACTACAGAAGCCGGTAACCTGTGGGTGATAGCAACTCCAAACAATACATACACATAAGTTGTAAATTAAAGAGGGTAGTGGTCACTGTTTCCATATACCTTGATCAACTGACAGATATATCCAAGAATTGCAGTTGCTCTGCATACCCACTTGATAAGTAGTAGTTTCTGAAAAGGCTTAAGAAGGGATTATTCAAAGCCACAGTAATAAACTAAACAATACATACACATAAACTTGTAAATGTCAGATTCCTGTATATACCTTGATAGTAACTACATATGACATTATGTGAATTGCAGTATATACATACTAGGAAGTAGTAAACTGAAAAGGCTAAGAAGGGAAAAGCCACAATCAAGCGAAATAGTAAATAATAAAATAAATAAATAAATAAATACTAATGTTACTAGAACTACTTATTTACAATATATAAAAGTACATCATGTAATGCTAAGTTTAGATTAAATGAAAAAAACATATTAGTCAGAGATAAATGGTGTAAATGAGAAATCCTCATTGAGACCAAAGGGGGGGAGAGTTTTTAACTTATAAATCCCAAAACTCTCATTGTAGTAATTTTTTGTCAAGGTCACCTCCCGTTGGGCCAAGTGTAACTCTTTCAATCCCACAGAAGCGTATATCTTGTGCAGAACCTCCGTGATGGAATTTTAGATGTTTTGAAATAGGAGTTTCAGCCAATCTCCTTGGATTGACTGACGTAACATGTTCGCGAATCCTATATTTAAATGCACGAATTGTCTTGCCAACGTACATTTTGTTGCACGAACATGTTAATAAATAGACCAAACCTCTAGATTGACAATTAAAAAAGGTTTTGATATCAAAGACCTGTGTATTTGTAGAGTCCGAGATCTTCTTAGATGGACGAAGAATGAATTTGCATGCTTTGCATCTGCCACATTGATACGTGCCAGATACTGAAGATTTAAGCCAGGTAGATTTTATGGGGGGATTTTTTAAGTGACTTGGAACTAACATATCTTTAATGTTCCTTCCTCTTCTTGCTGTGATCGATGCAGATGGTGTTATAACCTTCTGTAAATGGTGATCCTGTAACAGGAGTGGCCAAAATCTATTAAGAATTTGGAGTGTTGGATACCACCCAGCATCAAAACTACCTATACATCTTATCAATTGTGTAGTATCACTTGTATGTTTGTCTGATAGGAGAGTTTCCCTATCTGTCATCAGGGCTCGTTGGTATGCATTTTTTAAACATCTATTTGGATAGCTTTTCCTTTTAAACTGTTATTTTAAAACATTTGCTTTATTCTTAAAATCTTTGATCGTGGAACAGTTACGGTGTAAACGCAGATATTGGCCCACTGGTATTCCTCTTTTGAGGGGAAGTGGGTGGTAGCTCTCCCAATTCAGAAGATTATTTGTTGAAGTTGGTTTCTTAAAGAGGGTAGTGGTCACATTTCCATGATCAGTGATCATGATAGATATATCCAAGAAATGAATTGCTCTGCCACCCACTTCATAAGTAAGTTTGAGGTTAATGTCACTATTATTCAAAGCATAGACAAATTCCTTAAAGAGTTCAGGGGTACTAGTCCACACTATTACTATATCATCGATATAGCGTTTCCAAATGCGAACATGTTTGGTATATTTAATCAAATGAGTGTCAAATACAGTTGTCTTCTCCCAGAACCCTAGGTGGAGGTTGGCATAGGAGGGGGCACAAGCCGTCCCCATAGCCGTCCCTCTCACCTGGTGGTAGTATTTTCCCTGAAAGATGAAATAGTTATGTGTTAAGATGAATTTCATCAGGTCTTGTACGAATTGATTGTGCCTTTTGGGGGTAGTCGATTTATTATCCAAATAGGCTTTAAGGTGTATCAACCCTATTTTGTGAGGAATTGAACTGTAGAGGCCTTCCACATCCAGACTACACAGAATTGCATTTGGAGGAAGATTGATACTATCAAAAACCTTCAGGGTATGTTTGGTATCCCTTAGGTAGGATGGTAGATCAATAACAATCTTCCGTATAATCTGGTCAACATAGAGGCTCACATTCTGAGTGAGGTTAGAGTTACCAGAGACAATTGGTCTACCACTCATTATTGGCTGTTGTTTATGTACTTTTGGTAATGAATAGAAAGTTGCAACCACTGGATTTTTAATGTACATAAACAGATATTCATCTTTAGAAATGAGTGACAGGGACAATGCTTCATCTAGAATCGTCTTTAATTCGAATAAGTATCTTTTAGTGGGATCATAGTTCAATATCTCAAAGGTATCTTCATCTTGAAGTATCCTATGTGCCATGGATACATAGTCATTTCTATCCAGAATAACCAGATTACCACCTTTATCAGAAGGTTTGAGGATTATTTCTTCAATCCCTTGTAAATGCTTCAATGCTTTTCGTTACTGGGGAGTGATGTTACTATAAGGGGAAATTTGAAACTCATTTTTGTCTAGGTTCTCAATTTCATTGTAAGTTAGTTCTACAAACAGATCGATATACTTGAATTCAGCCAAATAAGGGGTAAAAATACTTTTATTTTTTAATTGTGTAAACGGTGCTTGTGGATTTGTTTGTATTTCATTGCTTGATAGGAGATCAACCAATGTATCTAACATATCCACATCAGACGGTTTTAATCCCAAATTTTTTGCTCTCCTTTCATCTTTTATGCAATGGAATTTATGCAGAGCTAGTTTTCTTGCAAAAAGATTGATGTCCTTTGTCCAGTTGAATTTATCAAACTCAGGCACTGGAACAAAGGACAAACCACGTTTAAGTACTTGAGTTTCAGATTCAGAGAGTTTATATGTTGAGAGGTTGACGATCTGATTGGAATCTAATACCTTCTCCTTCGAAATGTGTGGGGGGGTCTGGAGCGACTCCGTGTCTGTGGGACCATGTTGGTCTCCATGCTCGGGTGTCCTAAAAAAGACACTCCTCTTTTTAGAATGCTTTTGGTATTGTATTCTTTAACGTGTATATTCTCCCCTTTTGATGTTTATGATTCAGAGCCACTAGTCTCATATTCGGACGTAGAGATTGCTTCGGAAAAGCTTTTCCTAGTTCTCTTATTCCGCCTATATATGTTCCCAGTCTTAAAATCTCCTCTATCTCTAATATATTTAGAATGTTTTCGTATTTTAATATTTTGTTGGTATTTCTCCAAATTAGTCTTAAGCTTACTTTCAAGTGGCTCACAATTAGGTTCTTGTTTAAATTTTTCAATTAGATCAATCTGATCGTCAACCTCTTTATTTACCTTCCCAAGTCTTTTAGACTCATATTTACATAGAATTTTCATAAATTTCTTGGAGCAGTTCCCTGCTGCTTCCTCCCATTCCTTAACGAAGTCCTCCTCTTCTATATGACTAGCGGGAATATTTTGAACTCTTAACCCTCTGGGTATTAGATCTTTTTAAAGATAGTTTTCTAGTGATACAATTTCCCATTCCGTTTTAATTTTTTGCTGGAATAAATTGGTAAGACGTTTGAATGATGAGTGAATATCCCCACTCTGGCTAATACTTATGTCCTGATAATTTGATATATGACTATAATCCAGGGTCTTTCTATCTACTTTTTTAATTTTGCCAAATAGGGATATTTAGCCCCTTCATAATATATGTATTGATAGAACTTCTCTAGACTACTATATCATCTCCAGGTATACACAGTACACTTTTCCCTTTATATATTTTTCTATATTACATATTTAACAAAGATATAATATATGTAAATATATAACTAGAGGGTTTTTTGCTACTCATCCAGTTTTTTCCTCTATTGATTACTTTTTCTCTCTTGATTTGTAAGCCGAATGGGAGGAATATGCTCCTATCAGTATACTGCAAAATCTATGCATAATATCTATATTATGTATATATTTAGCAGTACACTGATTGGCCAATTTATGTTCCACATACTTAAAGGGACATTATAGTGTTAGGAATACACCGTTTAGGTGACCGTGCCCCCACAGCAAGGGTCAAAAAGGTGATTTTGCTTATCTTTTCTCCCTCACAGCACTGGTCTCTGTTCTCCTGTTCTGCCTCTTTGGCTGAGATCATTAAGATCAATGATCTCAGCCAATCCAGGGCTTTCTCATAGCAAAGCATTAGGAGCCAGTGTGCATATGTGGCACGGGGAAAATTAAATGGCCGGTGTGCGATACTAACAAATCAGTAATTAACCTCATACATAGTTTGCCAAAAAAAAACTTGGTTAAAATTACATTCTAAGCAACATACCCTATACAGCCTGTCGTAGTGGTGCAGGTGTTGGCAGGTTCTAAGTCCTGTCCCCTGTTTTGGGGTCAACCGATTTTCAAGCAGTTTGGCATCAACCGATGGTTCACCAGACACTCAACTACTTAATGCTATTCAAATTTGGACAAAGTTAACATTGCTAATGCATAAATGTAGCCTCTATATTAGTAACAGTTCTAATTATTGATCTAAGGGAATCTTGGTGTGTGAATATATAATCAGATTGATCTGTAGATTTCACTGTTCACAACAGTATACAATGATATTATATTGAAACAAATCTTATTATTACCCTTTCTCTTCACTTCATCTTGCTTCCATTTTTGCTGCAGCCAACATCTGGTCTCCTGATAACACTGTCTTATATTAAAGATTACTTCATATACTTTTTTAACACTAGTATAGTTGACAGGTAACAAACGATCCTTACAAAGGACCGGATGCCTGATAGTTACTTTCAGTCATGTGATTGGGGGATTAAGAATCTCAAATTCCTCAAGGTATTAACACAACCCAAGGCAGTGTGTGACTAACAGTCATGGGTTTATTTTGATTGAATAAAGAAACAGTGAGCTGATTTGAATGCTGACTATAAAAGGATGCACTAGCACTTTACATAACATGGCTAGTATGTAAGACTGAAAAAAAAGTAGTGATAATTAAAAGCATCATTACATAAACTGATGTAACCTCTTAACCCCTTAAGGACCAAACTTCTGGAATAAAAGGGAATCATGACATGTCACACATGTCATGTGTCCTTAAGGGGTTAAGGACGGAGGTATTTATCCAGATTCTGTACCAAAACAAAATTTTGATTTTGCACTATTTGTTTCTTCCAACATAATGTAAGGGTTTCTCTTTAAGTTCACCTAGACATATTATATATTATTTTTAAAGGATAGAAAGAGCTTTATTAAATATTTTATATTATACCTAACACACCATTAAGTGTGAATAAAATATTAAAAATGGGGAAAATATTTTTTTTTTAACATTTTTGTAAAGATAAAAAAATTGGATGATAAAGATATTTATTCATCCAATTTAACTAAATAAAAAGAACCCAAAATAGATTCACATATCTGTCCTAAGTGTAAAATGCCTTATATGTCTAGGATCTAAATGTTCATGCAAGTGTTTTGATTTTTAGTCTTTTCGGTATTGGGATTTTTTTGTGTGATGTTTGTTATGATATAACTCCTAATGAATGTCTAGATGTTCTATACACTATAGAAAACTGAAAAGAGTAAAATAATAATATAACACCACAAAGTAGCAAATACAAATTCTTGTATTTGTTATTTTATTTTACAAATAAAGCTAGTTTCACAGGGCCAGAGTTATTAACTAAAGTCAAAAATCATAGAGAAAGTGTATTTTAAAAAAATTAGGCCAAAGTAACTAAGCCTGAAGCATAGCTGACTTTGAGAATTTTTTCCAATTTACCGGTAGCTATTTATATTTGAATTTCCTTTTGAATTGATTTTGTATTCTTACTTCAGTAAATAAACCTTTATGTGTTGCATGTACTTTTTTGTAGGGAGTTTCTTGCTTTATTTTACCAAATACGCCAGTCAGACACAACATTAAAACCACTGTCAGGTGGAGTGAATAACTGAATATATTGTTACAATGGCACCTGTCAAGTGAACAGTCAGTTCTTGAATTTCTTGTGCTAGAACCAGGAAGAATGGGTAAGCGTCAAGATCAGAGTGACTCTGACAAGGGCCAAATAGTGATGGCTGAATGTCAGAGCATCTCTAGAATGGCACGTCTTGTGGAGTGTTCTCAGCATGCAGTGGTTAGTACCTACCAAAAGTGGTGCAAGGAAGAACTGGCATCAGGATCATGGACGCCCAATGCTCATTGATGCACGTGGGGAGTGAAGGCTAGCATGACTTATATAAAGTAGCATACTATGCAGGGAAGGGAGGAAGTGCACCACAGGTGACAGACAACAGAGGGGTTCAGAGTACTTGCCCGTCCTGCCAGAGTAGGCACCTGCCTACCAGCAACATGCTTGATTTGTTGCCGTGTAGCAGGCGCCTGACCTGCGGCTCTTTGAGTTGGCTGTGATCTTGGTGCTAACTGTGATCACTCTACAATTATTTCCCATCTCCATAGTGCACCCTGTACTGTTGCTGGAGTTAGGATATGATGTCATCCAAGCCCTGATACCAACACAAAGTAGCAGGGAGCTGGGAAATCAGTGCACAAAGACTGTTCCTGGCAGCACCCCACTAGACCCCAGGGATAAGGTTCCACTCCAGACCTCCTTGTCAAGGTAAGAACATGAATACTGGGTGGACCCGGGACGTATTTGCCGCGAGGCAAACAAGGCATTTGCCTTGGGTGGCACTTTCCAGGGGGCTGCAAAAAACGCCGCCCCCAAATGCCCAGGCAAATACTTTGCTAGCCTGGCGGCAGCTAACTGACAATCCAGGCGGGCGGGCGGCGCTGGCGAGGGAGCACTGATTTGTGAGCTCTCTGCTCAGCTCCCTCGCGGGCCGCAGAGTGATGCTGGGAGCCGGAATATGACGTCATATTCCGGCTCCTGGCATCACTTTGTGGCACGCGAGGGAGCTGAGCAGAAGCTCACAAATCAGTGCTCCCTCGCCAGTGCCGTCCGCCCGCCTGTATTGTTAGTTAGCCGCACAACCGCCTGCATGCCTGACTCCATCCCTGCCTCCATCCCTGCAAGAAGACCCACTGGATCCCAGGTAAATAAAAACCACCCAGCACTCCCAAAGGTAGGGAGGCTGGGTGGATTTAAACTAAAAAAAGAAAAAGTAATTGGTTAATGTTTGGGAAGGGGAGGGAGGGTGGGGCTGTCAGTGTGTGTGTGTGTCTGAGTGATTGTGTGTGTCTGGCTGTCAGTGTGTGTATGTCAGTGTGTGTATGTTAGTGTGTGTGTCTGGCTGTCAGTATGTGTATGTCTGCCAGTATGTATGTGAATGATTGTGTGTGTATGTCTGTCAGTGTGTATCTGAGTGATTGTATGTGTCTGTCTGTCAGTATGTGTATGTCAGTGTGTATGTCTGGCTGTCAGTGTATGTGCGTGATTGTGTGTGTATGTCTGTCAGTGTGTATCTGAGTGATTGTGTGTGTCTGGCTGTCAGTGTGTGTATGGCTGTCAGTGTGAATGTCTGTCTGTCAGTATGTGTATGTCAGTGTGTGCATGTCTGTCAGTGTGTATGTGAGTGATTTTGTGTGTATGTCTGTCAGTGTGTATATGGGTGATTTGTGTGTATGTCTGTCAGTGTGTATATGGGTGATTGTGTGTGTATGTCTGTCAGTGTGTATCTGAATGATTTTGTGTTTATTTCTGTCACTGTGTGGCTGTCTGTCAGTGAGTGAGAGTGTGTGTGTGTCTGTCAATGAATATGTGTTTGTTTCTGAGTGATTGCATCTGTGAGGGTGCCTGTGTGTCTGAGTGATTGTGTATGTCTGTCAGTGTGTGTGTCTGCGTCATTGTGTGTGTATGTCAGTGAGTCAGTGATTGTTTGTGTCAAATCAGTGTGTGTATGTCAGTGTATCTGAGAGTGTGTCTGTCAATCAAAGTGTGTGTTAGTCGTTTAACAGAAAGAGGTGTGGAATTGACAGGAAGGGGTGGGGCAAATGTAAAATAGGGGGTGCTAGGGAGCACAGATACTAAATACATCACTGGGTGGACCTCAGTGTTAAAATTAACAAACAAACAAATAAATAAATAGTATTTTATTATTTATTATAATAAAAAATAAGTGTGTGTCTGTATTAATGTAATTATGTGTGGGTATATGAATGTCTGCAATTTCCATAACAAATTGATGTGGTGCAGAGGGAGACCCAAAAACATTTTTGCACATTTTTTTGGGGGGGGGAGGGGGGATGGGGGGGGTGGAGAGGGGGCAAAATACAGATACATGTAGGATAATACTGATGCTATCATTCTGTTCAGAGCGCTGTACAAAGTTTTATGGATAGTTTGCATGCAGAAATCTTCTGAGCCGGAATCCACATGTGTGCATGGTGTGGCTTGGACTGCCTCCAGAGTCAGAGATATCAGAGGAAAGTGATGCCAATTAAAGCTGTGTGTGTGATGTTTGCACATAGCACATACAAATTGGAGAGATTCTGGATAGCAAAGGAAGTAGTAAATTTCATCCATTGACATGATTGATCCAGAGGGCTGTCTTATACATGTACTGGGTTTTGCAAATAAACTGGGTTATTCACTAAATTGAGAATTCAAAGTGAATTCAAAGAGAATTTACAATTTAGGGCAAAAATAGCCGAATAACTTGGGTACTTTGGCTTTAAATTCAAAATGTACTTAGAAGTCACGTTGAATAACCCAGTAATAAGTAGAGTAGAGAAGCCAATGTTTAGCAAAAGGGGGCATGACTTTCTATTTCATCACAACTGGCAACATGTTTGCAGTAAAATAATACTACAGCATACCTTCTCAGTTGTCTGTGAGTCTCTTCTCTGACAACTGTGTGTTAATTCAGGCTGTGTGATTAGCTATGCTGTAGTATGCTGATGGTGTGTTGCAGGCTTAAAGGTCATGATCCCTGGTAGTCCATTTGCCAGGGATTCTGATCTAAACCTCAGTCAAGTTCAGACCAAGTGTATTTATTCCACAAACTCCAAATTTACAGTTATATGGCACTTAGCATAAGTCCTGCATTGGCTAGCCATGGATTTTTTCCTCACAGACTTGGTCAATGGCCATTGTGACCCACTTGGCATTTCCCCGGTTGTAAAGAGCATTTGTATACGGGGATATTTGTGTATGTGTATAGGAGAGTTATTTGTGTGTGTGTGTATAAGATGTTTAGTGTGTGTATAGGGGCTATAGTGTATGCATGTCTAGGAAATCTAGGTGTATAGAGGCTTTAGTGTGTATATGTGTACAGGAGATGTATAGGGAATGCATAGTGTGTCACGATTCGGGGAACCAAACACGCCAACACACACACACAAAGTGCAGTACCGGACCTTAGAGTGGCCGGGCTAAGCACACAAAGAATAGTCAGGAAACAAGCTGAGTAAAGGGGAACCAGAAGACAGAACAACGATAGAGAAGCCGAGGTCAAAGGGTAGGAGAAAGTCACAAAGTCGGATAAACAAGCCAGAGAATACATAACCAGAAACACAAGTTCAGTAGTAATACTAGCAGTAAAGACCACAACAGGGCGGAGAGGAACAGGAAAGGTAAGTATTTAAATCCATAGGTTAATTCTGATTGGATAATTTCCAATCAGAATTAACAATCACACGTGGGAGATATCTAAACCTCCCACTGTGATTGAGACACTGTGCCTTTAACGCCGGGTCAGGTGACTGACCCCAGCGTTTGTTAAAATGGGCGGTCTCCCAGCGTGCAGTGACATGCATGCTGCCGCTGGGGGACACAGAGGAAGACGCGGGCGGCATCCGTGGCTGGGAGGATGCCGCCCGCCGAGCGCACGCCAGGAAGGGGACCGCGGACGGCTGGAGGGTGAGTGCTGCGAGCGGACTGCAACCACCCCTCGCAGCCGCCCGCGGGACCCTGACAGTACCCCCCCCTCGAAGACCGCCCGGAGGGCGGGAAGCAGAAGGCTTCAAAGGAAATCGGGCATGAAAGGAGCGGACCAAAGAGGGGGCGTGCAAATCAGAGCTCGAAACCCAAGACCGCTACTCAGGGCCGTAACCCTTCCAATCCACCAGGTATTTCAGCCGACCCCTAGAAACACGAGAGTCGAGAAGGGCAGCCACTTTGACTTTGACGTCACTAGAGACAGTGCGAGGGGAAATGGGCCGTCCGAGGGGACGAGAGAACCGGTTACACAGTAAGGGCTTCAAAAGCGAAACGTGAAACGTGTGCAGAATACGCATGGAAGGAGGCAAGTCCAGGGAGTAGGAAATGGGGTTACTCCTACGTAACACTTTGTAGGGACCAAGAAACCTCGGAGCAAAATTCATCGAGGGAACCCTGAGATGGAGGTTCCTGGAGGACAACCACACCCTATCACCCGGAGCATAAGAAGGGGCTGCACCCCTACGGCGATCAGCGAACTTCTTCTGAGCAGCTGCTGAATGAGACAGCGCAATATGGACCTGATCCCACGTCTTCCGCAAAGAGGCAAGGTGCTGGTCCAAGGCGGGCATTCCCTTGTCAGAGAACGCACCGGGAAGGACAGAAGGCCGAGCAACGTTAAGCCAGTTGAGACACCGTCCTGGCACAGCCCACGGAAGAAGGTGAGGTTGTCCTAGTGAAGCAGCGCAAATGACTGATTAAGCTTTCCCGGACAAATTGTTTATCAAAAAGGCAATTTTGGATCTGTCAGTGGGATAGGAACGTGGATTCATCACCAAATGGATATCAATTTGGTTGAGGAAACCACGACACAATGCTGGGTCACCGCTGTAGCGCTGTGGCGGCGTCATATGAATAATATGAGCAGAAACGGGTACCGGAGTGGGAATGGGTTCGGGCACAGCAGCAGCCTCCTGAATGGCAGGTTGCAAGTGTGCAGCACTTGGCATTTCCCCGGTTGTAAAGAGCATTTGTATACGGGGATATTTGTGTATGTGTATAGGAGAGTTATTTGTGTGTGTGTGTATAAGATGTTTAGTGTGTGTATAGGGGCTATAGTGTATGCATGTCTAGGAAATCTAGGTGTATAGAGGCTTTAGTGTGTATATGTGTACAGGAGATGTATAGGGAATGCATAGTGTGTCACGATTCGGGGAACCAAACACGCCAACACACACACACAAAGTGCAGTACCGGACCTTAGAGTGGCCGGGCTAAGCACACAAAGAATAGTCAGGAAACAAGCTGAGTAAAGGGGAACCAGAAGACAGAACAACGATAGAGAAGCCGAGGTCAAAGGGTAGGAGAAAGTCACAAAGTCGGATAAACAAGCCAGAGAATACATAACCAGAAACACAAGTTCAGTAGTAATACTAGCAGTAAAGACCACAACAGGGCGGAGAGGAACAGGAAAGGTAAGTATTTAAATCCATAGGTTAATTCTGATTGGATAATTTCCAATCAGAATTAACAATCACACGTGGGAGATATCTAAACCTCCCACTGTGATTGAGACACTGTGCCTTTAACGCCGGGTCAGGTGACTGACCCCAGCGTTTGTTAAAATGGGCGGTCTCCCAGCGTGCAGTGACATGCATGCTGCCGCTGGGGGACACAGAGGAAGACGCGGGCGGCATCCGTGGCTGGGAGGATGCCGCCCGCCGAGCGCACGCCAGGAAGGGGACCGCGGACGGCTGGAGGGTGAGTGCTGCGAGCGGACTGCAACCACCCCTCGCAGCCGCCCGCGGGACCCTGACAGTACCCCCCCCTCGAAGACCGCCCGGAGGGCGGGAAGCAGAAGGCTTCAAAGGAAATCGGGCATGAAAGGAGCGGACCAAAGAGGGGGCGTGCAAATCAGAGCTCGAAACCCAAGACCGCTACTCAGGGCCGTAACCCTTCCAATCCACCAGGTATTTCAGCCGACCCCTAGAAACACGAGAGTCGAGAAGGGCAGCCACTTTGACTTTGACGTCACTAGAGACAGTGCGAGGGGAAATGGGCCGTCCGAGGGGACGAGAGAACCGGTTACACAGTAAGGGCTTCAAAAGCGAAACGTGAAACGTGTGCAGAATACGCATGGAAGGAGGCAAGTCCAGGGAGTAGGAAATGGGGTTACTCCTACGTAACACTTTGTAGGGACCAAGAAACCTCGGAGCAAAATTCATCGAGGGAACCCTGAGATGGAGGTTCCTGGAGGACAACCACACCCTATCACCCGGAGCATAAGAAGGGGCTGCACCCCTACGGCGATCAGCGAACTTCTTCTGAGCAGCTGCTGAATGAGACAGCGCAATATGGACCTGATCCCACGTCTTCCGCAAAGAGGCAAGGTGCTGGTCCAAGGCGGGCATTCCCTTGTCAGAGAACGCACCGGGAAGGACAGAAGGCCGAAACCCATAAGCAACCTCAAAAGGACTTAAGCCAGTAGACAAATGAGACACCGTATTCCTGGCAAATTCAGCCCACGGAAGAAGGTGAGACCAGTCGTCCTGGTGCGCATTAGTGAAGCAGCGCAAATACAATTCCACAGACTGATTAGCACGTTCGGCTGCACCATTAGATTGCGGGTGATAGGAGGAAGTGAACGACAAGGAGACCCCCATCTCAGCACAAAAGCCCCTCCAAAACCGAGAGACAAAATGAGGGCCCCTGTCAGAAACGATATCCTGAGGTACCCAATGCAAGCGGAACACTTCCTTGGCAAACACCTGAGCAAGCTGAATCGCAGAAGGCAGTTTCTTAAGCGGAATAAAGTGTGCCATTTTAGAGAACCTATCCGTCACAGTCAATATCACCGTCTGACCATCAGAAGGAGGAAGGTCTACAATAAAATCCATGGACAAGTGGGTCCATGGTTTCTTGGGTACAGACAGAGGCATCAGTAGACCCTGGGGTCTCATATTAGGAGACTTACACTGTGTACAGACCCGACAAGCATGAACAAAATCCACTACGTCTTGCTTGAGTGAAGGCCACCAGAACTGTTGAAGGAGGCTCTTATAAGTCTTGGTAACCCCCGGATGACCAGCAGTTTTGGCGGTGTGAAATAAAGTTAACAACTTTTTTCTGTCATTTACTTTCACGTATAGTTTACCAACAAGCGTCTCAGGGGGTGCTTGGGTTTGGTATGTCTTAATATTCTCAAAGAAAGGAGACGAAACAACCAAACGGGTAGCAGCTATTATCTGAGACGCAGGTACAATAGTTTCAGGAGTCGGGTTAACAAATTCTAAAGGTTCATACTGTCGAGAGATAGCGTCAGCTTTGGCATTATGGCAACCAGGTCTATAGGTAATAATGTATTGGAAGCGCGAAAGGAATAGAGACCATTTAGCCTGTCGGGCGGACAACCTTCTAGCATCAGCTATATAGGAGAGGTTCTTATGATCTGTTATAAGCATAATTTTGTGTCTAGAACACTCTAATAAGTACCTTCATTCCTTAAAAGCTAACACAATAGCTAATAGTTCCCTGTTCCCAACATCGTAATTCTTTTCTGGATAAGACAACCTTTTTGAAAAGTAACAACAGGGATGGAGGGGTTCGTCATACGATAACCTCTGTGACAGTACTGCTCCCACCCCCGATTCAGAAGCATCTACTTCCATAACAAAGGGAAGAGAAGGATTAGGGTGGTGTAGTACTGGAGCAGAGGCGAATGCTTTCTTGAGAGTTTCGAAGGCCTTAAGGGCTTCAGGAGTCCAAACCCTAGGGTGTAGACCTTTTTTTGTCAGCTTCGTGATAGGGGAGATAAGTGGTGAAAAGTTTTTTATAAATTTCCTATAATAGTTAGCAAAACCTATAAAACGCTGGATAGCCTTAAGTCCTTGGGGAAGTGGCCAGGACAGTATAGCTTCCAATTTAGCAGGATCCATAGTAAAGCCCTGTTCAGTAATTATATATCCCAGGAATTGCACAGAGGTCTGATCGAACAAACATTTTTCTAACTTACAATAATGTCCATTCTGTAATAACTTTTTAAGCACCATCCTAACATGATTATGATGTGACTTCAAATCAGGAGAATATACAAGTATGTCGTCAAGGTACACCACGGCACAGACATGCAATAGATCCCTAAGGGCATCATTTATGAGATCCTGAAACACAGCAGGAGCATTACACAGTCCAAAAGGCATGACCAGGTATTCGTAATGCCCACTACGCGTATTGAACGCTGTCTTCCACTCATCATTCTCCTTTATACGGATAAGGTTATAAGCCCCCCTGAGGTCTAATTTAGTAAAGTACTTAGAACCTTTAACACGATCAAAAAACTCAGTGATGATGGGGATAGGGTAGGCGTTTTTAATCGTTATATTGTTCAGAGCCCTATAGTCTATACATGGCCTCAAATCTCCCTCCTTCTTTGCCACAAAAAAGAAACCAGCACCAGCAGGAGAGGAGGACCTTCTAATAAAACCTTTCCTTAAGGATTGACCTGGTTTTCTTTCTCAGAAAGAGGGTAGACCTTACCCCTAGGGGGCATAGTACCCGGCAACAGGTTTATGGCACAGTCATAGTCACGATGCGGAGGTAGCTTATCTGCCTCCCTTTTTCCAAAAACCAATGCAAGGTCTGCATATACAGAAGGGACAGAAACAGAAAGTGGTTTAGCCGTGGGCACGTTGAGTAAACAAACAGGACGTACATGAGCCATACAATCTCGTTGACAAGATTCCCCCCAGGAGAGTATATCTAAACAACCCCAATTGAGTACAGGGTTGTGTTTCACTAACCAGGGAAAACCCAGAATGATGGAAGCAGTAGGGGAGTCAATTATTTGGAAGGTTAACCTTTCCTTGTGCAAAACACCCACAGACATCACTATTTCTTGGGTCTCATGGGTCACTAGAGGTCTTACAAGTGGTCTACCATCTATGGCCTCAACGGGCAAGGGTGTGGCCTTTTGGATCAAAGTCAAGGCTGCGGTTTTAGCAAAGTTCTCATCCATAAGGTTGTCTGCCGCACCTGAATCGATCAAGGCTTTGGTTGTTATAGTGGTTTTATTGACCAAAAGAGAAACCGTAATAAATGGTCTGAAGATGGACACATGAGGGGACAAAGTCATAACACCCGAGGCCGACCCCTCTCTAGGCCTTAGGTGCTGTAGTTTCCCTGTAACTTAGGGCAGGCATTACAGTGGTGCCCCCTCTTTCCACAATAAAGGCATAACCCTTCCCTTCTACGATACGCTCTTTCAGCCTCAGTTAGCCCCGTAGCACTCAATTGCATGGGTTCGGGGGATGGTTGCCTAGGAGCGGGTAGTGCTAGTAATGCAGTAGAGGGTAATGCAGGTAACGCCCGTGTATCCATCCGTCTTTGACTACGCCTCTCTCTAATACGGTTATCAATAAGAATGATATAATCTATAACATCATCCAGAAGAACAGGCAATTCCCTGGATGCTATTTCATCCAGTATGCAGGTGGCCAAACCCTCCTGAAAGGCTGTTACGAGGGCGTCATTATTCCAAACCACTTCAGCTGCTAGAGTGCGGAATTCGATAGTATAATCCGCTACAGATCCGTTACCCTGTCGGACCCTAAGCAGAGCTTTGCCAGCAGAGGCAACCCTACCGGGTTGATCAAACGTACGTTTGAAAGCTGTCAAGAAATCTGTAAAGGACAGAGGAGACGTATTCTCCCACATGGGGTTAGCCCATGCTAAAGCTTTCCCGGACAAATTGTTTATCAAAAAGGCAATTTTGGATCTGTCAGTGGGATAGGAACGTGGATTCATCACCAAATGGATATCAATTTGGTTGAGGAAACCACGACACAATGCTGGGTCACCGCTGTAGCGCTGTGGCGGCGTCATATGAATAATATGAGCAGAAACGGGTACCGGAGTGGGAATGGGTTCGGGCACAGCAGCAGCCTCCTGAATGGCAGGTTGCAAGTGTGCAACACGAGCCAGTATGTTTTGTAAAGCTTGGGCAAACTGATCCATACGGTGGTCTAAACCATCCATTCTAGCCTCCTGATTAACAAGGAGCTGTGGAATGTCAGCAGGTTCCATTATGGCCCTGTTGTAATGTCACGATTCGGGGAACCAAACACGCCAACACACACGCACAAAGTGCAGTACCGGATCTTAGAGTGGCCGGGCTAAGCACACAAAGAATAGTCAGGAAACAAGCCGAGTAAAGGGGAACCAGAAGACAGAATAACGATAGACAAGCCGAGGTCAAAGGGTAGGAGAAAGTCACAAAGTCGGATAAACAAGCCAGAGAGTACGTAACCAGAAACACAAGTTCAGTAGTAATACTAGCAAGTAAAGACCACAACAGGGCGGAGAGGAACAGGAAAGGTAAGTATTTAAATCCATAGGTTAATTCTGATTGGATAATTTCCAATCAGAATTAACAATCATACGTGGGAGATATCTAAACCTCCCACTGTGATTGAGGCACTGTGCCTTTATCGCCGGGTCAGGTGACTGACCCCGGCGTTTGTTAAAATGGGCGGTCTCCCAGCGTGCAGTGTCATGCATGCTGCCGCTGGGGGGGACAGAGGAAGACGCAGGCGGCATCCGTGGCTGGGAGGATGCCGCCCGCCGAGCGCACGCCAGGAAGGGGACCACGGACGGCTGGAGGGTGAGTGCCGCGAGTGGACTGCAACCTCCCCTCGCAGCCGCCCGCGGGACCCTGACATAGTGTGTGTATAAGGGATGTAGTGTATGTATGTGTGTGCATATAGGGAATGTAGTCTGCCTACTGGATATATGTAGGTGTGTGTATAGGGACTGTAAAGTGTGGGATAGGGGCTTTGTGGTGTGAAGGAAGAGCAATATGATAATTATTTTATTAATGTATGTGTATATATATATATATAAAATATACATAATAAAATAAAAAATAAACATTTATTCCTCCCTACCTCTTACTTACCTTTGGCCAAGGATGGGGGACAATGATTCCTGATGGTCCAGTGGTTGCAGAGTTCAGACCAGGTGTATTTCTTTTGTGAACTCTAGCTTTACATTATCATGGTGACTTAAAGCAACAGTGTGAATGGCTGAAACTTGCAGGAGAAATATACAGTTCCCCCCCCTGATCCCAGCATTAGGGTGTACTGGATCATTTATGGATATCTTTGATCTTCCTCCTGGCTCATGAAGGAACACAGCACAATTTTGTGTAGTCACTTGGATTACACCAGTCCTGTATGGACTGGCTGGGAAGATCCTTTGAATTCCAGTCTCAAACTTGATCCATGGTCATTGTGGATCACCTGGCATTTCCTCTTTTGTAGAGAGTGTGTGTATATAAAAGCTGTAGTGCATGTTTGTAGTGATGGTATGTCTGTGAATGTGTATAAGGATGTTGTGTGTGTGTATAGGACATGTAGTGTGTGTGTGCACGCAGAGGGGCTACAGGGTGTGAATGTGTATAGGTGAATGTGCAGTGTATGTGTGTGTATAAAATATGTATAGTGTCTGTGTATAAGATATGCAATGTGTGTGCATAAGAGATGTAGCGTGTTTGTATAATGCATGTGTATGCATTGAGGCTGTAATGGGATAGAGGTTTTAAGGTTTAAATGAAGAGCAAAATAATAATTTTCTTAATCATTCAAAAAAAAAAATGTATCCTTATTTACCTTTGGCTGAGGAGAGAGGGCATGACCCTAACGGCCTCTGCTCTGCACCTCCAGCAGGTTCAGACCGAGTGTATTTCTTCTGCAAACTGTGGTTTCACAATATTATCAGATCATTGCCATGGCATTTTGAAACAACACTCTTAATTGCTCACAGGTGAATAAACAGTTTGCATCCACCAGAGATGCAGACCAGATGCTCCCCAGCATTAGGGTGCACTGGGCTATTCGTGAAGATTTTTGATCTCATACCCAACCCACGAAGGACCAGTACCTTTTCGGGCTGCTACTTGGAATGCATTCTCTGATCTCCCTCTTGACCTTGCCCCATGGTCATCTTTGCCTACCTGGCATTACCCAGGTATGCCAGTGGATTACAAATTTAATTTGATGGTATTTAAAAGAAAGCTCCATTCTACTTTTCTGTTAATTCATTTGAGAATTTATATTCACAATGTGTTAATTCGTTATTTAATTCTATCCAGAAAATAAGAGGTGTTTCTCTTGACATATGAGATAAAAATGTATTCAGCTTTCTGTGCATAGTGTGAAAAACAAAAAACACTACTCATAGCAGATTCTTCCTTTCATCTTCTTTTTCCACAGTACTGAACTAAGCAAAATAAAGGATTGTTCTATGCTTGGATGCCCATATACTAAAAATAGAATGTGACCATTCTGACAATTAATTATACTGGGTCCTGACGTTTTTTTTTTTTTTAGATTTATGGGATACACATTCACAATGCAACCTTAAGATTAGGTTTAACTTTATCATAAGAATTTGTACAGTAAACATTTAATTACACTATGATATTCTATATACGTTATAGTACCCAGTAAAAGGTTACAGCATTAATCCTAGACCTTTGCTGGTGTGTAATAATTTGTCAAGTTTTTTCTAAATAATTTGATTTCTCAGGAAGTTGCCTTAGTAAGCAATTATATTAATGAGACCTTGATACAGAAAGAAATCCTGACCAACGATATAAAAACTAATTTATTCATTTTGACACAATATCATAGTTAACCTACACTGACAATGTATAATAGAACAGACTGATTGATTTATTTGCTGGAAATGAAAAATATGGCACATTTTAAAATTACTGATATTTTTTTCTAATCCAATTAATATTTTGATTGAACTAAGAACATGGCGATAACACAGCCTAGAATCTATCACTGCAAGAGTTCTATTCAGTAGTGAATAGATCATCGTTAGACTTGTGCTTTTAGATTTGGATGAATTGTGACTTATCCGAAATGTGTACGATTTGAAATTCTGAAGTCTGAAATGGCCAATGTACGTATAATGAAACAAACAAAGTGGCCATGGGCTTTATAATTTTAGAGTGTTCCTTTAATTTAGCATCTTAAATAGATAAAGCACCCACACTTGGCATCTGTTCAATTATACTGTTTATTTTAACTCAATGTCTTCTGTTTAAAAGATAAAATATAAAGCTATATTGATTTAAAATTACAAGTAGTTAAATTGTTTCATTTATACTCACACTGTGCAATGATGATTAATATGTATGGAGTAATTTGGTAAATCAGAACTGAAACTAAAAGAGAATTGCAAAATTTAGGTCAAAATAGATGGTTTGGAGAATATTTCCAGTGTGCTTACTTTGTTCATATATTTCTAGTTTCCTAGCTTGTTCTCCACATTTCTCCACAATTTCCAGTGTGTGAATTATTTTATATAATTCTAAATAAACAGATAGTACTTAGTGATGTGGAATCAATCAATTAATTGATTATCTTGTGTATCTGCCCCCAGACATATTAAAGAAGTAGTGCGTGCACGCTTCTAAAGTAATTCACACCAGACACAGGTTTCGGGTTAATGAAAAACTTGAGGAATGTTTATTCTGAAGGGACGGCATGCCCCTTATAAAGCAAAATTACATCATATGCTTTGTCAGCGATAACATGAAATAATACATCAATAATTGGTTAGGTGTTAAGTGGTTCATTTATTGCTCTTCCTACCGGGTGTGATGTCACTGGTATCTTGGAGGTCTCCCCCAGATTCCAGCGCCAGCTTGTTAGTGAGGGTGTTAGTCGATGTCAAAGGGAAACTTCCTAGCGCCCATTTTAGGTAAATCACATATAAAGTTTAATAATGCTGATTGTAGGTATGCTGAGTAAATAGGCATTTTACTAACATAAATTGAGTTACTATTTTTGTCCACAACAGTAGGAAGAGCAGATCAAAGTTATAAATAAGTGTTTTGGCATTAATTAAAGAAACAATATTTTAAGCAGGTCAGATGGGTGAATTAAAGCCATTACTTGCTGCACAGGGGCTGGTAGGATATAATGCAAATCTTGCATTAAAAGCTATGAGAGAACATGATTGGCTGAGAGATCTAACACCTTCTTCTGCAAAAGATCCACAAGGATCTCACTGAAAAAGGAGCAGAGTTCAGAATTAGCATGAATTATGTTCATAAGTAGGATGCTTTTTATTTCCATTTTTTTAACAGGACTGTAGTGTTAGGAATCTCTTGAAGCAGTTTAAACTGCAAGTTAAAATTAGTGTAGGACCCACCGATATTGGGGTACTGTAACATAGTGGTGGGCTTAACACAATATGGCCATATAGTGGAACCAAATCCCCATATTTATTTGCTAAGATAGGAGATTTTATCCCTTTAATGCCATTATGTCATTCTATACCATGCCACTTTAAATGGGCTTTAAAGTCGTTGCGGTAACATCGAATTCCGTAATGGCTTTGAGCCCTGAAGTGTCTGGGATACTTGCCTTCCCGGCGTTCCACTTCAGGAGGACTGCTTGAAAGCCCAGGCAGTCGTCCCATCGCAAATCAGGTCCCCGGGGGCCATGTGATCGCTCTCAGAGAGCGATCACATGGCCGCAATAGCTGCCTGCTGATCTGCCTGCAGGGGGAAAAGTAAAAAAAAATAATTATTACCTAAATAAAAATAAATGTGTGTGTGTGTGTGTATATATATATATATATATATATATATATATATATATATGAAACAAGGGGGGTTGGCTGCACTCACCTGAACATGCATAAATGGGGGTGCTGCTGGGGGCCAAATAATACAAAACACAAGATCCAGCGCACTCACCTATCCACTAAACAGCAACTTCAAAGTTGAAAGATTTTATTAGTTTTTTAAAAACACCTACAAGAACAAAGAAATATGCAGACCGTCTCAATTATATGAATGAAACTTACTGCATTGACTGGAAAAAATATATCTATGTATAGTGCGATGTTCCAAATATAGAACCTGGCTATTAGAAATAATATGGTCAGAGACCCTAGTTAAACAAAGTATATACAAGTGAACCTACAATCCTATGCCAGCCCAGGGTAGTATAGATCAAGAGGTAGTAAAAAAGATAACCTCACTCCCCCTTATAATTAAGCTTTATTGTGATCTGCTATAGGGATAGGAGTATACAGTAGCTAAGTCTCTATAATCCATGCATCATAGGAAGTATCCTGGTCACACTAGAAACATATTAAGAAAAACAGAGAGAGATAAGGACTGAAAATAGAAGTAAAAAAATCAGTCAAAAACAGACTGATAATTAGCATTAATAAAGCCTCTCTCCCTGTAAAGCTAGCTAGATAGGCATAGGAAAGAAAAGAAGAAAACGATATAAAATAAAGTTAAATTAAATGGTGATCATGGTGCTCCAAACACCAGTGCCCAGTGCAGAAAAAGCGCCCAACGTACGTTTCGGTGCAGAGAGATGCGAAGGTGCATCTCTCTGCACCGAAACGTACGTTGGGCGTTTTTTCTGCACTGGGCACTGGTGTTTGGAGCACCATGATCACCATTTAATTTAACTTTATTTTATATCGTTTTCTTCTTTTCTTTCCTATGCCTATCTAGCTAGCTTTACAGGGAGAGAGGCTTTATTAATGCTAATTATCAGTCTGTTTTTGACTGATTTTTTTACTTCTATTTTCAGTCCTTATCTCTCTCTGTTTTTCTTAATATGTTTCTAGTGTGACCAGGATACTTCCTAGGATGCATGGATTATAGAGACTTAGCTACTGTATACTCCTATCCCTATAGCAGATCACAATAAAGCTTAATTATAAGGGGGAGTGAGGTTATCTTTTTACTACCTCTTGATCTATACTACCCTGGGCTGGCATAGGATTGTAGGTTCACTTGTATATACTTTGTTTAATTAGGGTCTCTGACCATATTATTTCTAATAGCCAGGTTCTATATTTGGAACATCGCGCTATACATAGATATATTTTTTCCAGTCAATGCAGTAAGTTTCATTCATATAATTGAGACGGTCTGCATATTTCTTTGTTCTTGTGTTTATATTTGGGGTTAAGCCCCTCTGAGACAGCTGGAGTCTCATACTGGTACGTTTGTCTCTGCGTGACCCCTGCAGCCACTGCCCCCCTTTTGGGGAGGTTTTGAGGTGGTGGGTGCGGCGGCTATACAGGGACTTGGAACGTTGTGTTCCTTGCTCTCTCTTTTTTTTTAAAAACACCTAATCTAGGCAAAAATAATGGGTGTTTAGTTACATTATATGATCATACATTGCATAAGCCTGCCACAACGTCAACGTCTTATACCCCAACTAATAAAATCTTTCAACTTTGAAGTTGCTGTTTAGTGGATAGGTGAGTGCGCTGGATCTTGTGTTTTGTGTGTTGTGTGTTGTGTGTTGTGTTTTATATATATATATATATATATATATATATATATATAGGAAAACAGTAAGTCTGGCACTCTATCCTGAAAATATAAAGGAAAAAACTTACACCAAGGTGCTGCTCTGCGCTGAATATGAAGAAAATAATGGAGATGAGAGCATTCAATGGATTTTCAAAGTGAAAAATACATTTAAATGTTGTCAATACGGATCAAAATTTCGATCTAACTGGTCTTTATCGAGATATACATATATAATACATAATTATATATATATATTTATATATCTATATTTGTGTAAGGGGCAAATAGCCGTATATGGAGTAAGGTACCAGCATAAGTGTAGGATAGTAAAAGGGAGCAAGTCGGTTGTGGTGTGCCGAGATTTGTGGTGTGCTCGGTAGTCCTGTAAATAAAGAGGGCCCACCTAAGAAAGTAAAGTAAATGGAAAGAAAAGAGAAAGTGTTGAAATCAGGAGTGGGTGGGAGGGTCATTCTGATGCTGACCTCAAACGATATGGAGTCAGGTAAGGGTTGTCCCTTATAAAGAGGAGGGAATTAATTTAAGCCCCTCCCACAAATACAGGCCAAACAGCCTTAATACTTGTGTAAGGGGCAAATAGCCATATATGGAGTAAGGATCCAGCATAAGTGTAGGATAGTATAAAGGGAGCAAGTCGGTTGTGGCGTGCCGAGACCGACGATACGGTAGGCCTGTAAATAAAGAGGGCAAAAATGAATAATCAAAGATTTAATACAGTTAACAAATATATACAAATTAACCAGACATTTCCTTAATCCCTTAAGGACCGGCCTGTTTTTGCGATGTTGTACGTTAAGGACCAGAGCAGTTTCGACACTTTTGTGGTGTTTGTGTTTAGCTGTAATTTTCCGATCTCTCTTTTACGGTTCCCATACAAGTTATATATTTTTTTTCAGGACAAGAAGGGCTTTCTTTACATAACATTATTTGTATCATGTCATATATTTTATTCAAAAAAATAATAAAATATGGTGAAAAATTGAAAAAAAAAACATGTTTTTGGACTTTTAATTGAAAAATCTTTTACTTATCTAAAAAAGCTAATGAAAAAAACTGCTAAATAGATTCAAAATTTAGTCCCGAGTTTAAAAACACCCAGTGTTTACATGCTTTATTGCTTTTTTTGCAAGTTATAGGCCTATAAATATCAGTAGGAAATTGCTGTTTCTATATATATATATTTTAAATTTATCAATAGTGACATTGTAACACTGTTATCTGTCATAAATCCCAGAATCACACCTCACATGTACATATTTTTTTAAAGTAGACAACCCAGGATATTCAAAATAGGGTATATCCAGTCTTTTTTAGTAGCCACCTAGTCACAAACACTGGCCAAAGTTAGCATTTATATTTGTTTGTGTGTTAAAAACGCAAAAAACACTAACTTTGGCCAGTGTTTGTGACTAAGTGGCTACTAAAAAAGGCTGAACATACCCCATTTGCAATACCTTGGGTTGTCTTCTTTGGCAAATGGTATGCCATCATGGGGCTAATTCTCATTCCCGGGCTACCATACGCTCTCAAAGGCAACCTAACCAATCTGACAAATTTCAATAAAAAAAAAAAAGTAAAATCAATTATATTATTTGACCCTGTAACTTTCACAAACACTATAAACACTATAAAACCTCTACATGTAGGGTACTGTTATACTCAGGAGACTTTGTATCAGAACAGTAAAATGTATCACAGCAATAATATCATCAATGAAAGTGCCATTTGTGTGTGAAAAAGGCAAAAAACTTCACTTTCTCTAACAATATCATCGCTGTGATATGATTTACTGTTTTGAAACACTAATATTTGTGTTCAGCGAAGTTCTGAACGGTCATCGGTCGTGCATTACGGTATTTAATTCCTGGAAGAATTTTGAAGGTAGGAATCTAGGACCGCAAGTGGACACCATTTGTTGTAGGTAGGATAGTATGTTATCTCTACTGTGGGTGCGTGTTGACTTGTTTCGAAATGTGGTAGAGCCAATAGGTAATGATATATATGTTAACGTACATGGGATCGTTGAAGACAATGATCTGTCTGAGTGGTGGTGATGGTAGTGGATTATCTGGCCTGGGAAAGGCATAGAAGGCAGTGTGCATGGCTGGTAATGGCCGACTTGGTAGTATAATTGAATGGTTGTAGATCTAATAGGTCCGCTAAGGATGGAAAAGTTGGATGGCTACTGGTAATCTCTGAGAGGAACGTGGGGGAATGAATTCCTGAAAACCTCGGAGTATATTCTTGTCTGGTATGACAGCATGAAGTTATGGTAGTTTTGGCCATAGGTTATCCTGTGTTGTTGAATGCCTGTAAAATATATAATTAATGATGTGTGAGAGAGTTTTAGTTTAAGGTGGCAAAAAGGAAGCCAAACCTAGGAAAAATGTTATGACACAGGTTGAGCTATGTCGTGTTCCAATGAGATTCTTTAAGCCAGGTGAAAAGCTGTGTTATGCATTCTACAAGTATAGGACGAAAGTGCTAGGTGGGATAGTGCATGCTAGGCTGCATGAGTATGTCTAATCCATGATTTTGTTTCTGGAATGAAAGAGTGACCGTGAGATCCCCCAAAGGGGCTGAGGTGGTGGAAAAAATTGCAAACCTGGATGCCATGGCCAACAGCTCCAGAGCAATTGTTCCCGGTAGATCACTGCCAAACCTGTGGTAGATGCAGCATCTGACCATCTGGTTGGAGAAGTGTCAGACAATCCTGGAAGGAAAATGCTTTTACCATGCCAAGTGGTTAAGAAATTCCCCCCCCATGTGCAGGTCTGCTGTTGCTGGGGTGTCTAGGGACATCCTCTGATCGTCATGTTGGAAGTGTGGAAAAAAGGGAAAAGTACTCTGGATGTGAAAGCGTGGTCTTGTGGTATGATTGGCATGGCAAAATTAAGGAACCTGGTAGGGATTGTAGTTCCTTGCGGTTGTAAGTACTAAGCAGGAGGTTGTGATTGATGTAGTTTAGAATGTTCCCTATTTGTCTTGTGGTAACTTGCGTGTATGGATGCCGACTCAAGTCGTATGCCCAGTAATGTGATGATAGTGTCTGGGCCTTCTGTTTCTTATGGGGTACTGGGACGCCCAAGTGGTAAACCAGACTAAGCTGCCGTGAGGCTTCTAGTGAAAAATATGTTATCTTTGAACAACAAGAAGTCTTCTACATAGTGTATGACTGTAAGGCCTCTGGATATGTTATCATGACCAGCACAGAGTATCTGTAGCCTGAAAGTTGAGCGGGGAAAGGATTGTCCATTTTATGCCATGTAAGTGTGTAGGGTAGATGGTAGCTGTTTACTGCGTTGATGATATTGGTCTTACTTAACCAAGCTTCAACCCATGCTTGAATGATAGCTGTAAAGGTAGATCAATGGTGTTGTATAGTAAGGAAACTCCTCGGAGGGTATGAGAGAGTTGAGACTTGGGGTAGCGGAGGTGTGTGGTGCCAATAAGTCTATGGTTAGTCTTTGTTTAAAGGAAGATTTCCTTGTGACAATACCAATGTGTTTGGTGCCATGCTGTAAATGGTGGAGATTGGAAAACTCAAGTAAAAACCCCTCTGCAAATCTTGGCTATGAGTGTGTTTACAGCCGATGGTTCTGTTGTGCTGACTGTAAGTGAGGGCATGCTATATTCCTTGAAGGTGTATTTATGATACCTGTGTGGGAGCCCGTTGAAGCTCCAGAGCTTTAGTAAATCTACTACAAGTCTGGAAGGGTGACGAGTCAGTAGTGTTGAAAATGCATTGGTGTGTACAGATGGTGAGTACGTTATTTGTAAGTTGTATTGGGACACATGGTTTGTCATGTGCCCTGAACCATTTGAACATATATGCAACAGTCTATATGCAATGCAACTACTCATACCAATTGTCTCTGGTAGTTAAGAGGTGCTGGTACCTGGAGCCTGAGAGTGCTCGTCTGTTTGTTTGGGACAAAATCCCTTCTGTATGGGTACCTGCACAAATAAACATCTCTACATATTCCAAATGCCAACCCAACCAAAGGATGGTCAGTTCCAGATTTACCTGGAATCCCTGGATCTGACCATCACAGATACATCATCATACATATATATATGCCTTGTTTCCCCAATGTGCTGGGATCATACGTGTAGGGTTAACATCTTGTGTGTCATAAGAATTGATTGTACCAGGTAACCGAGTTTCGGTTGGTGCTGGTTGTACAGTAGCGTGAGGCCCAGCCAGGGGAGGGCTGGCAGCCTTAGGCCTGGGGGGCAAAACCAGTCAAGTGGCCCATTGCACCACCAAATCAGTTCACCATCCATGCCCACCTTTTCCTGGTTTTATAACGGATATTGATTGTGGCGAAACCGACCTCGCCACTGGGCATTGGAGAAGACTGGTTGCCAGCCTCCTGCCATGTGACTATGGCCCCTGGGATGTATTGCCCTTTAAAGACATGATTTGGGCATAATGGATTTGTGTTGTGCTGCTGCTGGCCCTTTTAAGAACCATCTGGGGACATACTGTGGAGTTACTGGGTGGCCACCATTTCCTGTATCAGAAGCACATGGTGAGAACAATGGATGGCGGCCATTTTAACTCACAGACACTGTGTGGACTTTTCAACACGGTGCCATCTCGCCAGTATTTGTTGCACAGAGACATCGTGCGGTGGTTTTGGACTATACAGCAGGGGACACATTATACAGTGATTGTTTTTATTTAGCCTGTATATGTTCTGCAGAATCTGCATTAAACTGTATTTTCCAAAGTACTGAACGGATCTGGGTGAATTTTGGATATGTGGTTCACCCAGATCCCCCAGTTCCAAGGATATACTTTTTATGGGGTTATTGCATGTTTTGGGGTCCCTGTGATGTGTTTTATGAAACTGTATTTCTCTGGCTGTGATAATTAGATTACCCATTGTGTTCAGTAATCATATCACAGCCAGAGGGGAGGATTTTGTGTGGGAGTGTCTGGGTGTATTGTATGGATTGATTGGCTGTTTTGTAACGCCCTGTGGGCTGTACTATGTTTGTGGATTGGGAATAAAAGAGACTGTATGTGACAGTACAGGGAGTTCCTGCTTTAACCCTCAAAGTGAAGTGTCGCCTCATTATTGGGGGAAGGATTTATTGTATGCTGTTCCAGTTTGACTGCTAGGAGAGTAAACCTATTCGTATGGTTCCTATTCAACTGTCTACAGCATTCATATGCTTGAGAGGATTCATATGCTTCTCCGGTTCGGTGGTTGTTGTGTCTGCTGCAGTGCTTGGAGTCCTCAGGAAGCGCTAGGAGCATCCTTTAACGGAGGTACCCAGTCGGGGTGCCAGGCGATCCGTTACATTGATGTTATGCTAATCAGTAGCTCTTTGCCATACCCGCTCCTTCACGGCTCCAGGCACTGCTTGTTGTGAGTGTGAGCCACTGTAAATTAGGGGCAGAGGGCACTTGCACTGCGGTAAAGACGGGACTGGGCAGGAGGAGAGTGCAGTGCAATCAGTGCACTCCCCTCCTGTGGGTCACCAGTAGACTGGTGCACCTGCCCAGGATCAGAGCCGGTGCAAAGATTTTTGCTGCCCTAGACAAAATAAAAATTTGCTGCCCCCCCATGTGACATCACAATGCCCCACCCGTATGATCTGCCATATGAACTAATGCCAGTGCTGCACACAGTGTGTGTTTACATTAAAAAGCCTGCAGGGACCAGCTATAGACACCAGAACCACTTCATTAAGCTATAGTGTCCCTTTAATGTGAGGTACATTATAGATTAGTGTCACTAATAATATACCAGATTGCCTACTTACAAGCAGATGAGGATGATGATGGGCTGCAGTTTGGCTCCACTGGTCTGGTGTAGAACAGGATCTCTGGAGGCTGTTTGCAACTGTGGTCACAAAATTCAATGTTCTGGGAGAATTGGAAGCAGCTCCATTTTTTGGGGGGCCCCTTACACAGCTCAAGGTCTGGGCCCCAGGGCCTGATGGTGAGTATGCCCACAAGGCCCACTCATAAGTCCACTTATATGTTCCACCTACCCATGAGTTCGCTCACAGGGAGTGGAGTGTGTAGGGGATGTGTTATGTGTTATTGTAGAGGATCTAATATGTGTGCTTATGGTATGTAGTGTATAGGGATACCAGTTTGTGCAGGTGATGCAGTGTGTTTGTGTGTAGTGGAAGCAGTGTGTATTTGTGTATAAGGGATGTATTGTGTGTTTCTTGTTGTGTGTAAGGGATGCATTGTGTGAATCTATGTTTGTATGCATAAGGGATGCAAGGTGTGTGTCTGTATGTGTGTGCATTGAGTGTAAGAGATGCATTGTGTTTCTGTGTGTATGTAAGAAAAGAAGTGTGTGTGTTTGCATGTGTGTGTACGGGTTTGCATTGTCTGTTTCTGTGTATGTGTGCAAAGGATGCCTTATTTTTGTGTGTAAGGGTTGCATTGTGTGTG